>JBBMEG010000018.1:5497715-5572683 GCA_037832605.1 Cyclanthera cordifolia
TATTTACTAATTATAATGTCTTTTTCTTAAAGAAAACAACTTTTTTTTCTTTCCTTTTCTTTTAAGGGCCATTGAAGCAAAAGAAGGGTGGAGATATTCAAACTATTTGAGCTATCAAATCTTTAGGGTTTAGAATTCAAGCTATGTTTCTTAATTTATGTGGGCATCGGATTCAACTCACTTATATATATGGCCACTTTGTTTCTTTTGAAGTTTTAGTTCATCTATCAGATGAATCTAACTTCTTATTACAGCTTACTACTTTCCTCTATAAAAATATCACCGATTTGATAAAGTTCTATAAAAATCATAATTATGCATGAACTTTGTTAATATTCATAAATTTATTTTTTTGCATGCTCGAGACTTTTACTAATAATTTAAGTTAGAAATGATGATCAATTTGATACCACTTTTTTAGAAAATGATATCACTCGTTAAGGATAATGATTTTTTTCACATATCTCCATATTTTGTTTATTATATTCTTAAATATTCGACTTATATAAGTCTTCATGACTTTATTACCCAATGTTCACGAGATGTTTTAATTAATAACTACAAGATGATACATTCCATTCATAGTAATAATAGCTATTTATGAATTATTTTTCCTACTCATCGGACAATAATTTGAGCGGCCCGTAAACTAATTCTAACAGAAATATTAAAAAAAGAATAAAATTAACTATATAACATCTCATTAATATGCTAAATGATATTGGTTCTATCATCATCCTTGCTTTTGGCAAGCTTCACATATTAATATAATATATTTTTTCAAAATAAAATAAAAATATACTAAATGATATAGTATGTAAGTTTACTTGATTTCACTTCTCTCAATAATTTATTATATAGATTATTCTGTAAAAAAAAAAAAAAAAAATTAGGCCACAATAAGGGGTTTTTTTTTTTTTTTTTTTTGTTGAAAGAAACTAATAATATTTCCAAAGTAATGAAAAATATAAACACACAAAAAAACTAAAAACCTTTGGTACCACAATGTCTTATCTCAATCATACCCATTTTATTATTTCTCCAAAATCACATCACTTTAATATAATAATAATAATAACAACAACAACAATAATAATAATAATAATAATAATAATAATAATAAAAATCACTCCCGTCACTTTTTCTTTTCTTTTCTTTTTTTTTTTCTTTTCTAAAAAGAATTAATAATTTCCTTTTTCTTACAAACTTTAGAAACTTTTGAATATTCTCCCATTATTTACATGTATTTACCTAATTTGTCTATATATGTAAAAAAGGTGAACAATGTTCAAACTTTTATAATATTCAAAATTCATTCCTAAATCATACAAGATTCCCATATGTGCCTCTTTTTCTTTTTCAGAAAATTAAAAAAAAAAAAAAAAAATCCATAAAAAGGCACAAAAATTAAAGGATCAATTTTTCTTGTTGAATATATTTGATATATAAATAATTATAAAAATGAAAGTGACTCAAATCCTATCTTTTTCTGTGTTTGGAAGCAAATGTCATTTTCATTTAGCAAAAACATTATATGTTCAATTATTGAAAAATATTCCAAAATCATAGGTAGTGTATAAACATTTCAACAAAATCACGATCAAATCTTAACACGCTTCGCTTCTACGACATCTTAAATATATATTAATTCTAAATATTTAAAAAAAAAACATAAGATCATTTACTTTCGTTACATATTAAATCTATTAAAAACGTAAAGAGAGGATAAAAAAAAAATTAAGACACTATTTCATTGATGTATAGAATAAGTAATTAATGTAATTAAGTTTGATTGGATTTTGTAGGTTTTTTTTTTTTTTTTTTTTCAAAGCAAGGAATAATTAATGAGAAATAGAGAAAAGGGTTATTAGGAAAAAGTATAAGGAATTTAATTAAAATGAAAAGATGAGAGAAAGAATTATATAAAAGGGGGGGAAAAAAGAAAGGCAAGAATGTGAGTTTCAATAAAGGTTGAGTTAGTGTGATGATATGTTGGAATAACCAAGTCTTTGAGGTTTCATTTTGACCATCTTTTCTCTTTTCTCTTCTTTTCTTTCTCTTTTCTTTTCTTTCTTCTTTTCTTTTTCTTTTCTCTCTTCACTCTCATGCCCATTTCAATTTCCCCTCTCTCCTCCTCCCTCAAAATCATTAAAAAAAAAGAGAGTAAATTTAACTCTCCCATCTTAATAATTGTTGCATGTTATATTGTTCTTTATTAGACACTAATTTGAAGAAATTACTACATAAATATTTACTCTACAAAACCAAGTTTATTAAATTTGACTAATAAATTTCTATTTACCCATTTTAGGGTGTGTTTGCTTCTGGTAGAAAAGAGTTGAGTCGAGAAGAGTGAAAGGAATATTAATGTTAATTTAATACTTGTTTGGAAATTGATGTTAGTAGTAGTTGAATAATTAATTATTTGTTTGGAGATTTTAACGTTAGTAGTGATTGAGTGATATATTTGATGTAAAATTTGATAGACTAGTTTGATAAGAGAGATTGATGAGTGGTTAAGAGTAGTTGTTCACTACTAATTAATACAAACGAGTGATTTTTAAAGAATAGTGGTTAACCACTCATCTTCTACCAAAAACAAACATTGCCTAAGTGATTATCTCTCTATTCACCTCTACTTCTCTAAATTGGAGGAATAGAACTTCAAATCTATCTGGTAATATTGAAAATCAAGTTAAGATGTTCAACTCTTTAAATTACATATCCACTATAATTATCTTAGAATCTCATAACTATACTTGTTAGAAATAAATATTTGTTTAGATATATATTTTGGATGGGTTAGATTTAGTATTTGAATATTAGTAGATATTTTTTAGAATTTATCAAGATAATTGTATATATATAATATATATATATTTGTGTAAAGTTAATGGAGGGTTACGTCTTTTCAAAACGACTTCTCTAGGATACCATATCATATATTCTCATAATTTATCAATACTCTAGTCTTTTATCAATTACTTTCCTATTCTTAACACTTTACGGTCGAGATATTTAAGGGTGTGTTTAGGGGTAGGGTAATGAAAATGATTACAAGAGAAATGAGAATTATGTGCAGAATGAAAAAGGAATGATTAATTATGTTAGGAGTGAAGTGAATGATAATGACGAAAATAAAATAATGAGTATGATGCGAGTAAAAAATAGTTATTGAGAGAATAAAAGTTGTTACGAGAAGAATATAAAATAGTTAAGAGTAGAATAAAAATGTAATTTTTGAGAAAACGTGATTAAGGAGAGAATGATTTTTCACGGCCCAAACACCGAAAATCGGCCTCTTCTCATTCTCCTTTGTTAATAGTAACCCAAACACCCCCTAAGTCTTACGGTTGAACAATCTGTCGTTTCTACTCGCATACAACTATTTCTTTCATTCCACTCACATACATATCAAATGAATTCTTTTTTTTTTTTGTTCCTCTTTTAATTCTCTCTACACCCACCTCATCACAAATGACTCTCTCTTTACACCCACATCCATGAAAATCTCTCTAATTCTGACCAAAAGAAGAAATGAGAGAGAAGTGGCATCCATTCTCTTGGAGAATGGTAAAGGAAGAGAAAGAGAGAGAAAAACTGTAAAGAAGAGAAAGTGAAACAAAAAGGAAAGTGGGGACTGATTTGATTCTCTCCCTCTTGGGAATCACTTCCATGCACATCCCCCCCCCCCCCCCCCCCCTCTCTCTCTCTCTCTCTCTCCAATCCAAATTCCGAAAGCAATTTAGGTCATGCATTGGCACGGTCTATATCTTTGAAGCCTATCCATGTACTTCAATAATTTGAATCACGATCTATTAATGCGAGTCAGATTGGATCAGATCGATAGATTTTAAAATATAGGTCATGCGAAGACATGACCTAAATTGCTCTCCTTCCATAGTTTCTCTCTATTTCTACCTTTTTCCTTTTTCTAACTTCAAATTCAGTAAAATTTATGTTACATTATAAATTAGGTCAATATATCTTCTAAATTTTAGTTATATAGTTTCAAAATCTACAATCTAGTCCCTAGAATTTTTAAAAAACTAAAATTTAGTTTCCTTAGAGTTGTTCAAACTAATTTTTATGATTCTTAATATTTAACGAATTAAATAGACGGACGTTAATCATTCATGTTTCAATAATGAAGGTATAAGTTAAGTAATTGATTGAATAAAAAGTAATCATATTTCTTACCAATGGATAACTACATACACATGTTTTATGCATTATTATCGATTATAAACAATATGAACTATTTTTTCAGATTTATTGAATGGTGAAAACTAAATTCTAAATTTGAAATTTGCAAATACTATATTCTAACTTTAATCCAATCATAGAAACTAAATTAAATATTATATTTTATCATAACGTATAACTTTAATTCAAAATTCTGTTTGAATTCATGATTTTTAAGTTAAATCTTAATTTGCGACCCTGGTGAATGATTCTTTAGTTAAGATCAAATTTTATTAGTTCTAATACGATATTAGATAATATAAAATCATGTTTTAAACAAATTAATTAGAAGAGAAATAGTAAATATTTGATGTGTTTTTGTTTTTATATTAAGATTTACGAAAGTGATAATTACCATTTAAAATAATAACTTGCATTAACTTTTCACCATTTGGAATCTCGCCCCTTTTTATTCCAAACAACGTATGACAGTAAAATTTTCATCTTTTCTTAAAGTTTTTCCTTACTTCTTTTACTTTACAGTTGTGTTGATTTTTTTTTTTTTTTTTTTTTTCATGTTTTGAAAAACATTTGCTTCTTTTCTAACATATATGTTTCAAAAGTGAGTGTTATTTCGATGATATTAGTACCTAATTCAATACTAATCAAATCTAAAAAATAAATATTGTCATAATAAATATAACTTTCTTAAGATATGATAAATATTTATAATACAATATAATGGTACTAATTAGTAATTATAATATTGATATTGTTGCAATATAATGGTACTAGTTAGTAATTATAATATTGATATTTTTGTATGTAAAATGATTAATCATAAAGTTGGTAGAATTTAAGAAAGAACCCTTAATTTTAGCTGTAAGATAAGAGAATAAACTTTAATGTAAATTATAATGAAATTATTCAAATACAATTTACTTGTACTTAATGCCAAAAATGATCCAGTAATTCAATAGTGATGTACGTTCAAAAACAATTAGATCACAGGTTCAAATTTCTCACCTCCAATTATTATAACCTCAAAAAAAAAACTTAGTTCTTATGTAATGTTAAATTTTGTTACTTAAAATTCAAAAATATTAAGAGTAGAAATTCAAATATTTAACTTTTTTAACTTAAATGCAATATATTAATATTGAACTATGCTCATTCCTTACTAAACTACATAGACAAAAGTTTGCGGATGAAAATATAAAAAAAAGAAACCTAATATTTATCAATATTTCAACCATATAAATTGAGACTCATTATAATGATCTCTTTCTTACCAACACAATGATTATGAGTCTAAAGAGAATGATGCTATATTTGACTTATCAAACTGAGAAACTAATACTCAATCCTTGACACTAAGAACTCAATAAATTCTTGCATTTTCTGCTAAAAATTCATGTTGCCATACTGATCTAGACTGAATAAGTGGATTCAACCGCATGACACATGAGCAAAGTGTAATTTTGGTAGAGCTAATAATGACGCCTGTTTGTTCTATACTTCGGAATGTTTTTATGCACAACAAACCCCGAACGCTATAATACAGGTTTTCGGGAACTAGGAAAACAAGTTATCTGCACAGGATTCATCACAAACCTTTTCTACTCCTCTGAAAAGAGCTTCCTGCATTTCGCGGACTAACTGATGCAGTTGAAGGATATGTGTCCCTGTGTGTTGCTGGAGCGGTCGATCGAGATCCATGACTAACTTGATAAGGTGATCCCGGGACTGATTCGTTCGCTTTTGCAGCCTCAACTTCCAGATTTCTGGCTTCCTCAGCTAGCAAAGCTAACTGTTTCAACAGAGAAGTTATCAACGTCTAAATGGTGTTGAACTGAACACTCTCTTGCCAAATAATGAAGTAAACGATTTGCATACATAGGATAGGACCAACAAATTATGAGCAGAAACTTTCCATTGAGTTCCAATTCATGAAATCAGTGGGATTAATCTACGCATATGGGAGTGTTTGGAGTCACAATGCATACCCGAATTTCATTCTCTTTTACGCGATCCTGGAGTGCACTTATGGCAGGACTAAGACTGCAAACAATCAAAAGAGAAATAAGAACAATTCCAGTCAAATGTAAATTAATGGTGAAGAGGAGTCTTGGTGGAACTAAGAGATCGGTTCAATCATGTTGACCACCAACATTGGTATTAATCTCATATGAATTTTTCAGAAATCCAAATGTTGTAATGTCACATGGTACGTCCCGTAAAAATAATCTAGGTGTGCATAAGTTGGTTCAGACACTCACGAATATTAAAAAAAAAGAGTTAATAGAGCGAAGCATATGAGCCTAACCAATATTCGATTAACTTGCACATGGAAGCCTGATAAGTTGATGTGTGATGTATGAATGTCAGTGGGTGCACTTTCCTGTCCCTACGAGAAACAAAAGAAATAATCATAGTCAATAACAAATTGACTATGCCACCATTTTTAAATTAGGAAATATGCTCCGAATGATTAATGAAAGAGTTAATCATTTGATTCAGTTCATTACTTCATATTATTTAAGATGGCTTGGTTATAAGCTGATCTCTCCTCTTCAAACAGAACATGCTGTAAATCTGTAAAAGACGTTAATGGTGCATCAAGCTTTATGAGGGATGCAGTTGGCATAACATGAAGCGGAATCTCTTTCCTCGAGAATTCAGCAGCACTGGCAGCAGAAGAAAACAAATTCACAATCAGGAGTATTAAAACCAAAGTCTGCCAGCTAGAGAAAAAAAAATGACATTATGAACTATTCAGGGAAGAACAAAATAACAACACTGGCGCTTTTGACTCCCAAGTTATGCATGCAGCTATACAAGTTCTTTTTTTTCCTGAGTTCAATATCAATTGGGGATACGGGATTCAAACTTTTGGTTATGGGCACACACTTGTGTTGGTTGAGTTAGCTCTGGTTGGCCACAGCTAGTTAACTAAGTCATGACGACTAGGCAGTTTGAACCATTTAATCTTTAGATAAGTGTGTGATAATTGAGGATAGCACCAAGAAATTAGCATTTCATACGAACCTCATTTCAATATTTGAACGGTGCATTGCTTCTTGCATACTTTCAGTCAAGTCCATTGGATCGATATCAGTAATCCCACTATTTGTATTGTTAGTAAGATAGTCCCCTCTCATTTTCTCTTTTCCTTGATAGTTGATGTCAGCATTAGCAAAGAAATAACCCAACTCTGAAGATCGTCCTGAACCCTGCAAAGAAGTCAGACACACCAATAAGGGGAAATTCCATTTGGGTAAAAACTAACCATCCCTTTTTTCCATAGAAAATAATGATTTGGGTATATTATACTGAAGTTCAAACCTTGGATCAAATGGTTGCCAGATACAAATGCATAATACTTGGAAGTTTGTATACTATCCTGAAGGAGTTAAATATTATTCACTTTTCTTCGTGAGCTATTTATTAGCAACAGCTTCTCATCAGAGAGTAAAGTGTAAATTTTCGGACGAGCATGGGTAGAGATTGATAGAAAATGTACCATCGAAATACTAGGACATGCAGCTTTTCCCACCAGTCAGGGCAGAAAAAAAGAAAGAAAAGGAGAAATCAACCTAGTAAATTACCAGAACGACTCTCAACGGTGTTGGAAGCTATTGTTTTTCTGCATAAGATTTCCTAATTTAAACCAATACAGAATTTATCTAGTATCAATCAATTGAATTTTTTACTAATATTTTAAGGGTCAACGTGTTTCCCCATAAACAAACAATTCTCTCTTGGCTATAATGCTCGCTTGAAAATTGACACTTTGGCAAGACCTGCTCATCATTCAACTTAAGCAGGTCAAATGAATGTCAACATCCAGAATTAGTTGTTTTGTAAAGCACATATGTTGTACTTGTAAGTTGTACCTTCATAGCTCCAGCAATCATTGAATCACCAGTGTCTCGTTCAGGACTCTCCCCTGGTGCATAGCCTGCTTTTGCTGAAAAATTATCAGAGGAACTCAAAGAAGATTCAACATCGATCACTGAATTTCGATGTACAGGAGATAAGGAAATAGGTCCTGAGAGGTGATTCTGTTTCCCATCCGAGGACTGAAAAGCAATAACTTGAATTCTTCCAACCTGACATTGTCCAACTATAAGTAACAAACATGGAACGGGATAATCCTCCAAAGCAAATACTACTAGTCAAACCTTGTTTGCATCTTCACTAAAGCAGGAAAATATCAGCCCAATAAACCCAGAATCAAGGAGCTGATATGTCCCTTGAGTTCGAACATCTGCAGAAAGTAAGATTTACATGATTGATGAGTTCTTTACTTTAACTGAGAAGTGCAAAAAGGGAGAAAAGAATCTTCCAATTTATAAATCAAAGGAACTCCATAGTTTAAGTTGCAGCATACACATAACATGCAAATTAGGAGATGAACTTAGACTTCATGGAAGGTCCATTATCATCCCTTATAACACAAGGATATCCATTAGGCTGTGTTTGTTTTTTGTAGAAGAAAAGTTGTAAACAACCACTCTTCTAGAACCTATTGTTTGTATTTGTGGTAAATGACCACCCTTAACCACTCAACCAATCCTCGATCAAAATTCAAACCTTACATCAAACCCTCCATCAAACTTCTTTTTTTTTTAAATCAAAAAATCGAAACTCCACTCCACAATATCAGATGGACACACCTCACGTTTGTTCCAAGACTCGAGCCTCAACAAACAAGATTGGTCCCTTGAGGGAAAACTTTCTATCAAACTTATAACTCAACTACTACTAACAATAATTTCCAAACAATCAGTTAATTACCCAACCACTATTAACCTCAATCTCCAAATAAATAGTTAATTACTTTAACCACTGCTAATATCAATCCTCATACGAGAAATTAATTATTTTAACTACCATTAACTCTTTCACTCCGCTCCACTCTTACAACTTCTCTTTTGCTGAATAATATTTAACTAAGTTAGCTAACTCTTAGAAATTTTATTCTTCAAAAGGAACACGAAGAGGAAAAAGAGTTGCAATCGTGAAATTCCTTCTATCACGAATTTTCCCATTCTTTTTATCCTTACAAAATCATTAGAACAAACATTTCTTAAAAAAATAATTGAACAAACAAATTTCCAAAGAAAATTTTCAAGCTTTCTATTTGAAGCGTGCTGACACCAAAAGAAAGACCTGTTTAGAGGTTTTAGTCAGAAACAAAGGCCTTTAATTGGAAAACATTTGAAAGAAAAAGGCTAGAAGTCATGAAACCCCAAGGAAGACCAGTTCCCTGATCACCGACATAATATTTTCACACCAAGGATGATATATGGTATATTATTGAACAACTAGGTTCTCAACTGAAACAAATGAAAAGAAGAGAACGAGATGAAAATAAAATTCATGGATGCCCAAAGCCTTATACATCATTGGTGTTACAGTCACAAATGAAAAGAGAACGAGATGAAAAAAAAATTAATAGATACAGTCACAATTGGACACCATAGACAAGTCAATACTAACCAACATGTGAAGGTAGCACGGTAATATGAGGATGTGAATGGTACCATCCAATAACTCTTGTTGTTCTCCCCGTCATAGCTGTCATTACGTTCTATAAAATTAAGTAAAACAATATAGAATAAAGGAAAATGATTCCGTACATATTTAATCACTAGTGAAAAAAAAAAACATAATGAAAGGCTTTCTTTAGTATTTGATAGTTAACCTCATTACTTTGAACTACTTTATAAACCTACAATTTCATGAAGACTTTTCCCATTTGAATAGTTAATCTCATTAATTTAAACTATTTCATAAAGCTAACACCTGTATTTAAAATCAGCTGAACTCTGCAACTTTCACTCGAGATAAGTATTTTCATTTGTCAAGATTGTCGATCAGTGTCACAATAATTGTTTAAAATGATAAAAGTATAAAAAAAATGCACTACAGAGGATGTATCAGCATGAACTGCGATAAATAGGACAAAGTCTAGAAGATTTTCATAATGATAAAAGAAGCAAAGGATATCTCAGCTTGGGCAGATGCAGCAGCCAATTGTTCAGGATGAGTCTCCACACGGTCCTTCCTTCTGTCAGACCGTGTCTGAGGCGATGCTCCCCAAATTAGTGCAGTTACACTGCCATCTTTCAAATGCTGCAAAATTTCATAGTTAGAACAGAAAACATAACTGACTTAACAATAATCTTGTCAAAACGAAAATATATCAACCGATAGAATGGCCACGGACACAAAAGAGACTAACGCTTTAAAATAACCCGTTAAAGAAACTACTCAAACTCTAGGAACAAATTCAATACTGAAATCCTCTATTTCCCATAATTAATGACATAATGACTGGTAGAACAACAAATTCACACAAACTTCTGTGTTTAAACAAACCAAATCCATTTCTAACAGATATCATTTGGAGTCAAAATTTCCAAAGAGAGTACCATAAACACCACTCCAAACATTAGATTTTACAACATGATCAAGGAATCAATTAACTAAGCCAATGAAGCACAAAACCTTACCACAACAACCCCATTTGCCAAAACAACAAATTCGACCTGTTTTTCAATTAGAATTCCAATACAAGCAGCCAAACCAACAAAACACACCCAATCACCCAAATTAAAGCAAACCCCACATCAAATTACACAAAATAAACGAGAATAAGCAGAAACAAACTCGAAGAACCCTTAAAAACGGGCTGGCAGTAAATCATAGAGCGGACATCCAGAGAAATGACCTCGATATCTCCAAGAAGAAGGCCCATGATTTCTTCAGTCTCGGTGGACAATGCATGAGTGAGACAAGTAAACCAAACGTCTTCGGACATTTTGACGGCCGTCAGAGACATCTTTCGATCGCCGTTTCTACTCTGAATTCGAAGAACTTCGATTCTCGGTGAAGAAAATGAATTAAGGGGGAGAAAAAAGAGAGATTCGAGAGGATCTTCGAACTTTCAACGTGAGAGTAGCTGGCCGGTGTTTTGAAGAACCTTCAGCAGCGGATCGCAAGACGGTTTGGAGCAGCAAGACGGTACGGTCATGCGTACGGTTTGATATCTGATCTATCAGCTTGGAGTTGTTTGAATGTAAGATTTGGAAGTATTTATATCCCTGTATTACTCTGAAGATTATATCTCGTAATTACTTAAAATAATTTTTTATTTTTAATTATTCAAAATAATTTTTCAATTATAAATCAACTTTTGTGTTCGTTTTTGTAAAAGGTAATTTGATATTTGATGGATAATTTTAATGATTTATCAAATAAAATAAAATTTTAATATATATGATTTTGAGGATTTTTCAATGTATCGATTTATATATATATATATATATATATATATATATATATATAGTAAAATTCTGAAAATATTTTTTATCTATTAGAAAAATTGATCGTTTTGTAAAATGATCTGAATGTCATAGTTTCAATCAGTTCAACTGATAGCTTCAATGAGTAGTGTAGCTAGCCTTGCTCGATAGTCTTCCATCAATAGTTAAGTTGATAGCCTTCAATTAGTAGTTCAAATGTCAGACTCAATTAGTTCGTTGATATATTCAATCAGCCCACTAATTGTCTTCAATTAGTTTGTTAAAAATAGGGGTAAAATTGGAATTTTGGAAATATGAATGATATTCTGTTATGTATGAATTATTTTTAAAAAAATGTTAAAATTAAAATTGTTGAATGAAAAGTTGGTATATGGAGTAATTTTTTATGATTTTTTATTATCTATATGTACATAACATTATAAACTTTACGACATTTATGTGTACTTATGAATAAAAAAAGTTATGAGTTCAACCATTCATCTCTTATCATTAAACTAATAAAAATCATTATGAATTTTGCACTTAATATTTTATTAAATTATTATATATAATTAAAAAGTTTATATATTAATCCTCAACATAAATTTGAAATTTATATTAATGAAATTATATTCAATAATCTTAACAAATTTAATACAAGCAATTATAAAATGTTAACATATTTCTAAATTTTATAAAGAAAGATGTTAATGTTGGGAAGAAAAAATATTTTTAAAAAATATATAAAGACTAATTTGTTTTTGTTTTTTTTTAGTTTATGGACTAAAAGATAATATTTGTAAATTCATGGACCTAAATGAAACAAAATTTGAAAGTATAAGGACTAAAATTTGACATTTGAAAGTTTGTATTTCATCAATTTCCTATCATTTACTATGCATTGAACTCGAGCTTAACAAGTATTCTTCTTCTCCCAATCATTCAAACTGAGTGTTTCTATGATTGGCACATTCATGTCGGGAAAGACAAGCATCCTTTATGATTCTAGATTTTTATTTCTTTTGCTGGTACTCATCGAGCAAATATCTCAAAGATATACTCGTTCGAATAATACATATCAGTTAAATCCTAATGTGTTACGGTGATGGCCATAAGAATTTTAAGGCATGAAGTAGCATTATGTGGTGTATACACCTTGACAGGATGATGGCTCACCTGGACAAACGTTGTCGGTACATTATTTTGTGAGAGTCTGTTTAGTATTTCTTTTGCGATGGGGTATCCTGATGAGTTAGGTTAGTGCCAGAGCATTCACTTGATTATAATGAGTGTCAGAAGGCCTCGCAATGAATTCATAAGATGACTAGGAGCGTTCAGTGTTTCCAAATCATGTAATGTATTTCAAGACCCAATTGTGTCATATGATTAAGTATTGAAATTGTATTCATGTATGTGATAATAAATTTAACATTGTACCCCCGTTGAAGGATCCATACCGAGTATATTATTACTCACTCTTATTTATATGATTTTACACTAGGTAAGTATGGACTCTATTAGGACGATTTGCTGGATGGACTCTGAGAGAATCATGGGTGAAGCTGGATTGCGTTGTGCTTAGACATTTTTTATAAGCTTGAGCCTTTTCTGTTTGCATGTTTAAAACAATGTCTTCTATTAGCCTATTCCGAAGATAATCTCATTCTAAGATAATCTCATTCTAAGACTGTTTTAGAGGGTAGCGGGTTCTTGCAATAATTTTGTTCAATCTTATTTGCAATTGTATTTTAATGCCATATTAATGGTATACTAGGATGATTTTACAATATATTTTCAACAATTTTAGAACAAGAGATAGGAAAGGAAACAAGGAGGAGGTCGATACACATAGGCCTATACATATTGTACTTGTGTACAACTAAGATATACTAAGGGGCTGTTTGTTTTGAGTGTCTATGAAAATTTTATAAATGAGTTTTTATAACAATTTTTTAAAAACTTTATACAAACGAGCTATTATTACAACTTTTTCTTTATAATCACTCAAAATAACTACTCATTTATAAACACTCGACAATTTTATAAACAAACACTCCTTAAGATTTATAGAAAAAAATTGGATTTTTAGAGAGATTTTTTTTTAATATGATTTGTATGAAAATAGTAAAAAAAAATATTATTAAAATAAAATTTTTTTGACCTCAAATATATCAAATAGTGCAATAAAAGAATTTTATTTTTTATTTTTGAGAAGACCAAGTAATAATTATTGCTTGAGTTAAATATCACTAAAAAATATCACTAAAATAGAAAGTGATACTACTAAAGAAAGGTAGAAGAAATCCATGATCATAATAATACCAAAATTAAACTAGAAAATTTGTAGTGAAAATAGGCTTTTAACTATTGAGTACCACAACAAATTTTATATTAAAAAAAAAAAAAAGGAAAAAAGAAAACTAATTCAAAACTTCACTGGGAAAAGAAAACTAATTAGCTTTTTTTTTCTTTTTTTTTTTTTTTTCTTCCCTTTTTCTTCTTATTGTTCTCTTTCTTCTCAGCTACTGTTGAAAATGGAGTTTTTCAAGGAATCTCTCAGCAATAGCCCTCAAGCCCTAGCCTTGAGTTCAGCCAACTGCAGACTTCATTCATCTCTTTTGGGATTGTATAATGGCCAAGTCTGCAAAACAAGTAATCAACCAAAACCCCTTTTAAACTTTTTTTTTTTTTTTTTTTTTTTTGATTTTGCTCTGTTTTGATTTTCAATTTAATCTTGTGCATTTGATGAGAATGTAGTTCTTACCCTTCTTGGCTTTTGAAAACTAGGGTTCTAAACCCTGCTGAGGTTAATGACTGTGCTGATTTCTCTCCATACTTGAGAGGGACTACCTCATCAGCTGCATTTTTGGTTAATAATGGTTAAGAATGATTCTCTAAACAAACTCAAAAGTGAAATTACAAAGTTTGTACATAAACTTTGAAGTTTGTGATTTAATCAGGTGTTAAGGGTCAAGATCTTGAGAAACAAAAAAGTTAATGACTGATTATAATCAATGGTGGTTATTTATTTAAGAATTAATCTTGGAAGTGTTTCCTTTAAGCTAAAAGTTGTAGGGTTTGTTGGTTATTCCTCAAAAATAGTCGACGTAGGCATAAGCTGACCAACATAATCATAGAGATAAAAAAACTAAACTCAAATTTATATCTAATATATCTATTGGGTTTTTTTAGCCAAGAGTATATCTGGTGACCAAGAAGTTATGAATTTGAATCACTCCATCGTTATTGTTGTTGTATAAAAAAATATCTATTAATTCTTTTAAAAAATTGAATTTGTCAAAGACTTATTAGACACAAAATCGAAAGTATATAGATCTATTAGACTATTTTAAGAGTTAAAGGACCATATGGACACAAACCTCAAACTTTGAGGACTAAGCTTGTAATTTAAGCCAAACTCTAGAAAGGGAAAAAGAATGGAAAGTCTTATAGATTGTTTCCGAGTTGTTATGAAAACTAGCCATGAAATGGTTGAAAATATGAGTTTACTTTAATCTAGGACAATTAAAGATGTCTTTTCTTCTCTTTTTTCCCTTTTTTCAAATGATCACTTTAAAAAATGTTGAGAATCATATCTTTTTAAACAAGTTGTGAAAGTTGAAATCTTGAAAGAGAATGGCTGCAGAATATATTCAAGCTTTCTCAGAAATGTTGAGTTATCAAAGCCATGTAGTTTGTCAGAAGAAACTATATCTGATGGTTTAAATCTTCAATTTAAATCACTTTTGTATGAAAGAAAGCTAATTATTCTTCAGGTCAGCAGAGAACAAAAACAAACATAAACATAAACATTAGCTTATGGTCTTAGATGCCTGCCTGTTCCATGAAATTGTAAGATAGGAATCGATGCCGCTCGCCTTGTAGCCTCGTGTGATGCTTCAAATTTGTTCCTTAAGCTCCTGTATGACATATTTGATGTATTAATTATCTTTATATGAACAATTATCAAACAAGGAGATTTCTTGCCTCAAAAACATACCTTGACCCAGGAAGCCAGCCACTAAGTCCAACAACTGCCCTTGGGTAGATGGGGTATGGTACTCCATTTCCATATTTTCCTAGAGCACAACAAGTTGCTGAGTAAAGTGCCATTGCAGCTCCCATACTGAAGCCTCCAATCCCAACTTTTACTGTCACAAATAATTGAACTTAAAAAATTTATTCTTTATCAAGTTGAGAATAAATATTTTGACACATATATATAAAGATATAAAAATTCACTTATTGGTAAAAGTTAACCATCATAGGTTGGGATATATAAGAAAGTGTGGTCATCCATCTCAAAACCAATTGGAAATGAAAAATCAATTGACAATGAGAGGAGTAGCTCACCTATCTTTATAAATGCTAGGATATTTTCTCATTTTATCTACGTGGGATAGTTCCTTAACACGTCCTCTCAAGATGGTATCTCTTTTGGGTTCACTGATTTTAAATTGGATCTCAATTTCATTTTTTTATTGGACTGAGTACCCGTTTGAATTTATGGACTCTGATACCATATTAGAAAATATGGATATCCATCTCAAAACCAATTTGCAAGAAGGAGTAGCCCGCCTATCTTTATAAATGCTAGGATATTTCTTTACTTTTTCGATGTGGGATAATTCCTTAACAACCTACAGATCAAGAAGGCTTTAGAAAACCAAAATGTTATGGTTCAATTCATACCTCATATGACAATTTACCCTCTATTTACACCAGGGTTAATTAGTAAGTGGGGTTAGTCCTATAAATAGGATGGCTAGCTAGGGTATTAAAAACACATCTTATATATATTTTGAATGATCAATTGAATGAGGGACCCTATGTTAGAATAAGATGATCAATTCTATCGCTATTTTCTTAGAAATTAATTTTACATGGATTTCTTTGACATTCAAATATTGTAAGGTCAGGTGAGTTGTCCTATAAGATAGTATGAGGTATACATAAGCTAGCTTGAACACTTCCTGACGTAAAAAAATGATTAAAGGTTTGGTTGTGTTCGAAGTTTGTCATTTTAGCTTCGTTATGCACTTGAGATATTTGGTAGCTTAAGATGCATACCATCAGATGGCTCTGCAGACAACAAGTTTACAATATGGGCAGCTGAGGCATCAAGACCTTCCCAATCATCTGGACCTTCTTCTGAAAACTCTCCCACATCAAACCCTGATAAGAAGAATCACATGGAAAAGTTTTAGATAATATTCACAAGAAACAATTCATTGAAGTAGATATGAGCTTAGGAATGAAACGAAACGAGATAGCGATCTAACATGCGGCGCAAGGAAAGCCTCCAAGGAGAGATACAGGTCGAGTTGGAGCAGTTGGACAAATCCATTTGATCTGTGTATTTGAAAGAAAATGATGATAGGTATTGGACAAATCTAACATGAAAGTATATCCATTTGATGGCTTAAAATCATTTTTCTTACATTAGGAAGAGGAAGGGTTTCCAGGAGCTGAGAAGAGCTGTAGTTAAACAGAGAACAAAAGCAAGAAATCAAAGCTTATCAGATTGGTTATTAGCCAAAAGAAATCTCCAAATCATGATGTGTGATTGATCATGTTTCATGTAAAGCAAAAAGCTTATTTAAAGATGAAATTGGAAGGAAAAGGGAAAAGAATGCTCATAATGGAGTATTTAGGAGGAAAAGTCAGTACTGTAGAGGACCCTATGCTGTTTGGAGAACCAAGTAAAAATGTAAATTATTCTAATGTACACCTTTTCCAAATCATGGTTCCCAACTTCAACTTTAGAATAAGATCAGACAAGTTGAAAGGGAAAGTTCTTAACATTTATTCGTACTATTCCTGCGGTGCTGTTTTTTTTATTTTTCACATTTCATTCAAGTGAGAAACTGAAATTATGAAGATGTTGACATTTTGAAAGCTCCTTTTTCCCTTTTTTTTCGTTTGGCTTAGGAAACAAAGTTAGGCAATAAACCCACCCTTCATGAAGAAGGTAAAAAGTACTTATTCCAAAGGGAAAGGAATATAACTGTCTGCTGTTTTTTTAGTAACTCTTGGTTGATATAATTAAATTTACCTCAATCCTTTAACTTAAGCTTTTGGGTTGATAAGTGATTTAACATAATTCAACATAGTATGTTGGAGGGCTTGTGTTTGTGTTCTTGCCATGTCATTTCTTCTCCATTTAAAATTTAATCTTCTCAAATTTCTAAGCCCACGAGTGAGGGAGAGTGTTGGTTGATATAATTAAATTTACTTCAACCCACCTGCTTAAGCTCTTGGGCTGATTGGTAATTTAACATAATTCAACAGTAAAAATAAGGGATTTAAGGGCTCTAGTTGTTAATTTATCAGTATGTCAGATGAGCGATGCGCGCAACGGAAAGCTAGTAAAACAAACATCCAACATAGATTTCATGGTTGTTAATATACCATTTATGTCAACTGAGCGATGCTCACTTTGGCATATAACTGTCTATGTTGATCTCAAGACATCCGGCATAGACCTTCACAGGTTTCTCTGCTTTTCATGCTCAAAAAGAGAAACTTTAATTCTATGATAGCTTCAATGAACCTCATTCAAACAATTTATGAGTATGTACTGTGCAGTTTTTTATTACTCAGATGCTTATAACATAGGAACTTGAGTTGCTGTAAGCATCATGAGAAATTATTTAATCAATTAATAGAGGCGTTACCTAGAGCCATTATCACCAAGGCCATGCAGCCAAACAATAGTGGCTTGGTGTTTCCCTTTTGGCCTCACAACATGTGTTCTTCCAAACTCTAATGGCCTTCTTGCTGATGATCTGCTTCCTGCAGTTTGGCGACAAGAATGCGTAATTATCGAACCATGTTAAATCATCAATCAACCTAAAAGTTTAAGCTGATGAGTTAAGATAAATTTAATTATATTAACTAACACTTCTCTTATTTGTGGGCTTGAATATTTTACTAATGCCC
Organism: Cyclanthera cordifolia; assembly: GCA_037832605.1. Classification (NCBI taxonomy): domain Eukaryota; kingdom Viridiplantae; phylum Streptophyta; class Magnoliopsida; order Cucurbitales; family Cucurbitaceae; genus Cyclanthera; species Cyclanthera cordifolia. The sequence continues at coordinate 5,516,156 of JBBMEG010000018.1, forward strand.
ATCAAGTGAAAATGAATACTGATTAGAGATGAAACAACTCAACATGAGTTTGAAACCAAAACCTCCTGCTCTGATATCATGTTGAATCACCTATTAACCCAAAAACTTAAGTTTATGAATTGGGATGGATTTAATTATAACAACTAACAATAGCTTCTTTGATTCATGACCAGTTCTAGAAAACAAAACACAACTAATCGATTCACGAGTCATTGTTAATTAACAAAAGAAACCAGACTTCAAGCAAATGAAATCATGGATTGGAAAACAGAAATGAAAAGGAGTGTAGAAAGTAAACAAACCAGAGCTGATATTAGAATGCGAGTAACTCATATTGAAAGTTGCAAGAACTGCACTTAAAGAGGATATGCAATGACCTAGAAGTGTAATATGTTGTGGATGTAGAAAAACAGCAATGAAAGTGAGTATTTATAGCCAAATTTTGGTGATGTGAAAGTGGAATAAAATGTGGGAGAATATGAATCACTATGGTAGTGTGGTGTGTACACCAAATGGCTAAGAAACTGAGAAAGGGAGAAGTAAAGACAAGGACAAAAGCAGGAAATCTTTTTATGAACAATAAGAATCCCAGCAGGCAGAGCACATTGATCCATAGGCAAGGTTACCAGCTAGGAGAGAGAGCTCTGGATATGCAAATTTGAGAGAATCTATGCTTGTGGGCACTGGGCAGCGGCCAGAAACTAAAGCAAATCCAATAGCAAACTTCAAGAATATTACTAAAAATAAAGAAAAAGTATTACCCCTCAGTTCGTCCAAGGAAGAAATATCTATTATCAATCATATTTAATGAATTTCTGATTGATACCACTAACCAGAAAGTGATTTTTTTTTTTTTTTTTTAATAACCCAAGCTTTCTTTGAGAATGTTGAGATATGACTTGAACTATGACGTCTCACGATTAGTCGGGTGTCTTGTTGTCCAGTGAGCAACTTAGACGAATTGTAATTGCTTTCATATATTTGCATTTGGACTTTTATGTAATTGAGCCGAATGTTGGAATAGAGTTTTATGGAAGTGCACTATATAAACTCCTCATAAAACCATAACCCTTCTTTACCAACATTCTTGTAATCACTCTCTTCTAATCAAACTGTTCTCCTCTCTGGTTGTGGATGTAGTTAACACATTATTAGTAAACTACGTAAATCTATGTTTTCTTTGCTTATTGTTTACGATTTCTTAAGAAAAAAATAAATGAAAGTAAATACAGTATACAAAAAGCGAGCTCACAAAGAAAAAAGGGAAACCCTATAAAAATGGTCTCCAATCAAGGAAAATAAATCTTAAAGAATAATGACAAAAGAACTCAGAAATAAAAGCTCAGAGAGAAATATTGAATCTAATGAAGCTTCACACATAAGTTCAGGAACTTTTACTCCTCTAAAAATTCTATTGTTTCTCTTTCCTAAAGACGGCGTGCAAACTAGCTTGTCACAAAATGGCTCATTTTTTGTGGAGGGAGGGAAAAATTAGAGAGGGGAGTTGGAGTGTCCAATGTAATCTAGTTTTAAGCTAGAAGAAATGTCTAAATTTGCAGTGCTAAGTAATTTTATCTTATATTCTGCATTTGTATTTTTATACTATAATTGTACATATGTGGTTACCTACCTGTATGGCTTAAGTGGAATCATGCACAATAAAAAGCATTTCAACTTTTTTTGCTGCTCTTTCTTCTCTACTGCTTGCCAGTTCATTGTATTTTGATTGCTCTGAGACCCACTACAAAGACTACTTTTGTTTCTATCTATGCACACACAGCCACCAAATTGACAACAATTTCAGCAGAAAACTAAAAATCATCCATTAAAATCTGAGGCGCATGGAGAGAGACAAAGTACTTGTTCTACAGTTTGTAGATTTGCTAAATCTTTAGCAAACCTCAATAAGATACAAGTGACTCAATACGAGAGTCTCGCTGACTAGTCAGGGTGTCGAAGACAACGAAGAAATGGAGACACGAGAGATGTCTACAAATTAATGTCACAACCTCACAGGTGGGTCTCGAACTTGAGACCTTGAGGAAGAACACCTTCAAAGTCCAAACCTTCAACCACTGTGCCACCCCTTGAGGACTCATATATATGTATATACACATCCAATAGTTGCAAAGTCGAAGATTTTCACTATAACAAAAGTTATGAATAGAATAGTATGCACTTTAATCATTATGTTTCATTTACTTGGAAAATCCTCACTCAAAATCTGAATTGGGTTTAGAGATATACTCATCCATTACTTCTGCCTAACTCTTAAATCTCGCTCGAACAACTTCTCTTGTTACTTTTTTGTTTCTTTTTCCTCACGTACAATTTTATTGATGTATGAAATTACAAGAAAAAAAACAAAACAAAACAAAAACAAAATGTCCACGATTTACCAAAAGCTTGCCTAATTGGATAAATAGAGCAAAACATAACCAAGATGAAAAGAAAGATAAAATTTTCATCTATTTCGCATTGCCCTTAAAAGAATGGCTCTGATACAATGTTAACTGCTTAAATTCTTTACTTTCATGGCCATTACATTTGCAAATTTTCCCACTAATATGTTGAAACTTGTACCTTTCAGGATGATTGTGGATGTGTTTCTTATGGAGGAGGTTTTGATAGTAGAAATAAAGATTAGAGAAATATTTGAGTGTGAGGGGATAGATTCTTCAGCTCAACAAGATCAAGTGGATACGCAGAGGTTTGGTAAAAGGTCTGTCAATTTTACACCACTAACTTTTAGTCAGACCCAATATCATGCAACTTCTAACTCTACACTGTAGCCATTTTGTAATGAGATATCTCTGTTATGTTATCTTCATTGTTTGAATCAGTTTACGCGCACCAGCTCAACTATTATCACGGGATATATCATTTGTTCCTACAACATTTGAATGTCAAGGAAATTTGTAGAAAATTAATTGATTAAAATACCATTTTGGTCCATAAAATTTGAGATTTGTTCCATTTTGGTCCTCTAGACTTTCAAATGTTCAATTTTAGTCCGTGGACTTTCAAGTTTGTTCTGTTTTGGTCCCTAGAATTTCAAGTTTGTTTCATTTTGGTTCCTAAACTATCAAATGTTCAATTTTAGTCCATAGACTTTCAAAATAAATTAAATTTGGTTTTTAGTTAAATTTTATGTTAAGTTTTATTTAAAAATTAACTATATGTCTTTATAAATTTAAGAAATATGTTCACCTATTTTTTTTTATTTATATTAAAATTATTAACATTGTTGACCAAATTTAAAAAATATTAACTTCAAATTTAGTATAGGAATCCATTTAAACTTTTTTTTTTTATATTTTTTTTTATTTTAGAGACTAAAATGAAAATTTTAAAAAAAAATCACGGGACTAAAATTAGACATTTGAAAGTTTAGGAGATCAAAGTGGAACAAACTTGAAAGTCGAAGGACTAATTAAACTTTTAAAAGTGTAGGGACTAAAATGGAACAATCCTTAAAGTCTAGGGGACCAAAATATGATATTTTAACGAAATTAATTTCTAGGTAGGTGGCCACCATAGATTTGATCCACGCTCTTTAAGCCTTGACCACTACCACTTTTTGTTGTAGTTTTTTACTGATAAAAGAGATTTGTTCTTATGTCTTATCTTTTGGCTACCAAATGTTGTAAGATTAGATGATTATCTCGTGAGAATAGTCGAGGTGAGTACACTGACCACGCATATAAAAAAATAATCTTATGCTATATTTTCACAATTAATGCAAGCATGAAATTGAAAAAACTTGAGGAAACTATGAAATAATAGAGAAAACTCTTAGAAAATATTGGGTTTTGGCTATTAAAATGGTTTAGCTTCTGCTATCTCTTGCCAAATAAAAAGGGCAACTTGTGAATGCATGGCAAAGAAGAATCTACATCTATTTTCTGGTTGACCAAACATAAAAAGCTGATGTGGCAGACTGTGAGTGGTTGGTTCTTTATACAATTTAAAGCATCTACTTTTCTCTCTTGGTCAATGCTTTGGTACTTCTCCTTCCTTTATGGAAAGAGCAACTTTTCTGTTTGTCAACTCCTCCAAACTTCACCACCCCCTTTAAAATGGAGAGATAATCCAACTTGATTATAGAATTCTTTTGTGGTTAATTGTGGGCTTATTTTTTAAACATGAGACAACATATGCTGTTGTCACTATTATTTGTTAAACATAAAATATTTGGTTTCTTTTTTTTTGTTCTTGTTCTTCTTTTCTTTCCCTCATTGGGCATGAGAATTTGAGCTTAATAAGAAAAGTTATATGCTTTTTAGTACTAAAATATGGAATCTTTATTGATATTTTCAACTAATGCAACTCCAATAATCTTCTTTTCTATTTCAATCTTTAATCTGCTAAATGATATTTTTGTTCTTACTTAACCTTTGTCTATAGACTAGATAGATAGTGAGAGCATAATATCTGTTGATATTATACAAGAAGCTGGTGCAAATCTATTGACTAGACATTTTGTGAACCATAGGTGAGTACTTGTCTTTTCTTTCCAATATATATATAGATTTGCGAGTATTTAGGTTTTAACTTACATGCATCTTAATTATTCTTATATCTAATGACATGTTCAGTGGTGGGAAGCGACAGGAAGAGAAGGAATCTCTTCTTATCGTTTGTCCCTCAAGGTATTGTCCTATCAATTACTAATTTACTTTTATTTCACTTCCTTTTCCCTTCCCTTCCATTCGTTTCTCTTCCTGTCGTAGCTAAACATGTCATAAATGTATATGTTGTGTTTCTAAGGTAGCTCGAAGGATAGTAAATCCCGAGTAGATGATCGCCCTTAATTTGATTTTTTTTTTAAGTCATCTTTTATTAGTAGGCCAATTCAGGGTGACTTTCTATCCTACCATATAATTCAAAAAAATTTAAATTTCATTGTCTTGAATCTTGTACTTAATTGGTATTCTCTTAGATTTATAACTAGAAATAAATTTTCTTCTTGCTTAACTACACTAAATAGCTTCTTCTTTTTTTTTTTTTTAGCTCAACTATTTGAGAATTGATATTCGAATTGATGATTTCTTAATCATAAACACATATTTTACGTTAGTCGATCTATACCTATACTCTTGTTGGCTAGACTATACTATATAATTGGATTGAATATTTATATTTTCTAAATTTGAGCTGTTTGGTGCTAAGGTTTCAACAATTTAAGCTCTTTTATTTTGTTATTTTGTCTTGAATTTTTTTAATAATGTTTTAAGGATGGAATTAATATAAGTGGAGAATTCTGATTGAAGAAGAAAACTAGGTAAAGGGTAGGAAAGGAAGTATATATCACTTTTTGACATTTGTTTAAAGTAATAATAAGCTTTAACTCTTAAGTAGCTGAGAAGTTAATCAAAAAAAAAAAAAAAAAAAAAAAAAAGGTTTGAGCATAAGAGATAAAGAAGGCCTTTTTGTCTTATCAATGAACTAAAGTATTTTTTTTTTTTTTTTTTTGAAACTATAATAATAATTATTTTTCTAATGGTGGTTTATATTTGATTAATCAAATGAATAAGGCACTTTCCAAAGAGCAAAAGATATATTAAAATAATTAATTAATTATCAATAATTAACTTCTTTTTGTCTTGTCAGATTGATATCGGTTGGGTTTTGTCTTTTAAATTAAACTAAACTTGTTGCTTCAAGAACAAAAAGTAGAAAAAAGAATTAATTTTGTAAATATAATTCAAAGAAAAAAAGAAATTAGGTTATATATTTTAAAATTTTAGAATTTAATTCCTATAATTATAAATGTTAGAATTTAATTTTCATGGATATTTGTAATTGCATTTGAATTAAGTATGTATGTCCAACTTCTTAACTTATATTATTATCATTCAAATATAAATAATTGGCTGCTATTTTTTAGGATTTATCAAACTATATGACTAAATTAAACTGTTAAATCTATATAAGCTAAGTTAATGTTCTCCAAATTATAGGGTTGATATATATATATATATATATATATGTATTTAGTACAAATTGGAGAAAGAGATTGCAAACACCAATTTTTAGGATTGAACTCGTGACGTTGGTGTTGAACTGAATTAACTTCAAACAGTGAAATCAACACGTCACTGACTCTTATGGTAACTATAAGGTTGAATCTTAAAATTTTAAGTTGCACTAAATTATAATTTCTTATAATCTCTAAGTTACTTTTCTTGTTGACCAAAAAATTACATTATTGTCGACGATAGTTATTCACTTATTTTCTTAATATTTAGTGCTTACTACTTGGAAGTTGTTCCAAATATTAAATATTTTGGAGAAAAGGAAAGAATAAAAAGTTTCCTCTTAAAAAAAAAATGCATTTAATAATGAAAATAATAAATAAATAAAAAGAATAAAAGAGTTAAAGAGGGTGTTGTTTGTAAAATAGTGGAGTGTTTATTTTGAGTGTTTAGAAATGAATAGTTATTTTGAGTGATTATAAAGAAGAAATTATAATAATAACTCGTTTGTATAAGGTTTTTAAAGAGTGATTATAAAATCTCGTTTATAAAATTTTCCTAAACACTAAAAACAAACATCCCCTAAACAGTTTAGTATAATATTGTTCCCACTTAGAGTATGAAATTTCCCTTTTTGTTTTAAATATTTTGATGGGAAAATGGTTATAGTGGAATCAAAGTACTTTTTTTCAAAGGCTTCCATTTTTGTTTTTAAATATCTCTTCTATGTTCTCCACCATGATCATGATGCCAAAATTGAAAACAATGTGCAGTGTACTATTTTTGAAAAAACATATTTCCACATTGTAATAAATATTAAATAAAAGAATATGCTTGGGATACAATCCACTGTGGTTATTAGGTTTAAAATCTATGAGCATATTTGCGGTGGTGGAATGGGAAGTGTTCTCTTCACATCGTTTGACTCGAGTTTTCATCTCATCTATTATTAGTTTTTCATATTTTCATTCTTTTGTATTTCCTTATCCTTCTATTTTTTTCCTTATTGTCGTAATCAAACATGTCCTATGTTAATTTTTTTTTTTTCAAAATAGATTAAAATACTACTTTGCTCTTAATGGTCGGTTTTTTTCTTTTTCATTCTATTTGTCACTCGACTTTCAATTACTTAAAGTTTTTTCTACTTTAATCTCTATACTTTAAAGTTTAAGAGTATAATTGTTTATTTGAAAGTTTAAAGATCAAAATTGAACAATGTTTAAAATTTAGGAACAAAAAATGATATTTTAAACTTCAAAATATTAGTTTGATTACTATTATCTCATTTTAGTCCTAAGCTATCAAAATATATTTTTTTAATTTTTTTTTTTAATTGTTATTACTTTGATTTAATCGGAAACAAATTCATAACAAGATAGCTATATGTACAAATATTAATAGGAAAATTGCATAAACCGCTCGTAAAGTATGATGTTAGTCACAATTAAGTTCTAAAACTTTCAATTTGAGCATTCACCTTCCCGAAAGTTTGAAAAGTTTGCAATTAACACCTTTAATGTTAATTTTAAGAGATTTTCACACGTGTAAAGATGGTAAGATTGTCCAAAAAATATTTAGTCTTTATTTTCTCTCTCTAAAAGCATATAACTAGACAAATTCATAACTTGTTACCTCTTATAAATTTATAATGAAAAATTTGTAAATTAATGATTTTTTTTAAATGTGTATATTTGTAAATTAATGAATTTTTTTAGTATCATAGAAATGTATTATTTTTAAAAACCAAATCAAATCAAATGCCCAAAGTTATCGCTCAAATCAAAGACAAGGGTCACATGCCCAAAATTATCACCCACACCGCGGTCATTGAAGCCTATACTTGCTGTGTAGACTTGCTGTTGATCCTAAGTTTGTGAGCAATGCCAAGGCCTTGTTGGAAATGATGGGTAGGGGATTGAAACCCAATGCTGGGAGTTACATTGATGTGTTTGAAGCTCTTGTAAGGGATTTGTTCCTAATGAGAAGGATGCTAGGGAGGAGATTCTGAACACTAAAAGTGGAAGGGGGCCTTTGTTAAGGACTCTTATTAACATTCTCTTAGATATTTACGGTGGTGGAGCTCCAGCAATGATGTCACAGTTACGCCCAAAGAACAAGTGCGAGGAAGAAGGCGCTGAGTCAATAAAGTCGAGCTCAATGCCTCCGACTAGTGTCATGACCAGGCTCATCCTCATATGGTATCGAGAAAACTCATCCGTAATTCCAGTTCCTAAAAATAATACATTACTATATACCCAATTAATTTACAAATTTAAAAAATAAATTTTTTATTATAAATTTATAAGAGTTAAGCAGTTATGAATTTCTCTAGTTATAAGCTTTTAGAGAGAGAAAAGAATGATCAAATATTTTTGGACAATTTTTCCATCTTCACATATGTGAAAATCTCTTAAAAAATTAATTAAGATGTTAATTGCAACACTTTTCAAACTTCAGGTGAGCTGATTGCTCAAATTGAAAGTTTAAAGACTTAATTGTTACAAACACTATGTTTTAGAAGTGGTTTGTACAATTTTTCCGATATTAATATATTAGCACGGGCACATCTTTAGATGCAGTTGAATATTGAAGTAAATAATAGGTGGTAAAATGATATAACAATGATATATATATATATATATCTTGAAATTTTATGGCATAAAACAAAGTCTGAAGTGAACTACTTCAGCTAGAATTCAGTTCAATAAAAATTGAAACGGAAGTCTGATCTTTAATTAGTAAACTTAGGTAGTCACCATCTGTCGAATCAAAGTGGAGAACTCTCACCAATTTTATAAAAATAAAATAAAATAATATATTTATCACATGAAATCATACTATCTGATCTGATAATGGGGTTGTGTGTTAGTGTATTTCCCACCTGGTCAAGGTACAGAATTAAGAAACCCTCCAATTATTTGGAAAGACAAAAGAAAGCCTACAAAGTTTGCATCTTCCAACAAAAAAAAAAAAAAAAAAAGAGAGAAAGAGAAACTTGCCTGAGTCTCTAATTGACAATGACAATGAAAAAAACTCAGATTCCTGTTATTGCTTGAAAGACAAAGAGTCAAAGTAAACACAGCTCAAATTATATTAGCTACTACGAGGTTTATGGTTGGAGTCCACGAACCTCTAGTATACTAAAAAGCGACAGTTTTAAATGAATAAAACGGCAGCATATTTCGAAATCTAACACTTAAAACCATGGTTTATTCTGGAAAATGTGGATGGCTGCAATCAATGATGGTGGTCATCATCTCCAAACCCATCTGGTGATCCTCCAGGTCCCACCACTTCCAGCTGATGACATAAGTTTATATTAGAAAATTTGGCAGTTCTACTTCTATCTATGTACTTACAAATGAAGACACCAATGCCTTAATCCCCCATTCAAGAAGTGAGATCAATATATAGAAAGAAAACCAACATAGTATCATGCATTGAAATAATAACCAGAAGAAACCGAAACACAATTGGTCCACCATGAACCTCACATTTGCAAGGATGAATAGAAGTAATTCTTTTTTCGTTAGTCTAATAGCATGTAGGATGAGAGATTCGGGTCTCTCTTTTACTCTTTTTTCTTCTTTGGAATCGAGAAATCGAAACTCACTCCACTATACCTAGGTTTCCCTAGGTCAACACCGGAAGACATAGAAAGAACGGAATGGGAAGTGTCTATAAATTAATGTCACAGGTTGGTCTCGAACCTGGGACCTTGAGAGACCTTGAGAGCATACTTGCAAATTCCTAGATCAGAGATTTGGATCTCTAACCTTTTGGTTGAAATCTTGACCAATTGAGTTATGCTTAGATTGATCATAAAGACCAATTAAACGGTTCGTAACCTTTGGGTTAGGTTTTGGGGTTTGACCCTCCCCTTTTATAAAATTTTGTTCTATCAATGAAATTAACTTCTTTTTTACTCATTCCTAGCATTCCATATCATGGCAACATAACGTAATAATTTACAATAAACTCTTACCACAAAATACTGTGTGCACACAGGGCATTCATGTGGCTCTCCTTTCTTCAGTCGAAACCAGACAACATCATGCTCATCCTCTACAATTCCAAGGAAGCAACAAATGTACGTTAGAAATTTTCATGTGTAAATTTTTTAAAGAAATTATGAAAATTTTGCCAGATTCGCACAAAAATGATCAAAATTAGCATGAATATAAAAGAGAGATGATAAGTACTCACCTTCTTCACCTCCAGGGCACCCAACTAATCTTTCATCATAATACGACTTAATCACAGCAGGAGCTTCCTAAGAAATAAGAAAGGTATTTAGATTTCATCCAAGGAAATAATTTATGCAGCAACCAAACCTAATCTTTCATGCATCTCCTCTCACAGTGAGGCTTTGTTAAGGCAAAGGAGAACTCCGGAAAATAAACAATCGATCACAAAATCAATGACCACTACTACATAAAAGTAATAACATTCATAGTATGTTTGGGCCACACCACACTAAACAAATGGAATGATTGAAAATAGAGATAATGCCTAGTTTTTGAGCAACCGAGAATCATTTCTCCCATAATCTATCTTTCTCCAAAATCACATTTTTATTCTCCTCCTAACTACTTTTTATTCTACACATAACAACTTTTTATTCTCCTTGTAAATATTTTTCACTCATATTACACCCTTATTTTATTTTTCTCATTATCATTCTCATCACTCCAAACACAAATAGTTGTTCTCTCCATAATCTTTCTCTTCACTTCAAACACAAATAATCATTCTCTCCATAATCATTCTCTTCACTTCAAACGTCACTTCAAACACAAATAATCATTCTCCCCAAAAAATTTTCCTTCACTTCAAACACAAATAATCATTTTTCCCGTAATCATTACATTTTCTATTCTCCTCCCAATTCTCATTCCTCCAGAATCATTGTCATTCTCCTTTCTCAAACACACCTAGAAAGTAGTAGAATGCAAATTAAGCAAGTTTACAGTCTGAATGAGATATCCTAGAATCAAGAAACAAAATTCTCTCCAATTTCCCATATACTTTCTTTCCGTTTTCAATATCCCTATTAATTAGAGAAATATAACGGGAATATTTCTTTGGGAAGGTTTCTGGACTTGTCAAATGAATTATGGTCTGTGCTCCCTCTCCTCCTTGAAAATGGAGGTCTAAGCATTTGAAATACCATATAGAAAATGTTGATCTTCTTTACAAATAGTAAAGGAGATTTCCTAAGGAACTTAGTTCTCTTTGGCATAGAGCAACTGCTTACGAATATGGAAAGGACTTCTAATTCACAGAGGAATATTCCAAGGGGCTAGGTCCATAGTTCTCTTCCGATTAAAGTGATTATTGATTACTAACAAATATGGGGACAACTTCACTGGAAAATTCACAAAGGTATGTACCTAATCTTTGGGTGACAAGTTTAGATGGCTACATTTAGGAGTGTACAATATAACCAACAACCCGAACAATCCAATCCAAAATACAAGGGTTGGGTTAGATTGAGATTTGGTTTGGGTTGGGTTGAGTTGAGTTGGTGTTAAAAAAAACCCGATAAAATCAGTTGGGTTTGCAGGTTGGGCTATTTTCTGTCGATATATTAATTACCCGTGCAGATATATGTAATTAATGCTGTCGTATCGCACTGGGAGTATGCCTGCTTAGGTTTCAGATTGAGCTAGTTGGATTGGGTTGGGTTGGGTTGGGTTGTCTCAATAAATGGGTTGGGTTGAATTTGAAAAGCGGTCAACCCAAATTTTTGAGTTGGCCCAAACTCTCCCTCAACCCAAACCAACCCAAGCCGTATACTTCCCTAGCGACATTTGGCTGGTGACTAGAAAGGAAAGCTAACAAGACTGATGAGATAAGAGTGACCATTATCCGAAGTTGCTTTAGAAAATAAGAATGACGGATTGAGAAATTGAAGGGCAGGCTATCTGGGGTAGCAGCCTAGCAGGACAGAATCAAATCATGTATCCTTCCCATCGTGTCGCCTCTTGCCATAGGCGAACAACAAAGTGCTTCTAAACAACGCGGTCACATACAGGGTGAAATAAGACTATTACCCCATAAAAACTCAACCTACAAATTTTTCTTAGAAAATGACGTTATTTCTTCCTTATAAACATACCAACAAAGGGTTGGAACTAATTAAACGACCAAAAAATGTTCAATCCTAAACTACTTAATCTTTCTTCTAGATATACCCAAACTAAAGAAAGCATGCATACCTTTTTGTGTAACCAAAAAGCCTTCAAACCTAGATAGTATTTGGCACATAATAGGGCACGCACACAAGTAACGAATTTATTACTTTGCCCCGTATGTTAATTGGCACAACAAAAGTAATAACTTGGCCACATTAGCGTGTGTCAAATAACCACAAGTCATAAGTTCGAGTCCTCCCATCCTATTGTGTAGAACTCAAAAAAAAAAAACAAAAAAATCAATATGAAGAACGGAGAAAGGAAGCTAAAAAGGTCGGTCTCCTTGAGCTACCTAAGGCACGACATAACCCAATTCAAAATGTGAGAATAAAATTAACTGCAAACTATACCAACCTTGGTGCCAAAAGGGCCAACAGGATTGTTTATATCAAGGATGTCCCTTCCCTGCAAGCATAAAACCAATTGAAATGAGGCACTCCTTGAAAAAAAAGAAATACATCAGATGCCAACCAACTTAAACATTTACATAAACCAGACTCTTCCAATATGAGAAACGTGTCCAAAAATTTAAGCCACTAAGTACATGTTGACCAGAAGGTGTTTGACATTTGTCGCCTGTCATTCCAGAACCTTCAGCCAAACAGATCCAGCAGGTTGTTGGCTCAGCTAGTGCGTTATAATGTTTGCTCAATCACTCTGCTGTTCTTTAAGCAGTAAGCACACGTGTACCACGGTTGTAGACAGCTTCTTTTATTCGTTGATCATAAATGCATATACCTCTCTAGTATTTATAAACATCTATTTCCAAGGAAAGAAATAATCGATTTATATTGTTAGGAAGTTTACTTTTAAAGGTAAAATCTTCAGCAATGATTTCACATCATCAGGCCTCATACAGAAAATTCCTCTGGTCACCAATCCTAGATCTTTACTTCGACCAATTCACGTAACAGCAGAGATCAATTGTTCCATTACTATCCACTAATATTTATATATATACTCGTGGAAGTTCAACATTGACATTTCCATGAAAATGAATCAAGCAGTTAAGGTAATAACTATGAATATTCACCTGAATTTTTTTTTCCTCGAATTTAATAGAAACCTTCTTACCTATGTTCAATTTCTATTCCACTGTTTAAATCATCTAATCGGAAAAACGAAAGCACGCAACTAATCGGAAAAACGAAAGCACGCAACTAACACAAGAAATATCACCTCAAGCGCGGCTTCAAGCTCCTCACGCTCGTGTCCGGTAGCAATCGGCATGACATCCTCGACCTTCTTCAGACCAGAATCAACTAATTTACAACAAAACCAAATCAATAAACACACAAGACCAAATCAACGCCCAGCACTCACACTACAGATTTCGTTTTCACGCACAGTACAAAAAGCAATAATCCACGAGTTATGAATATGAAAATCAAAAGAAAACAGAAGGATCTACCAGCCTCAGCGCCGTAATGGCGAGCGAAGAGAAAAATGAGAGGCGAAGGAGAAACATGAGATGAAGCAGCAACAGCAAGGCGTGTAGCTCTGGAAATTGATCCCGGTGGAGCGGATGCTGCCGGAGATGATGAAGGAAGAGGTTTCAGGGCTTTGAGCTGCGAAGAGATCAATCTCCTCCACATGGTTGGTGATCTCAGGTCACTCCCCGTCGACGGCGAACTGATGAGCTTCTTTCTCTCTGTTTTCGTTTAGGAAATGGAGAAATGAGGAATAAGTCAAGAGATTCGAGGTATTACGTCACACGTGCCGCCATGTTTTTCCTTTTTTTAGATAAATTAGATAGGTATATATAAGTTTATATATATATATATATATATATATATATATATATGTTTTCGGAAATAACACCATTTTAATTATAACAGTCAACTACTTTTTTTTTTTTTTTTATAATGTTAGGGGAGATATTTGTTTTGAGTATTTATGAAGATTTTATAAACGAGATTTTATAATCATTCTTTAAAAATCTTATCCAAATAAGCTATTATTTCAATTTCTTTTTTGTAATTATTCAAAATAATTTCTCAAACACTCCATAATTTTATAAACAAACACCCCCGAGAATTGAAAGGATGCTTGCAGCGTGTTAAAACTAGACCCAACTTACTTTGTTTGGTATATAAAAAATAAAACCTATTTCATTTAGTATATAAAAAATATGGACAATCTACCATCCAAAAGAATCAATTTCATTTTGTTGAAATTTGACGATTTCATTTTGTATGCTTATCCAATTAAATTTATTGAATTAATTCTTATTATATTTTAATTTTTTCTAAAATTTTGACATTAAAAAAAATTACACTTCTTTTAAAAAAAAATCATTTTTGTTTCTTAGAGTTTCCCTTTTTTAATGAACAAGATTTGGAGGTTGATTTTTTTTTTTTTTTTTTTTTTTTAATGAGATTGAGGTAGGAAGTTTTGATGTCACAAGAAATTATGCTCTTCTTTGGCCATACATAAAGGTTATGTTTGAGATTTCAGGAAAAAAATGTTTAATTAGAAAATGTCTTTTAATTTTAAATTTAGTTTCTTTAAAGAAATTTAATCCTTTTTTTTTTTTGTTTGTTTGAACGCAAGTCTTAAATTTATATTTTCATGTCTTATACATTTTGATTTTTTTTTAAGAGATTATATGAACTCGGACATTCAAATTAGAATTATGAATTATGAATATTGTCGTATTCAATTTTATACAAAAATAAAAGAGTTATAAGGTGTACAATTTTTGTTTAATAGTATTTTAAAGACTAGTCGTAAGCACTGTATGTATATTATATATGGCCCAAACCAATATATATCATATGGTAATATATATACACATACATTAGAGTGATCAAAGATTTTATATTTATATTTAGAGAGAAAAGGTTTAGGAGTAAGAATCTTATTAGATAATTTAAATTAAAAAAAAAAAAACCATTTTCTTTAAAATTAGAACATCATCTGCTCAAATCATGCTAATTTTTCTATTATTGACCCATTTTTCTTGCCTGCATTTATTACAACCAAGATTATTCCCCCTTAAAAATGATCTCAGAAAGTCACCAAAGAAGCAGTAAACAAACTGTGTAAAAAAAAAAACAGCAGTAAACAAACATAGGCCACATAAAATTGTTAAACAAAGAAGAAATTAACAGCAAACAAGAATTGAGTAGTTTAGAAAATGATTAAAAAAATATATCTAATCAACAAAAACAACCCATTTGATAAAACAAATTATAAAATAATTATATGGAAAGAAAAATCAAATGTATAAGCCTGGATTACAATTTCATCCATCAAGATTTTTTTTTTTTTTTTTTTTTTTTTTTTTTTTTTTTTTTTTTTGTTGTTGTTGAGTTCCCATAATAAAGTATCATCAGAACTCGACCATCCAAACTTTCAGAAGGAAGTTTCTCAGAGCTGTTATAAGTCCTTCCAACTTCACATTTATTTTCCAAGACCATAGGGGATGATGGTAAACATGAATTTTGTATCACTTTAAATCAATCTCATCTCTTAGTAATTGCCTTTGCTAGTGCCTTCGTCAGGATAGACCTGAAGAAAATGGAAAGCATACACAATTGTGAAGTATCATCAAATCGAGCGGCTTGTTGATTACGGGGCTACATTTTCATTGATTGTTGACGATTTTGATACGAAAAGAACACGGTTCAAATGACGTGATGTAAGACCTAGTAACTAAGAGATTATGGATTCAATCACCCGCTCCAAATTTTAATTGATTAAAAAAAACAAATTTGATATTTGGTTCGAGAAATTATTTAAGGTGAGAAATTCACATTGTTAAATCTCCCACCACGTGCGGGATGTGTTAGTGTTTTCTATTTCCTCCGATTCATCTGTTTTAGATCCGAATCTTTTGAGGTGAGGGAATCTCCCCCCGCAGGTTGCTATTATTGTGTGGAGCGATTGAGCTCGGATATGGTGGGTGTTTCTTAATGGAATGGTTGTTTTCTCAAAAAAAAAAAAAGGAAAAAAAATCTACATATCATTCATTAAGAATAGTTTTTCCTTTAAAAGAGTAGAAAGCTACCTAATATACTTAGGTGTTTTTGTTCTAAATGTTCTAAATCTACATCCAACCTGCAGTTATTAAGGGATGGTCATATTGTGGTAGTCTCGTTAAATAATTTTTCTTTGATAAAAAAAAGTACGAAGTTGATGTGTGTCATACCTGCTCGTGCTTGTCATCGACGACGCTTACTGTTCTAACCTTCAACTCCCCTCTATGAGTTGTCAGCTCATCAAGTATTTCAGCATCACATATTATAACCTCATCTTCATTTTCAACTATTTGAGTGGTAGCCTTTTCCTATAAAAAAATGACAGAATCTCTTTATGTAGAAAGATGAAAGTTTTAGGGGGACTAACTAATGAGAGAGAGGATGGATCTTTAAGTACCTTGAAAGAAACACTAAGCGAGACAACCGGGGTACCGGTTATTTCTTCGTATTCAGCTGCATCGAGCTCCTGCAAATATCGAGGTTGGAGTAACTTGGGAAGGATATGATGCCTTATGCTGATGAGCAGGAAGAAAGGCAAAGGAAACAAGACTCCAGCAATGGGGATCCATGTCACTCCGAAACAAACGAGGAAATATACAAATTGAAATAGAGTGAATGCGGCAGTATATTTGAATGGCACAGACTCCACAAAGGAAGCATGAAAGCCTTCTAGGACCCTGGCAAAGAGAAAGTATAGACAACATGCTAAAGACATCAATAATCTTAACATACACAAGAGAACAATAACATACACGAGAACTACAAAAATGGTAAAATACACTAGAACACTATATTGATATATAATAGAGGTTTACAATACCGAACTTTTAGCCTTTCAAAAAAGTTAAGTCTCTCCCAATAGCCTTTTGAGAGGCTATTCTCTCCCACCAAAGTCTTCTTCAAGACAA
The DNA here is from genome assembly GCA_037832605.1 of Cyclanthera cordifolia. Lineage (NCBI taxonomy): Eukaryota > Viridiplantae > Streptophyta > Magnoliopsida > Cucurbitales > Cucurbitaceae > Cyclanthera > Cyclanthera cordifolia. The sequence goes on from JBBMEG010000018.1 coordinate 5,533,222, forward strand.
TGTTGCAAAGTACATTTTCCTTCCTTTACAATAACCCTAATACTCTATTTATACAAAAATCAATAAGTGCTAATTACTATTATACCCTTGCATATATTATATTAATATCCCAAGAACTATCCTTCTTAGGGGTCTAAGACAACCACAACAGGAATCAGTTGTTAAATAAAATTCAATTTCTGATAATAGTAATTTACAAAATTTGGTTGGTTTTGTAGAAAATAAAACTTTAGTCCAAATGGTTTCAACCAAGTACTAAATTCTATATTTCTCCAAAACACAATGGACTAAAATTCTAACTTTCTTCGAACCATAACAATCAAAATTATAATTTACTAGGAAACATATAAAAAATACAACCAACTCGAGAAAGATAAAGAGTAGGTGTGGCAATAGGTGAATCAACTAACAAACCATAATGGAAGTTGAAAGAGTAATTGATCAGCAACTCAAAAATCAAAACTATATGTGTCTGTTGCGTCTTAAAGTCTTAAGTGGGTGCCGAAAAGCTTACTTGTAACGTCGACTAGGCATTACAAAGAGAAGTAACATCCTTTCCCAAAATTGGTTTCCTGGTAGACTGTCAATGGCCATGTAGGCAAAGTATCCCCAGAGAACAGATGTTGGTATCATCTTTATTGCTGGTAAAGCAAATACTGATCCTGCCACCAGAAGTGATTGCAGTAAATTACTCAATCTTTGCTCGTTCACTCGAACAGGAAGATAAGCATCGATATCCTTCTCTGGATCAAATGCATCCTTCATAAGTTCGTTCTTATTCTCATCTTTCATGACTGCCTCCTTCAAGTCTTCCAGCTCTTTAACAACTGATGTCGACTGCTCCAAACCATTAAGAATCAAAAAGTTATTTGCTAATATTAGAAAGTGTGGTCATCCATCTCAAAGTTAATTAGCTACGAGAGAGTAGTCCACCCTTATTTGTGTTGAAGAATCCTCGCCTTTCCAATGTGGGAGAATTGCCACAAGGTGAGCATTCTACAACATACCCCTTAAAGATGGTGCCATTTTTGGGAAAGTCATCTTGGATTAGATCCGATTTTGTGGCTTGAAATATACCTGCTTTGACTCACTCGCTTGGGTCGGATATGAACTTTTTTTGGATCATCAAATGTCCAGCTTAAGTATTTTGCCTGCTTGGGTGGGGTTCTCGAAATTTTTGGGGGTCAATAACTTGGAGTTCTTATACCATATTAGAAAGTGTGGGCATTCATCTCAAAACCAATTGGCTATGAGAGGAGTAGTCTACCTTATCTTATAAATGTGTTGAAGAATCCTCACCTTTCTAATATGGGACAAATAGCCATAAGGTGAGTATCTCCAACAGCTAACTACAACCAAATGTAGGTTATAGTGAGTAATAGAGAAATTTGATTTTAGAAAACCAGAGGACATACTATTGGGCTGCTTTCCATCTCTAAGAACACGGCTTGCATTTGGCCATAGATTTCGGAATCGCTAGCTTTCTGTTTTATGCTTTCCTTTGCACTTTCTACCATCTTCCTTCGCATCATCTGCAATCCATGGTAAGTAAAACTTAGCATCTGATAAGGCTAAACATAAGTAAAGAACTTGCAACATTTCACTTCTTTGCGCTTGAAGACTTACACGCCTCCTGAGAGTTGCAAGACACTTGGTGTGCATTGGGGACTGTGGCAAAACCCCGTTAGAAGGAGGAAGACCGATTAACCCGCAAAGCAACGTCTGAAATCAATTTGCAAACACATAGAATTAATCTTAACTGAATGAGTTACTTACTAGCAACACCATGTAGAAGTTACCATAAATCCCAGCAACAGGATGTCATAGTGGTAAGCAGAAGGGTTCTTGAGATTAAACTCTTTTTGCTGTGCCAACTGAGCAGCAACACTATGATCAAAAAAATAAAGTCCCGAAATCATCACTGCAGGAATAATGGCTGCAAAGATGTATGCACAAGGTATCTTCCCCATGTTCTGCAACAAACAATGCACTATCAGTTTTCGCTAAGGATTAAGGAACAAAAAGGAGTTCACGGCGTGATACAAAGATAAGCTATTTATAAGACCTTGGGCTCTAATGCTGAGGGACAAAGGATTTACCATGATGACAGTCCAATGGCGTAGAGAAGTAGATTCCCATGCAAGAGGACTTTGAAGTCTTCTAGGAACTCCAGAGGGGACTTTGCTTGGTACAGTAAATGATAGTGCAGTCCATAGTAGAACCATCAGGGGAACTCCGTAGTCCGCAATGAAACTCCTTAGCCAGCCTGCGGGACACAGTGAGAAAGTTCACAAATTCATGGTTTGACGGTTATCGCGAGTAATTGCGCAACATCATAAATATATGCCATATTAACAAACCTGTTCCATACAACCATGATCTTGCATTTCTGCTCTTCAACGAAGTATACAGAAGGCCAAAAGTAAATACAATTCCCAGTACTCCATTTGTGTAAAGCCAATGAAACTGAAACTTCTCTAAACTAGGATCCTCAGCCTTCGGAACTTCAAATTCGCTTACCACTCCCTGAATGATCAAAATTGAGCCATCGGTTTAAAAAACATCAAGTTTGAGAAATCGGTTAAAACAAAACTTCAAGTTTCAACTCTTAAACTGTTCTCTTTTTGGATCATTGTAGAATATAGGAACTAAGAATCGGAAGAATCTTTGTAGCTATAATTTGGCATATTTGGTTAGCAAGGAACAGCAGAATCTTTTCTGATCAATCTACATCCCCTTCCCGATTCATGGATGTTGTCACACACAGCGGTTACATGGCTCAAACAACTATATTTCTCTCCACAACAATTGGGTATCTCTATTGTAATCTCTTTTATATTTTTGAACTGTTTGGAGTATATTGTACTATGTAATCATTGAATTTCATATTAATATGAAATTGTTTCTTATCCAAAAAAGAATCAGAAGTATTAGCAACAAAAAGAATTAATAATAATCTGACCATTTATATTTTGGTAATCCTGCGACTTTTGAACTACCTACTGGTAACTAGCTACAGTTGGAGTCATTGAAACTAAAATTTTTCTTACCTAACATACCTTGATAGCTTCTTGAATGAACAAAACAGAGATCAACATGCCGAAAAGTTCCCCGGCAATCCTCGTAAATCTGTTGATTAGACAAGAAGCATTGAATATAGCAAGAATGAACAGCATGAGGGAAGTCCAGACACTAACCCTGTAAGAAAAGTGTTAATATTGTGCCACACCGAAGCCTCTACATCTGTAGTTAAAAGATTGATAGCTTACCATCCTGCCCAAGCCAAAAAAAGATCTCTCCCTATATCTTTCCTTCCTTTGCAAAAATTGTACAAATAGGTATACATAATAATTGTAGGTTCTGCAACTCCTACAACTAAAAGTGGTTGACCACCTAGAATTGAATGAAGGATGCCACAAATAGCGGTCGAAGCCAAAGTTTCGACCGTGCTCAAACTTCCATCTTCGTAAAAACAAACAAACAAACATACCAAAGTATGGTAGTCAGTTCACATGAAAGATAGAAAATAGAAAATTTAGGTAGAGTATAACTTTTCTCTGATTCTATTTTGTATTAGTGTAACAATAATCATAATAATAAAACTACCGAGGAGCTATATTTTAGTTTACTTCATTTGTCAGAGAAAATTGGAACCAACGATTACTATCATATTATTTTAGTTCAAAGGTGGGAACTCACATGATTAACCTTTCAATCAAACTATGTTTAGTTTGGCAAATAATACTAGGAATATAATGAATGCCCGATTCACATTATAGAAACTTAAAAGTGTAAAACCCTCTATGGCTTAAAATGTTTTCATATCCAACTGCCCTTTCCAAATAATACTTTCTTATCCTTCACGCAATAGTTTTTTTGAAACGGAAACTTTTATTAATAAGAAAGTTGTAGAAGGAAAACGCAAAAAACAAAACAAAGCCGAAGATCCAACAAGAACTAACAAGACAGCTAACACTAGGCAAAAGCCAAAGACAAAGACCAAGGTAGGCCCAAGGATATAGTATCTTGCACAGAACATCAAAAGAGGGTAAAATAAAAGACCACTAAGATAACAAAAGGCTATTTTGAATCCACTTTTAGGTTCTTACAAAAATGAAGTATAAGCTGACAAGAATCTTTTTATTTTTACTGTTAATTGATATAATTAAATTGATCACAACCTATCAGCTTAAACTTTTTAGTTCATCGATGATTTAACATTATTCAACATGCCATAAGAGGTCTTACCAAGTCATTTCCTCCCCATTTAAAATTACTTTCACTGGTAGAATATTTCTAAAATGTCTAAGTCCACGAGTGAGGGGAGAAGCGTTAGTTGATATAATTAAATTTACCACACCTATCAGTTAAGTGGTTTAACATAACTCAACATTCACCAATAAAAGATTTCATGCATTTACTTACTGGTTTTTCCATCAAGAATACAATGATTAGAAAGTAAAAGGTTCGAGATAAGCCATTGTTCTTTTCTGATTTTACTCAAAAGATACGGATCAGCAAGCTTCACATAGTGTAAAAAAGAATCAAGCAAAGTTGACAAACCTGTATCTCTGCTCAGTTGCTCACCAAAAGCAATGACAGGAAGTGCAGAAGCGAAAAAAATGTAAAAAGTTGGAGCCAAAATTCTGTCAATCCATCAAAAGAAAACTGAATATTAATCAAAATCAGCATCAAACAAAGTGGAATACAGCTCAATAAATTTAAGGGGAAAAAAATTCTACGCATAAACTACCCGATTCCCGAAAGTCGACCATCAATCCAATCTTGCTTATAACAGTCCGCTCTTCCTCTGATATCATACAAAATACCCCTAAAGGGTGCCTTCAAATTCTCCATTTCTGTATTGAACAACTAAAACTGCCTTAAAAATGTATATACATCAATGTTTTCAAAGGTGGATTGTCTCGAAGCGAGAGGCGATAAAAAGGCGAGGCCTAAATATAAAGAGGCGCAAGTAATAAAAGCATAAATAAATAATATATTGAGGATAAATTGTTATATAAAACATATTTTTGTTCCCATAAATTTCAAATTCATATAGAATAATACTATTAGGTAAAAGTAATAAGCCACACAAATTATGTTATTATAAGATATACCATACATTTTTTTTTTTTTTTGAAACCGGAAAATTCAAGCTTTGCTCCACTATACCTGGGACGGCCAACACTGTGAGACATCAAAGGAATAGAGACACAAAGAAATGGAAAGACAGGAGGTGTCTACAAATTAATGTTTTAGATCGGTCTGATTGAAGGCGCTCGCCTTGACTTTTATAGAGGCGCAATACCGCCTATGTGCAAGGTGATGGCCATAAGCGAGGAAATGCAATAGTGATATACATTCCGGTATAAGGAGCTCGAATTGCATTCAGTACTAAACTTCATAATTAATGAAGAGATACAAATTTTTTCTTACACCTTGCAAACAGTCCATCGGGAAAAGAACTTCCAATTTGTTTATTTCCCCCACGAAGATTGTGCGGAAAAAGACAAAAAAAAAAAGAACAGAAAAAATGTTTTCGCAATTATGAGACTCTTCCATTTCGATGAAGAAAAAAAAAAACCACGACGGAAAGTCATGAACGCAAACAAAAATCTCAAATACTCAAATTCCAATTCACTTTTCAATTCCTTTTTCCTCGGAAGCCAAACACATTCATCCAAAACGACGCTTCAGCGAAAACAGATCAAAAACAGTAATTAACATTCTAATGACAAATCAGAATCACTAACGAAGAGAATCGAAAATTTTGCTTGCATGTAATCTAGTTAGCCGCTCGTATAGAGATAGACAAACATGAACAGTACATAATCGTAATAACAGCTACAACATGAGGGCGGTTCATCGGAGAGTAATGCAGGAAAACTTACCGGAGTTTCTATGACGAGACGATCAAAAGTGATCAGGATTCACTTGGCAGCTTGTTAAGAATTCTGTAAAAAAAAGTTTGATGGAAAAAATCGACGTCTACACTCACAGAAGATTCCAATATTTTATTTCGTTTCCTAAATAACAGACAAAATAGAACCGAACCAAATTCAATACATTGGTTCGATTTTTTCATATTTAGAAAATCCTTGGTTCAGTTTTGATATGAAAGAACTAACCCAAAAAAAAAAAAAAAACTAAATCAAATTCAATATATAAATAAGATATTTATTTTTTTTAATAAATACACAGGAGAGTCTAAGCTTTTAACCAACTGCGTCACCCCTTCAACACAGAAGTGGGAGACATCAAAGCATCAACCAACTGCGTCATATGTCATATCTTCAAAATTCAAGTCATCAACCAATTGTGTCATTCATTGGGATCTACGGTAGCAATTATTCATTCACTTATTTTATTATAGCATTTTCTTAAAAATAATTTATGTAAAGCAGATTTTCATTCATTTTTCTAAAATTTCAATTTTATCTCTATTTTCAGCAAATGATTGAAAATTGATATTGAGTTGATTGAGTCTATAAACTAATGATCGAAGACTATCAGGTGAACTATTGATTGAAGCTATCGGGTGAAACTAAACTACTAAATGAATGTTGTCAGCTTAACTGATTGAACCTATTAGTTGAACTGATCTCAACGAAGGTATTTTGATCAATAATTTACAAAAATGATCCATTTTTCTATCATGTAGAAAATGTTTTCAAAATTTTGCTAAACATGATTTTTTTTTTTTTTTTTTTTTTGTTATACATGAAAAATCCCCTATATTAATACTAACAAAAAAAATGATTTCATGGAAGAAAAAGTTAAGTAAAAATATCGTAAATGTTGATATTTATGAAAAATGTTGTTTTTGATTAGTAAAATAAAAAAAAAACTTCATAATCAAATTAAAAATCAAATTGAAAATCGGTCAAAAAAATGAAAAATCAAATTTTTATTGAAATCAAAATTGAAATCACACCAATGGTTTTGTTCTTCATTGAACATCGATTGGACTCAATTATTAAATAACGGAAAATATGGGTTTGATTGTCGTTTTGGCACAAAACCGACAAAACTCACCCATTATTATTATAGTATGTGGGGTTTTTTTTTGGAATTTGAAGTAAATATCATGTTCTATCTCAAAATTAATTAGTAGTAAGAAAAATAACTTATATATCTTAAAAAGATGTTAAAGCACTCATCGTCCTTCTCACGTGAGACAATGCGAATATTTCCAACAATTTTAACAAATTTTTAAATATATTTTCTATATAGCCAAATATTTAACTTTAATTAGCTTATGTCGAACTCATATGTTTCACTTAATTGAATTCATCAATTTCACTGGTTTAGGAGTGAACTGTTTGTTTCTCAATTTTTGCTTTGTTTTTTAATTTTAGTGGGCAAGGTCCTATCCAGTTTCCTCTAACCTCACCAGCTACATCTCTCTTTTATTTAAGAGCAGTTGTTGCATCTGTAGTAGAATCCTACAAAAAGAAAGAAGGAAATTATATCTTTTATCTTCTCATGAAACTTCTAACACACCTTCTGCACGTGATGTAATAGAGGAAAAGACTAGGTACCTATTGGTCAACGTCGAGCTTTATTTTTTTTATTATTCATGAATTATCTTCTTTTTTATATGTATTCTTGAGTATTTGGATGAACTTGTATGCACCTCAATTATTTGAGTGTTTTGATCGAGTTTAGAGATGTATATTTTTCTCACGGGACAGGTCCCTACAATGAATTCCGATTAAGCAGAAAGGGGTTAGGGACGAGAAAATTTTTTTTTTCTCTCTTTATTTTATACTTTTAATTTTGAGAAATTATTCCACATAACAACATTTAATTCATCTATTTTAATTATAGCATTTTTAAAAAAAATCTACATAGCATATTTTCATTCGTTTGTAAAAAAATTCAAGACTATTAAAACTGATTGAAGACTATCGATTGAATTATTGATTGAAGATTATCAAGTGAAGTTAAACTATTTATTGAAGACTATCAGTTTACCTGATTGAAATTGGAAGTTGAACTCATTGAGGCGGGGATATTTTGGTCATTTTATATAAGCGACTCATTTGTATGCTATATGGAAAATATTTTAATAATTTTACTATACATGAATTTTTGGGATTTTTTTTGTTATACATGAAAAATCTCCTTTAATTTTTAAATAAAATATATACAAATATTTTTCTTTAATATATATTTTTTTTTTTGATCACTAATAGTTCAGAGTTGAAACTTGATAAATATTTAATTATTTTAAATTATTATTTATAAAAAAGTTATTAATAGATGAAAAAAAAAAAAAAAATCTCCACAGTAAAAATTTCCCACAAATAAAGGATGATTTTGGCAAGTTGTGCCCGTCCCGGTGGACATTTCTAATCAATTAGTATATAAAATATAAATTATTTTATTTTATATGTCTGTAAACTATGAAATTAGTTTCAATTATATTTCGGAATTTTGAAAAGTATATCATAGTGAAGAACTCATATTTATTCAAACAGACGAAATTTGTAGGGGAAAGTATTCTTACTCTTTGCATAATTGTTATTTAGAATAGAATACAATTACATCTTTAAATGAAGAGTTATGAGAGGAGAAGAACAGTAAATGCAAGAGAAGACTTTTTTAATGTTAAATGTAATTACTAAATGAGACAAGTGTAGAAGCAAGGCCATGAAATAAATGAAGCACGGAACAGACTAGATATAATAGGGAGAACCTTTATGTTTAGTGTGGTTGACTGGTTGGAAGGAATCTCTTTTATCTATTTCTACTTTTTTCGTGAAGTCGTGTTCTAGCATGAACCCGCCCCTAATAGAATGGAAAATTATCGGTTAGGTGGGAAACGAGGCCGGGATGGGAAAAAGTTTACCGTTTGCTAAATTGGACCATTTCCCATTTCTATTCCCAATCCCCGTCCCAATTTTTATTTTATATTTTTTTAATATTATTCTACATTTACCTTTATTTTTTATATAAAACATTTTCATTGAAAAAATTATATTTTCAAATGAGTATTTTTCTTTAATAATTTATAATTTAGTTGAAATTTACCTTCAATTCTATATTTCTCAAAATTATAGAATGTAAATTTTATATTTATTCAAACATAGGAACTAAAGTCTAGATTGAACTCTAACGCATGATAAAGACAAAATTAATAATTTACCCAAAAAAATAACTACAAAATGCAATGAAAAGTAAGCAAAATTTTAGAATTGTAATTGAAATGTCAAGGAATTATACAGCCATATTACGTACTTCCTAAATGGATTCGTTTTCATAAGTTCTTGAAATTATTTTCTAAGATCAATGGGTTTTGAAAATGGGAAAAAATTGAGAAGCCTTCTAATTATTTGTAAATGCATAGAAGAAAAGGTTTAGAAAATCCGTACTTCTAGCAGATGGCTTGCCGGTCAAACCGACTCGGAAAAAACTCGGGTTCCTGTGGTTGAAGAAAACAAACAAAACACAGCTTCAAATAAAAGCTGCAGCATATTGTGAAAAAATTTCTCATCTAAAGGCTAATGCTTGTTCTCGAAAAGGGCATGGTTTCAATCAATGGTGATGATCATCATCTCCATAACCATCCGGCGATCCTCCAGGTCCCACGACTTCCAGCTGCGAACACAAATTATAATTAGGAAAACTCCGCAACTCGATATGAAATATTAGACATGTTGGTTGGAGAATGCCGAATTAGGACAAAAGTGAAGTTATAACATTTGTGAGTGTCGATATCAGCTCATGCATACTAGATTATTCTCAGAAAACAACTATCTAAACATACAACATTTGAATGTTGCGTACTCGATTATTCTTAGAAAACAACTGTCTAAACATATTACATTTGAATGTTAAAGAAATTCATATGAAATTAATTTCTCGATAGATGACTATTATTGATGGAAGCTATTTTCTCTAAACCCTTATTTTGACTACTAAACTTGGTCAATCCAAGATGGTTAACATTTAAGACTGTCGTACTTGATTATTTATTTTCAGAAGACAACCCTCTAACTTTACTATGCTAAGGAAATTAGAAATTAATTCCAAAGGATGACCACGATAGATTGAACGTATTCTCTCTAAACCATTAGACCCTTACTTTGACTGCCAAACCTGGTCAACCATGATGGTAGACATTTGATATCTGAGAGTGTTAATTTCTTAATCGTGACTCTGTCTAGTAAAGTTTCCACCCACCATGCAATAAAACTAACATAATAATTAAAAATAATGTCTCACCGCGAAGTACTGTGAGCACACAGGACATTCGTGTGGCACATCTTTCCTTAGCCGAAACCAGACAACGTCATGTTCATCCTCTACAATTAGAAAGGAAAAGAAGCCAAATATGTAAGACGGAAATTCTTGTGTAATTGAAGAAAGCATGTAAGAAGAGAGATTGTAAGTACCCACCGCCTTCGCCTCCAGGGCATCCAACTAATCTTTCAGCATAGTATGATTTGATAACAGCAGGTTCCTCCTGAAGAAATAAAAAAAATACAAGATTTCTCCAAGAAATAAGTTAAAATACCTTCTTTCATTCACATACACACTAACAGCGAATTTATATGGGAGGTACGGATACCATAAAGAGCAAAGAAGTTGTGCAAAGAAGTTATGTAAGAAATCTGATTCTAACTCTACGTGTTACATTACACTCAAAACATATCCTCTCCCTCCTTTCTTCAAAGTTCCCGAAACAGTATTATGGACAAAGACAATAAGATATTGAAAACCAGCGATGGAATTTCATTGACATCAACAAGGTTAAATGGGAAGAAAAATAGAATGATTCTCTGTGTTTATACTATCAAGAATCATTCTTCTCAATATCTCATTTCCCCATAACAATTTTTTCATTCTCCTCATCGCTATTTTATTATCCCCATTATTATTCTTCATCCTTCTCGTAACTAATTTTCACTCACGCTAAACTCATTATTTTATTTTTCATCATTATTCTCTTTGCCTCAAACATAAGTAATGATTCTCTTTATAATCATTCTCTTCACCGCTTACTCGGATAATCATTCTCCTCCATATTCTCTTTCTAATTCTCACCCTTCCGAATCAATTCAACTGATTTAGGTGAATCAACTAAGCCATAATCTTTTGCATTCCCTTTACCTCAAACACCACCTAAACAAGATGCTAAAATAATTATGCACTAAACATGAACCAACCAGCAGGTTCAAGAGCACGAAGAACCTCTCATTAATGAACCTATTACCTCTCCTTACCTTCTTAAAACTGCACTCTCATCTCTCCCCACACAAGAATAACAGCCCAAAATGCCCACTAACTACTTGTCTCCCCACAAATTCCCAATTTACCCCCTTCTAGAATATTTATATGTAATAGGGGGTCTCAGATAATCAAAAGAAGGGGAAAATAACTACTAACTCAACTAACTTCAAAAGTATCAGTTTGCACATACCTTGAGAGTCCGATACTTCAATGAAATAGTTTAACCAGAGATGATATCATGATCGTATAATAGAGTGTAGCTTAAATTCAAGTGAAATAACACTCAAAAAATATTGCTATCCAGTATGCCTTTAAATCTACGTGGAATGAGTGTTGAATGAAAGATAAAGCATCTCAGTTACTTCCAACAGCCAAAAACAAGCAAAGATAAAAATTAATCGCAAACAACAAGAACCTTTGTTCCAAAAGGGCCAACAGGATGGTTTATATCAAGGATGTCTCTTCCCTGCAAACGATAAACCAACTGAAATGAGACTAACGTCCAAAATGAGAAATACATCAGAGACCAGCCAACCAAAATATTAACATACACCAGACTCAGTTAGAAAAAGAGAATAAATCGATCAATGAATGAATAAATTTTAAACTGTCTTTCCGAACACTGAAAATACCATACAAACTCAGTTTGAAAATGAAAACAAATCAATCAAATAAGTCATAAATTTCAACCTGTCTTTCCTTCACTATCTATTCCGGTGATTTTCACAACATCATGAAAAATAAGACCAAAGAACGCAACGAAAAAAATGTCCAGGTAAGCAAGAAATACAAGAAATATCACCTCAAGCGAAGCTTGAAGCTCTTCACGCTCGTGTCCGGTTACGATTGGCGCTACATCCTCAACCTTCTTCTTCAGACCAGTATCAGCTATATCCAAAAAAAATAAATTCAAACAACCATACAAGATCAAAACCACATTCGCGCTCGTATCATAAATTAACACATACATTGACTCAAACTACAAAATACTAATCAATCCACGCGAATACATTCTAATCGATTAACAACTACAACGAGACCAATTCCAGATTCAAACATACAGATAGACACTGTAGAATACATAACAATCCAGATTCAAATCTTATATTTCCACATTCGCGCTCATGTCATGGATTCGTACATAAAGTTACAGAGACAATAAAATCCGAATAAAAACAAAAACAAAAAGATCTACCAGAATCAGAGGCGTGACGGCGAGCGAAGAGCGAGCCGGACGGGGAAGGAGAACCGTGAGAAGAAGCAGCGAGTCGAGAGGCTTGGGAAATGCATCTCAACGGAGCGGATGAGTGCGTCGATGAAGAAGGAAAAGATTTTACGGTTTTGAGTTGTGATGAGAGCAATCTTCTCCACATCGTATATTGAAATCGGTGAAATTCTCCGGCTATGATCTCAGGTTGCACCTCTTCGACGGCGAATTTGGCTCCCTTTTTTTCTTTATATACTCTCTCGCTCCACGCTTTTTAGGAAATGAGGAGGAAGGGTCAGGAGGAACTGGCAATGGCTGAGTACGGCAAAATGGTTTGGCACGAGTTGAATTGCGTGGCACGTGCCGATGCTAATTTTAATTACCGACCTTTTTTGGTAAGATAATCTTTTCGCCCGACGCTTATTACAATTCGTAATATTTTTGTTAAGAAAATAGTGATCTATAATATTTAAGTATAAAAAATATTTATAGAAAATTAATTTTTAAATAAATTTACACCATGCAGAATGAGATATCTATATTAAGCTTTCACGACTCCTCGGGAGAGGACACCATCCTTTTTCGACTCGTTCTAAAATACAGTGAGAACTTCGTATAAAAATTAATTTAGATAGATGGTCACTATAGATAGAACTCATTACCTTAAACACTCAACATTCTCTTTGATCACTAGGTCACCCTATAGTTGTTTAAGTTTTTGTCTATGCCGGTTATAGCTAGAAGGAAAAAATATGATAAAAAATGAAGTTTTAATAAATTAGTGATTAGTTATATTAGAATTCGATAGACAAAACGATGAAAACAAATCTCTTTCTATCCTATGTTTTTCATCTCATCCCATTATCCAAACATATACATTGTTGGTGCAAATTTACCATTTTTTTAGTTTTAGTTTTAGTTTTTTTCTTTATTAAATAACCTTTTTATGTAAAAACTTCATATTTTCTAACCAAAACTTTGCACGTTACCCTTTTTGCCCTTTCTCAGTGGTTGACCCCACCCCCAACAAATTTTTGGTCACATATTCTTTCCAAAGTCTACCAACCACGTCTTTCACCAAACACACCCACATAAATAATAATAATAATAAATTTAATAAAAAACAAATAAATAAATTTTATTTGATAATTTGTTTCTAAAATATAAGTAAACATGTAAATTTTAAACAGATATCAAAAACTAAACTAAATATTTATATTTATTTTTTTAAACACAAGTAATGTAGATATCTAAACAATGCAAATGTGTTAAATTACTACTGCTTAAATTTTAAAAACTAAAAACATAAATTCATATATTTATGATACTATATAAATGTGTCTCATTTATTCATGTGCTTTTCCATTTTTGTCATTCTCTTTTCCTTTTGTAATTCCATGTTTTTTCTTTCAATTGAATATAATAATTTTAATCATTAATATTATTTCATAAATTAAATTATAAGTTCAATTCTTAAACTTTAAAGGTATTTAAGATAGATTATGATGGTTGATAAGTTATTATTGTAAGTGTAAAAATACAAATAATACTTAACATACTTATCATAATGTATTTGGGTGCAAATAATGGATTCATGAATTATATTACATAGTTAGTGAAAAATGTTTGAGTAAGGATGTAGTGGATTGTACAATAACAGTTCTTGAATTATACAATTTATAAAAAATATATTTATATCAACAATATTTACTTGGTTAATAAGTTTCATTTTTGCCAAAATCAATTTGTTAATGTTCAATTTTAGTTAAAAGATTTTCAATATAAATTAAAATTGGTAATCTTATTTTTGTTAGTTTTCTTTAATAAAAAATATCATATTACTCTCCAACATTTAGAAATATAATCACATATTTTCTTTTCAATAAATATTAACTTTAAATTTATTATATGGACTAATGCTATTTATTTATTTATTTTTTTTAATTTAAAAATTAAAAATAAATATGTGTAAATGTAGAAGTATAAAGGTTGTTTGAATGTCCCAAACGTGACACAATTCTTTAAAAACTTAAACTTTAAATCTGTGTTATGTTTAAAAGTAATAATTACATTAAAATTTTTATTAAATATATACTAGATTTATCTAAATCAAAAAAAAAATCTTTAAAAACAATTAAATTATATAGCGAAGTTACGAATCTAACCTTTCCCACCTACCCCCATCTCCACCTCCACATTACATTACACCCACCCCCCACCTTCTACCTCATCCCTCACCTTGAACAGCGAAAATGCAACCAGCATCGCCGGCGCCGGAGCCACCGCCGAACTACTGGGGCGACCAACCGGAGGAAGAATTCTACGCCGCACACGGCGTTAGAAACACCAAATCCTTCTTCGAAACTCCCCACGGCAAGCTCTTCACACAGAGCTTCATCCCTCTGAACTCGCCGGAGCCGCCCAAAGCCACCGTCTACATGACTCACGGCTACGGCTCCGACACCGGCTGGATGTTCCAAAAGATCTGTCTAAGCTATGCCTCTTGGGGCTACGCCGTCTTCGCCGCCGACCTCCTCGGCCACGGCCGTTCCGACGGCCTCCGCTGCTACCTCGGCGACATGGACAAAACCGCCGCCGCCTCCCTCTCCTTCTTCCTCCACATCCGCCGCAGCGAACCCTACCGCCACCTCCCAGCCTTCCTCTTCGGCGAATCCATGGGCGGCGCCGCTACCATGCTCATGTACTTCCAGTCCGATCCAAACATCTGGACCGGCCTAATCTTCTCCGCCCCGCTCTTCGTCATACCGGAAAACATGAAACCTAGTAAAATCCGCCTCTTCCTCTACGGCCTCCTCTTCGGCGCCGCCGATACCTGGGCGGCGATGCCGGACAATAAAATGGTCGGAAAGGCGATTAAGGATCCAGCGAAGATGAAAATCATAGCGGCGAATCCGCGGCGGTACACCGGACCGCCGCGAGTGGGAACGATGAGGGAAGTGGTTAGGGTAACGGAGTACATTAGGGAGAATTTTTACAGGGTTACGGCGCCGTTTCTGACGGTGCACGGCACGGCGGACGGCGTTACTTGTCCGTCGTCGTCGGAATTGCTGTATGAGAAGGCCGGAAGCGTGGATAAGACGTTGAAGCTTTACGATGGGATGTACCATTCGTTGATTCAAGGAGAGCCTGATGAGAATGCGGAGATTGTTCTTACAGATATGAGGGATTGGATCGATGAGAGAGTTCGGAGATATGGATCCAAGAAATTGGATCCGTAGAAATTTGTTGAAGCTCTGTGTTAATGGCGGAAATGGTGATCTTCAGTGTAATGGTGTTTGGCGAGATAATGAAAATGGCGTAATTAGTAAATTTGTGGTGTTCGCGTTTTTTCTTCTACTTTATTTCTGTTTGTTATGTTAAAAATAAACTTAACTTTTTATCTAATCTATAATTGTGAATGGACGTCTCCTCCTTTTTCTATCTTTTTATTAGGGCGTTTTTGGGAGGGGGAGAGGAAGGGGAAGGGGAAGGAAAGAATGAGAAATAGGAGATAATTAAAAAGTGAATGATTATCACAGAATAATTATTTGTGTTTGGATGAATGAAATAATGATGAGAATGTTAAATATTTGTGTATGGATGAAAAGAATAATAATGAAAAAAAAAGAAAAAAAAAGCAGGTGAGTGAAAAATAGTTATTGAAATAATAAAAAAAAGTTAAACAACGGAGGAATGATTATTGCACAAAACAGATAATCATCAAAATTTTCATTCTCAATATTTATTAATGGTAGCTAAAACAAACGTTACTAATAGCAAACATGAGTTATGTTAATAATTACTCTCTCACCCATTGGCATTTTAAATAACATTCTTACAACTAATTAGTTTTGAAACGAATGCTCACATTATGTAATATGGTATTAGAGTCCATAAACCCAAACGAATATTCGGTGTAATTAAGAGTAATTTATTTGCGAAAAGAGTTTAGTCTAGTATCAATCTCATTTTTATTGAACCAAATACTCTATTAAATTTAATCTCACCTATTGAATGTAAGATAATTGACTATCCATAAATCATTATCGAGTATTTGTTGTTAAAATACAAAATCCTCTCATCATTTATACGAGTGGGCTGAAATATGTCACCTTGATAGCCCAAAAATCTGTCCACTTCATGGGCTTGCTTTTGGAGCCCATTTAAGTTTAATAGGTCTCATTTGGAAATACAACAATAACTATATTAGTGCTTATTTGTAATTTAATTTTTTTTGTTGTAAATAAAATTTAAATATATATTACTATAAATAATTTAGTTGGTTAAGTTTTTTGATTTGAACAAAGACACTCATAAAATTTAGATTTGTTTTATTTTATTTGACCAACTCATCTATATTAGTTTTTTTTATAAAATTTATTAGCACAATGTTTATTATTATTCAATATAATAAAATATTAATGATCTATTAGTTTTTTTTAATAACTATTAATTTTATAAAAATAAAAAATCATTACTCCTCTCTTCCACCCAAATCGAGATTTACTAACACTTTCCTTCATTTGTTTTCCCTACCCATCAAACATCGATTTCTATCAATCTAAGCCCGACTTACCTAAATTCTTATAGGTTGAAGATGCTGCTTTAGCATGTCATATTGTCAATCACTCTCCGCATATTTCTTCCAGTAAAAGACACCAGTGTGGTATGGTTTATACTCTTGCCAATTATTTAGATTTGAAGATATTCGGTTGTCCTGCTTATGCTCACATTAATGATGGTATACTGAACCAAGATCTTTGAATTGTATTTTTAAGGGTTAAAAGCCAGGTGTTAAAGGATATAAGTTATGGTGTCTCGAGACTAAAAAGGTAGTTGCTAGTAGAGATGTGATATTTGATGAATTTTCCATGTTGAGTGGACAATCTTCTAAAATACAATATTCATATAAAATTTCGCTTGTGTAGGTGGAGTTTAGATTGAAATCATCTTGTAGATTTGATCTATATGTTGCTTTTACTTGTGGTACTTCTTCAAGTTTTGATCAAGATGTTGCTTCTACTGGCGGTATTTCTTCTACTTGTCTCCACAATCAGATGACGAAGTTGATTATATGTCTCGAGTTCCTAATTCTAGTGCAGTTGGTTCTTTGATGTATGTAACGGTTTGTACCCGTTTGATTTAGCCCACGCAGTCAGTGCAGTAAATAGATATTTGAGCAATCCAGGTAAAGAATATTGGAAAGCTGTTCAGTGGATTCTGAGATATTTACGAGGTACAGTTCATGCTTGTTTGCATTTTGGGAGAACCAGAGATAAAGTCATCGGTTGTGTGGATTCTGATTATGTTGGAGATGTTGATAAAAGAAGATTTGTGACAGGATATGTATTTACAGTAGGTGGTTCTACTATTTCTTGGAAAGCTACCTTGCATAATACAGTTCCTCTATCTACAATAGAAGCTGAGTATATGACTATTACTCAGGCTTGTAAAGCAGCTATATGGTTGAAAGGACTGATTAGTGAACTTAGCGAAGACTTACATATTTCTACCGTCTTTTATTGCTGGCAGAGGGCTATTTTTTTTTTTTTAATCATCTTTACACATGTGAAAATCTTTTAAAATCAACTTGCGTTAATTGTAACACTTTTCAAATTTTAAAAACTTAATTGTTATAAATACCATATTTTAGGGTTAGTTTTTTTTTTTTTCTTCTTCTTCTTCCTATGAAGATGTCTAAAATCACCTATTTGACCATTAAAAGAAGTCTAAAAAGATCAATTTGACAATTTAAAAAAATGCATAGACTAACTAATTATTAGAAGTTAGTTTGTCAATAATTATAAAATTCAATATTAAATAATTTAATTTTACTTCAGTATGTCAGATATATGTTACACAATTGAAAATTTTAAAAGCCCATTAAACAATTAAAAATTTCAGGATTTTATCAAACACAAAAAGAAAAAAAAAAAAAAAAAAAAACTCAAGAACTTATTTATTATTATTATTATTAAATATTACTAACTAAAATAAATAAAAATATAAAAGTCAAAGTTCCAATGTTTTTTTAGTTTACAATAATTAATTAGGTGTGAGATTCGATAAATCCTAAAATTTACACTAATTAAAAAATTAGTTTGACGTTAAAGTGACAACTTAATTTTTATTTAAAAAGACAAAAAAAAAAAACGTGCCGTATTTGATAATCTAATGTTCAAATTTAATTGAAAATTTAAATTTAATTCTCAATTTCCTTCCAAACTTCAAATCACTTGCAGTTGTCAAATGTTAAGTAACATTCAATCCGAACCCATATATACATCGGAATTTTATTATCTGTGAATCTAAATTCTTAAATAGGATTCCTAAAATAAAAAAAAAATTAAAATATAATTTTTTTTTTATGAGTGAATGGTTTTTTTTTTTCTAGAGGGGTTGAACAACTGGACTTTAAATTAATTTAGTTTAATGCAAATACACAAACTTATTATTAAGTTTATTTTTGGAAAATTATATTAAATAAATCACTTATGGAAAATAATTACAATATTAGACAAAAATTAAAGTTTTATCAATTTTGTTTTTTCATTTATTATTAAATAAAATGGTTTTCATTTATTTCCATTATACTCCTCGTGCCGAAACCAAACCCTATTATTCTTCATATTGAAGAGATCTCACATCGTCGACACTGGCAAATTTATGTTGAATCAGGACACCTCTGCGCTGCCATTTGGAGCAGGATTAAGCTTCTGATAAAGATGACTCTTAAGAATCTAGATAACTGATGATCGTTCACAATGAAGATATGCATGCTAGGGTTTTTCGATTGCAATATCTATAATTTGCTTCTCGTTCTTGAGCGACGCAGAACTGAGAGCTTCAGAGGATTTCACCGCCATTAATGGCAAAAACATAGCATGAAAATCGTTAGTCAAAACCCTAATGTTCGTCTTTATAAAATTCATTATATATATATATATATAATGTATTTCTAATAATACTATAATTATAATACCATGGAGAGAAATGTATTTATTATAATAAATTTTGTATTCGAATCACAATAAATATTGTAGGTCACATATTTATTTATTTAGTAAATAAGTAGTTTATTTCAATTTTAATAAATTCTGTATTTTACATATTTATATTGTAAATAAATAATGTATTTACAATAAACATTTTTGTTTTAGTTATTTTGCCTTACCAAAGAAAGTAACAAACCTAATCTCTAAAATGAAATTGGTACCCTACCTTGGCCTTGAGTAAAATTTGAATGTGTTCATGATTTAGAACTCTTACTAAAAATTTGTATACGCCCTTTTGGAAATAAACTTAGCTTTGCCTTTCACTCAATTAGTTTTAGTGCTTTAAATTTAAAGACTTATACGTGATTTCTCCACGTATCTCTTTTATTATTAGCTTTAAATTTCTCTTAGTTAATAGATACATTATGATATTGTTTTATCTTGTTCAAATAGGAATACACGAAAATATTTTGGTGAAGATTCAAAGCCCATCTAGAACTACAAATAACTTGGAATGGATGATGTCCAAGTTCAAGTGCATGTGTACATCAAACCTTCTTTGAAAATCTAGTATAATTATTCGGTGTTGATAGAGATTAGATAATGGTTTTACATAAAAGTTATGAAGTATCATTCTCTATTAATTCGTGTCCTTTTACATTTGAATTTCGAAGCAATAAGTACTTATAAGTGATCATATTTGGTATAATGCAAAGTTTTAACAATGTTGAAAGTATTATGAAATGCTTCCATAGCATCACAATAACCCAAAAATGATCTTTTATTAGCAATTTCTAATACATTGAAAAAATTATTTGAAAAGTTATGGACTTCCAATAACATTAGCTATAATATGTTTTAATAGCATGTCTTCAATGCAATAAAAATGGCTACAAAAAGAAAATAATAGCATTTTTGCCAATGCTATAAAATTATTCTATAGCATTAAAAAGTGCAATAAAACTAAACTTTTAATAAATTAAAAAAACACTATTAAATGTTCAATACTTTCAATAACATGAGCTATGACAGCGTCCCAAACGATTTTTTGAATGCTATCATAAGTCTATAACAACATTTTTTTGAATGTTATCACATGTGATTTTTGTTGTAGTGATAATAGTGTATTAACAATGGTACAAATAATACTTTATTACCAAACATAATTGGAGGGTATTTTTGTAAATAATATCGTCTTCATATTAGGCTTTGTTTTTAAATAAATTTGAAGTCTTCCAAATGTAATATTGATCGAGTGAAAGTCAAGTTTGCAGGTGTGTGATTGTTGTTTTGTATTTTTCATACCCTACCTATTGGCGTAGGAATGTGTTATTGTCTTCCAACATTAAAACAAATTTCTTAAATTAAAATAGAAATTATTTATGATAAAACTTTTATTTTTATCTAGATTTGTAATTATTTTCTAAATATGACCTAATTTCTAAAGAAATGTTTTTCATATTTGTTAAAATCTTTAAATGTATCTATGTAGTTTATGGAGTAAAATTAGAAATTTAAAACTTATCATATTAGTTTATTTAAAATTTTAAAATAAATAACACAACAGTATATTTAAAATTATAATAGAAAATATTAATTAATCTAACCATAAAAATATAGGAATTGAGTTAGGTTGGTTGGTTGGTAGGATTCACCAACTCGATTTGAAATGAAATTAGAGAGTTATAAATAACTCAAGTAAAATGTTTTATAAATTCTTATCGGTAAACTTAAAGTTGAATCAACTTCTAAATAACTATTTGTAGAACGTCTTTTATTTTTCAAAAAAACAAAAAAAGAAAAATCCAAACAAACTATTTTATTAAATTCAATTTTCAACAGAAAGGGTTGGTGGTGTACGTAGTAGTGGTGTTATTTCAGTTCAACACCAGTGTCACGAGTTTAGTAGTGTTCTTTTATGTACGATTTGTAATTCCATCCATCATTATATACCATTATCTTACCATTTTTTTTAAAGTTCTTGCTATTAATTATGAGTGTTATTTCAGTTCAACATCAGCGTCACGAGTTCAGTAGCGTTACTTTATAAATGTTATATATATATATATATATATATATAATTATTTTTGTGTATATGGTCCATTAGTGCAAAATACTCAACAAATTACAAAGAACTTTCTATTCCTTACCTACTAGATTAAGAGATGGAACCAATGAGATTTTTATTCAAATTTGGTGAGCGAAGTGCCGATGGTCAGAGCGTAGGGTTGCTTTAGCTTGCAAGCACGGGAAATAAGTTTTCCAAATGCATTTTCAAATTTTATTTTGTTTTTTCCCAAAACATGATAAGGACTTTATCAAATAAATAAATAAATAAATAAATAAATAAATATATATATATATATATATATTTGTTAAACTATCATTTTTATTTTTTTATTTTGAGGTTTTTTACTATTTTTTATTTTTAAATTATTAAAAATTTAATTTTAATCACTCAGCTTTCAAATTTGTCTCATTTTAATTCGTGTATTTTAATTTTGTTTCATTTTAATTCATCATCTTTAAAATATTTAATTTTGGTTATAGGTTTTAAAAAATGTTAAATTTTTTTTTTTTGTGTGTTAGTTTTTCTTTAAAAAGATTATCATTCTTCTTTATAAAATTTTAAAAATATATTAACGTATTTAATTATTATTGTTGTTGTAATAATTTCAATTAATATCAACTTAGATTTTTTATATATATCAATTTCAAATATATATATATATATATATATATTTTTTTTTAGTCTAGAAGCTGAAATAAAATTATTTAAAAATTCAGTAATAAAATAGAACAATTTAATATTTTTTTGAAAGTACTCTTGAAATTTTACGAACGGAAATGTAACATGAATATTTGATGTATTTAGAAAAAGTGACTGTGCGCTGACGTGTTCAATCCTAAACCGTCGTTAAGATTGATTGATTAATTAATTTGATTTATTAAAAATAGAAAGTTTTGGTGTTTATTGCTAAGCACTCAGTGGGACCCATTGGCGACCTGGATCGAATGTTTTTTTTTTTTTTTCCTTATTATGTATTATATATAACATTAGTAATAATAGGTCAAAATATCATTTTAGTTATCAGACATTTATTATTCATGAATTTTTAAAATTTTAATTATAGTCTCTAAATTTTTAAGTTTATTCATTTTGATCTTACATTTTTAAAAGTTTAATTTTATTTTCTAGACTTTAATAAAAGTTTAAATTTGGTTCTTATAATAAAATTTAAAATTAATATTAAATAAAGTTAGTTTAATAACGTCAATAATTCTAATAGAATTAAAGAAAAATGTGAACATTTTTTTAAAGTTTATATGAAAATAAACTATATTTTTTAAAGAAAAATAACAAAAAGATTATACTAAACATCAAATTAAATATTTTTTTAATATAGAAACTAAAATTCAACTTTTAAAAATTTATTTATTCATTATTATTATTATTATTATTTTAAATTTCTGTTTTTTTTATGAGTCTACTATTTTAACAATGATATACCAATAGAATGAAAATTATTGCACATAGACATATATTTCAATAGAAAGGTTGCAGCTTTATTACACTCCAAAAGTATATAAAATAATAAATAAATAAATAAGCGAGATTACCATTTTAGTCTCTCAACTTTTATTTTTATTTATTTTTTTAATGAAAGTTTAATTTTAGTTTATGATTTCAAATTTTGTTTCATTTAGTCATGAGGTGTTTGTTATGAGATTTTGGAAGAGATTTTCAAATTAATATTTACTAAATACTCCTAAAAAAACTACATAGACGTTTTGACTACCATATTTTTTTTAAATATTCAAAATAAATCATCATTCTTAATACTAATTTTAAATATTCTTAAAAATTACGTCCACTCAAGATTTTGACTGTATTCATTACTTATAAATCCTCAAAATAAAATTTTATTCTAAATACTCTTAAAAACTATATCTACTTTTCATTGCAATCATTACTCTTAAATAATCAAAATAAATTATAATTCTAAATCATAATTCTAAACACTAATTTTAAATACTCCTAAAAACTACATACAAACCAGCTTTTGAATGCAATCATTACTTCAAATACTCAAAATAAATCCTAATTTTAAATATTAAATCCAAATACTTTAAAATCCCAATCCAAACATAGTTGAACTTTCAAAAGTTCAATTTTAGTATCTATAAACTTTGAGATTTGCTCCATTACGATCCCGAAACTTCAAAAAAAAAAAAAAAACTTAAAATCAGTCTTTAGAAAAAAAAAAGTTTATTTTTCTTTAAGAAATTTAGCATATTCATCTAACATCTTCACATTTTATATTTGACCGTGTTAACATTATTGAATAAATTTTGATAAATATTAACTTTAAATTTAAGATAGGAACTTGTAAGTTTTTAAAAAAAATTTATGGACTAAAATTGAACATTTAAAAATTTAGGTACCAAAATGAAACAAAACTAAAAATTGAAAACTAAAATTAGACGTTTAAAAATTTTAAGGACCAAAACAAAACAAATGTAAAAGTTGAAGAATTTTTTTTTTTTTTTTTTGCCGAAATAAAAGCATGCAAATAATTTTTATGATTTGGGCGAGGGTAAAGATATCTTAATTTTAATCTAGTTAGCCAAAATGAACAATATTATAGTATTATTATGTACAATATAGTAATCTTTTATTTTTTTTATAAATTAGGGTGAAAAATTCGAACCCGTAACGTTTGATGATTGAATTGTATATGAATACCAAGCTCTTAGTAAACTCACATTAGTTGAACCAACAAAAATAAAATATCCCTACTCAAAAAAGGGTAAAAAAAAAATCAACTAAAAAAAATAAAACAACATAGAAATGAATAAGATGCACTTTTTTGGGTGGACAAAAAACATTAAATCGTTTTGTTGCTAATATCACACGTAATTTTCATGGGAAAAAAAAGGGTAAAAGGTCGAAAAAAGGAGCGTGGCACTTTATTGACCAACGGCAAAAGCTCAACAACATCTTCATGTCGAGGGTAGTTTGGACATTTCAGGATGGCGACAATTCAATTTCATGTTTAATTTTTTATGATATTTTTCAAATAGAAATTAATCCACTTTCCAATGTCATGCGAGAGAGTATAGCTTAGTTGACATTAGTAATATTTTACATTTACTTGATTAATAGTTCGAGTATTCTTAATCACACTTTATTGTATTAATAATACATTATTATTATTTTTTTAGTATAAAGAAGATCGAGAGGCTCAAACTAAAGTTCGAGGAGATATTAAAACATACTTCAACTAACACATTGAACAATCGTGTATTGCTTAGGTGTACTATATTATTTTTCAACTCACAAGTATGACTACACATTTAAATGGGTAAAGCACAACTAACCACTAACTCTACACTCTCAAATGAGTTGAACGTGATTTGCTACTCACTATGCATTTTCAAAAGAGTGACATATCACCAACAACTCAACATGCATTCTAACATGAGTGAAACAACGCTAGTAGCACACTGTACAGTCTCAGTTGAGTGAAACTCTGCTAGCAACTCACCCTACACACTCAAAGAAGTGAAACTTCGCTAGAAACTCACGATGCAGTCCTAAAAGGAGTAAAACTTTGCTAGAAACTCAACATGCACTCTTAAACGAGGGAAACATCGCTAGCAATTCACCATACACTCTCAAAGGATCGAGACACTGCTAGCATCTCACCATGCACTCTCAAAAGAGTGAAACATCATTAGTAACTCACCTTACACTCTCAAATGAGTGAAACATTATTAACAACTTACCCTGCTCTCTTGAAGAAGCGAAATATCGTTAGCAACTTACCATGCACTCATAAATGAGTGAAACACCATCATCAATTGACCTTGCACTCCCAAATGAATAATACATCTCTTATAACTCACATTGCACTCTTAATAGAGTGAAACAACAGTAGCAACTCACCATGTACCCGGTCTCAAATGAGTGAAACATCTTTATCAACTCACCTTACGTACACTCCCAAAGAAGTGAAACATCTCTAACACCTTACACTACACTCTATTAAGTGAGACACCATTAGCAACATATTGTACTATAACAAGATCAGTGAAATATCACTAACAACTCATATATCTCTCAAAGATATGACAAAATTATTGCTAACAATTTACACATGATCACTAAGAAATATTGCAACACAACTCACAACTCACAAGTTTCCTGAACATTCATACAAAAAATAAGAATGTACACGACATAAAAACATAGCTACTTATCTCCAAGTCGAGGTAGAATGTTGTAGTGATAATAGTGTATTAACAATGGTACAAATAATACTTTATTACCAAACATAATTGGAGGGTATTTTTGTAAATAATATCGTCTTCATATTAGGCTTTGTTTTTAAATAAATTTGGAGTCTTCCAAATGTAATATTGATCGAGTGAAAGTCAAGTTGCAGGTGTGTGATTGTTGTTTTGTATTTTTAATACCCTACTTATTGGTGTAGGAGTGTATTATTGTCCTCCAACATTAAAACAAATTTCTTAAATTAAAATAGAAATTATTTATGATAATACTTTTATTTTTATCTAGATTTGTAATTATTTTCTAAATATGACCTAATTCTAAATAAATTTTTTTCATATTTGTTAAAATCTTTAAAATGTATCTATGTAGTTTATGGAGTAAAATTAGAAATTTAAAATTTATCATATTAGTTTATTTAGAAATTTAAAATAAATAACACAAAAGTATATTTAAAATTATAATAGAAAATATTAATTAATCTAACCATAAAAATATAGGAATTGAGTTAGGTTGCTTGGTTGGTAGGATTCACGAACTGGATTTAAAATGAAATTAGAGAGTTATAAATAACTCAAGTAAAATGTTTTATAAATTCTTATAGGTAAACTTAGAGTTGAACCAACTTCTAAATAAATTAGAGATATTAGTTTGAATGATCCAAGTCGAGGTAGAATGTACGCATCACCAAACACTTCGAACTTTGAGCTCCTAAAATTTGTAGATGATCACCACTTAGAAATTACATCATCGACATGAATCAAAAATAAATGAAGAGCGAGATGACGTCGTTTCCTTTAAAAATGAAAACTGCATCGCTTAAGCATAAGTTAGGGACCGCACATTGCACCCTAACAACGTCGGTTAGTTCCTAACCGAAACGATATCGCTCAAACTTGGTTAACATTTAACCTTAACCTTTATTTTTCTTTAGGGTCTTACAATTTAAAATGTTACAAAAAATGAATTCTTGATAGTTACATATCCAATAATTAATTTTGCAAAATTTTTTTTGTATCTAAATATTATAAAGTTAAGCAGCAGGTCATTTAATAATAATGGAGATAGACCAAAGCGAACACAACTTAACTGACATTAGTGATTTATTAACATTCATGAGATCAATGGTTCAAGTCCCTGTCCCGATTGTATTAAAAAAAAAAAAATTGAGATAGATATAAATTAACAGAAAGATATAAATTAACATAATACATAAATAATAATAAACAAAAGAAGAGCTAGTACAATTGCGAAAATAATGATTATTTGTATTTGAAGTAGCATGATTATGAGAAACATGAAATGATAAAAATGATCTTAGCGATTTAAAAAATAACGCAATTATGAAGTAAATGATTTTCAATGATCTAAAAATTCATTGTCACCCTCCTAGCAAATATTATCTGGGTAGCTAAACACAACCTAAAACTGTTCAATACATGGATAGCAATAAAGAAAAACACATGTTAACAGTTGCAACTTTGGCTCTATTTTCAACCCAAACCCAAATCCAAAGTGAAGTTACTGCAAATTGAAGAACTAATCAATAGGTAATTTTTTTTAATTACTTCATTTTTTTTTTCGACTGCAAATCAACCCACTTGTGAAACATCATTTAAAAAAAAAAAAAAATCAAGAAAAATCTTCTTTTAATATTATTCCTACCGTCCTTTTTTGAATATATTATCGGGGATTTTTGGCCGTTTGTTCTCTGAAACAATTCCAAGGGTTTTTGTTTTTGATTTCTGTTCTTTGTATATAAAGAAAGATATTTGTATGCTCACCCATTCTTTTGAAAAGGGAATTGCAAAGTTTCTTGCTATCTTCTTATCTTTCCATTTGCTTCTCCACCTTTACCTCTTTCCCTTAATCTGTGTCTCTCTTTCTGAAATCCCAAATCAAATTTTGGTGTTCATTTTCAGAAGGGATCAAAGAAGAGAGACATGGAAGCTGTTTTACAGAGCAAAGGGCTTCTTTCTCTTCCCTCAAATCCCAAAACCAGAACCTTATTTCCTTCCCATGGCCTCAAGCAAAGGATTTCATCATCCAATCCTCGAAATCTTCCTGGGTTTTCACTTTCCTCAAATGGGTTTCAAAGATTTCATGGATTTGTATCCAAAACCCCTTCGTTTCCCCTCAAAGATCGAGTTTCACTTATCTGCAGGGCGGAGGCTGCGGCGGCGCCGGCGGCGGATTCCGATGGGAAGCCGGCGTTTGCCGGAGTTGAGAGCCCTAAAGTTTTGGGGATTGAGGTTGAAACCCTAAAAAAGATTATCCCTCTTGGGCTTATGTTCTTTTGCATCCTTTTCAATTACACAATTCTTAGGGATACTAAAGATGTTTTGGTTGTGACTGCTAAAGGAAGCAGTGCTGAGATTATTCCATTTTTGAAAACTTGGGTTAATTTGCCCATGGCTGTTGGATTCATGTTGTTGTATACCAAATTGGCTAATGTTTTGCCTAGACAGGCTCTGTTTTACACTGTCATCCTTCCATTTATTGCCTTTTTTGGGGCTTTTGGGTTTCTTTTGTATCCTCTTAGCAATTATATCCACCCTGAAGCTTTTGCTGATAAGCTTCTCAATGCTCTTGGCCCAAGGTTCCTTGGCCCTTTGGCTATTATGAGGATTTGGAGCTTTTGCTTGTTTTATGTCATGGCTGAGTTGTGGGGAAGTGTGGTGGTCTCTGTTTTGTTTTGGGGATTTGCTAATCAGGTAAATTTTTCTAAAGCTTTGTTCATTTTCATTCTGATTCTTGCATCTGAGTTTGTGATTTGTGATGTGGGTTTGTTGTTGTTGTTACTGCTGTTGATAGTATGTGGATTGAATGATATTTTATCTGGATGATAGTGTTTGCTCTTGCTGTTTTCATGAATTTACATGTTTTGTTTTGGAATTGTGAAATATGTTTTTTTGTTCTTGATTGGGATTTGTGAAATGGAAAGGAATGGAAAAGAACTAATTCTGTTGAATTTGCGTTTTGTGAAAAAATGGACTTTGCCTTTGAAGTTGTTGAATACACTAATCATTGAATTACTCTTAGTTTGGTGGTATCCATTTAGTTTTTGGGGTTATGTTCTGATAATTGTATGGTTTGGAAAGTTGGTTGTCTCTTGGGTCCGGGCTTTGGGATGGATGTTGGTTCCCCAGGTATGTAGTAAGGTGAAGCTCTGATTCCGGTTGTAAAAAAAATGTATGGTTTGGTTGAATTGAATGATTGAATTTATCTGTGGTGTTTTATCAAGTGGAGTTTGATAGGATTAGCTCATTAATTTTCTCTTCTTTGGTCATCACTTTTCTGCAGATTACCACGGTTGATGAGGCGAAAAAGTTCTATCCCTTATTTGGACTTGGTGCAAACGTTGCCCTCATTTTCTCGGGTAGAACCGTGAAGTATTTCTCGAATATGAGGAAACACTTGGGTCCTGGAGTTGATGGTTGGGCTATATCTTTGAAAGCTATGATGAGTATTGTGGTTGGTATGGGGCTTGCAATCTGTTTCCTCTATTGGTGGGTGAATAAGTTTGCTTCTCTCCCGACTCGCAGCAAGAAGAAGAAGGTATGATTGCTCGAATAAGTTTGCCTCTTACGAAACTAATGCTAGATTTATAGTTCAAAGAATGGTACTGATATTGATATTAACCCCTGGCATCATTCTCGTATGATTGCTCGTTTAAGTCACTTGCATAAGTCTTACTTTGGGAATATTTATGATTCTTGCTTTCATTTACAGGAGAAGGTTAACATGGGGACAATGGAGAGCTTGAAATTCTTGGCATCTTCAAGATACATCAGGGATCTTGCCACTCTCGTGGTTGCGTACGGTATCAGTATCAACCTCGTTGAGGTTACGTGGAAATCGAAGCTCAAAGCGCAGGTTTGTTGCATTTGATATTGGAATGTTTGTCTATCAATCAGCTCGTTTGGTGCTCTATAAATAATACCCCTTTCCAACTGTGCAGTTTCCGAGCCCGAACGAATACTCTTCTTTCATGGGTGATTTCTCTACTGCTACCGGAATAGTAACGTTCGTGATGATGTTGGTAAGTCAATTTATCTTCAACAAATATGGATGGGGAGTTGCAGCCAACATTACGCCTACAGTGCTCCTCATTACCGGAGTTGCTTTCTTTTCGTTGATTTTGTTTGGAGGCCCGATAGCGCCTATGCTTACCCAGTTCGGGTTAACTCCTCTTCTTGCTGCTGTTTATGTGGGTGCTATGCAAAACATCTTCAGCAAGAGTGCTAAATACAGTTTGTTTGATCCTTGCAAAGAAATGGCTTACATTCCATTGGACGAGGATACCAAGGTATATTTTCACGACTTGTTTCTTTGTCGACTACGTAACTATTATTCGAGAAATCATTTGCGTGACAAATGCTTGCATTTTAGGTCAAAGGTAAGGCTGCCATCGACGTTGTCTGCAACCCATTGGGCAAGTCGGGAGGTGCTCTCATCCAGCAATTCATGATTTTAACATTCGGATCTCTTGCAAACTCGACTCCATACCTTGGAGGTGTATTGTTGGTCATCGTCCTAGCGTGGTTGGGAGCAGCCAGATCCTTGGACAGTCAATTCTCAACTTTGCGTCGGGAAGAAGAGCTCGAGAAGGAGTTGGAAAGATCTGCCGTGAAGATCCCAGTTGTGTCCGAGAATGACGGTGAGAACGGCTCCCTCCGTTCGCCTTTGAACCTTGGCGACTCAGCAAGCAGTTCATCAGAAACCTCAGCACCAACCAACGCCTAGAATTGTTCTTCCATTCCCTAAGTCAAACAAACAGGGAGAAGTTGGGTTGTGTTTGGCTTAGAATTTTGTGTTAGTTCTATAGAAATAAAATTTTAGCCAAAGACAGTATGAATCTGACTTTTTTTCATCCTCAATATAATTTAATTACTTCTGTACTGTATTTGTAATTGCATTTATATATAAAATGGTGGTGAACCCCCCAGTTTTATTTGTATTAATTTATTTATATTTTGTTCTTTCCAAATTTGGACGTATGAAAAGTTGCTTTTGTTTCACAGGAATTGAAGTTGTGAATCTCCCATGCTCATGGTATTCAAAATCTTTCATTTGTCAACCACTTATCGCACAACATACTATCTAACATGTATAATGTGTACTCCACTCTAGAATACAAATGTCTACTCAATAAGTTCACCAATTGGAGTGCTAAACATGTCTGCATATATGATCAAGAAATACAGTACTTCTGTACCAACCGAAAACTACTATAAATCACAACTTTTGACTATCAGAGCGAGTTCCCCAATTCAAACCGGCGAGGGGTGATATCGGTAACAACATGCAACTTCAGGAAAATCCACCATAGGCTCTTTTCACTTAGAGCCAACCACTATAACACCACTCTCTAAGCTTCACCTCTCTCTTAGTTATGATATTCACCCTGAAATCATGGTTACCAAAACCTATGTACCTAGAGATACTCTCATGTTTCGACACATTTTTTCACTACTTAAACTACTCATCTCTGTTTGATCGTCATAAAAGCGACACTAGGACACATCTTCATCGTCTTACAATCAATCTTGACATTGGAAACCGTGCTCGACTCTTTACTCCTCCAACTACAACGGAGAATTAACATATGCTCACATACGATATAAGCGTTTCTTTTGAAATAGAGTAATGCACCCCAACTTCACTAAATAGAGATTCATAGCGCCAATCATCCATTAGCTCACTTAACACATTCTGCTCACGCTAGGGTAGCCCTTCTAATCTTTACGATGTACTATCATTATATTCATGCAAATTTCAACCACAAACATGCTATTTCACACTAAATAGCATCACCACAACTAGTTCTCCTACTACTAATCTCACGCTTAAACGTCTTACCTACTGAATATCTTCATCATACCTAGGAGTAATTCTCCACACACTAATCTTGCACTTAAACATCTTACCTTCCAACTTACACGAGGGAGTCCTGTTGAGTTAACGATATGAACTCAAACAAATTAGCTTTCAAGGTCTTACACTACATTGGTAAGAGCTTGACAAGGTTTATTTCTATCCACTTTATCTTTCAACAAATGAATCACACTTAATAGGACAAATCACATATATGTCCTCAACGACACTTTCAGTCATGATACACCATAAAATGATAGTGGGAGTATAGCCTAGCGGTTGAGGATCTTATTATCCTATATTGGAAAAGTGAAGAGTCCTCCAAACATTTATAAGATAAGATGTACTAGTTCTCTTATTGCCAATTGGTTTTGAGATGGATGCTCACACTTTCTAATATGGTATCAGAGCTCATAAAAAAAAAGGTATTTAGTCCAATAATTTGAAATTGATATTTGATTCAAGATCGGTGAACCTAAAATGAGGCACTATCTTGAGCGAGTGTGTTGAGGATCTCAATATCCCACTTAGAAAGTGGGGAGTCATCCAAACATTTAGAGAATAAGGTGAGCTACTTCTCTCATTGCCAATTAATTTTGAGATAGATACTCACACTTTATACTCCTCTCCAAAATCGACACTAGCAATAAATGATAGATACCCACATTTTGAGATAGAGATTGCACCTTTAAACCTGAATCTCGGAATATTATTGTTGTACTAAACAAAACGACAATCGTAAATTGTGAGGATTAATATCTTATGAATTTTTTTAATAATCAAATGTTGTTGTCGCATTAATTTTTGCCAACAAAAACAAAAACTCAATCGTTTGAAGTGTTGTCCACGACTAAAATGCCATAAATTTGAATCATCCATCCCAATTTTTGTTGAACTTAAAAAATGTTGATCAAATGATTGCCACATAAAAATAATTGAGATTTACATAATCTGTACTCTTTAGTATATAAAAACTACTCAATCAAATTTTAAGAAAAGAAAATTGTAATTGAAGTGCTTTTTCTAATTTAGTTTTTTTTTTTTTTTGTTAATTGGGAGTCAAAGCTTTACTTCCCTGTATTCGGAGCATCACTAGCCCGTCCCCAAGATTTAAACTTATAACACCGTAATCAAGGGTATATACCAATTGTCCCTAAAAACTATGATATTTTAATTTTCTTTTATTAATTATCATTATTATTTTTTTAGAATTTTGAAACTTTAAATTCAGATAATTAGAAATACAAGAGGAAATATAACCATAAAATTTCCAGTTTAATGTTAAAATAAATAAATAAATAAATATTTTTGGAATTCTTTACCACACACATAAAAGGCCTCTATATACAAACAGACAAGAAAATAAATGCACTAATCTTGTACATGCACAATCTTATTGGTTTTCAAGATAATAAACCAACACTCTAAAACAGCAAAAAAAAAAAAGAAAAAAAAAAACTATATGAGGGCCCACCAATCAGCACAAAACACACAAACAATGGCATCATATACTATAGAAACAGGCAAGGTTCAAATCCTTACTGCCTTCTTGAGTGTCTTGATAGAAGACTTGATGAAGCTGTTTCTCGATGCACGATCTTCGCCATCGACATCGTCGTCTCCGTTTACCATCGGTTTCTTTCCCATACAGTCCACTCCCTTTTTCATCCCCAAGATCAGAGATGGTGAAGATGGAATTCTCCTGAAGATCCTTGCACTGTCTGACCTTGTGAACTTCATCATTTCTTTCTTTTCACTCTCCTCATTGCTCACTTCTTTTCCTGCTTCTTTGTTTTGCTCTTCTGTAGTTTTTGAGACCGAGATCTCGACCTCGACCACGGCCTCCTTCTTCGGGGAATTTGCATTTGGTTTTGTACTTGTTTCACAAGTCTTGCTCGTCTTACTATCGTCCTCATTTTGGATTTCTGCATCTTCTTGGTTTTCCTCCTC
This sequence comes from Cyclanthera cordifolia, assembly GCA_037832605.1. Classification (NCBI taxonomy): domain Eukaryota; kingdom Viridiplantae; phylum Streptophyta; class Magnoliopsida; order Cucurbitales; family Cucurbitaceae; genus Cyclanthera; species Cyclanthera cordifolia. The sequence goes on from JBBMEG010000018.1 coordinate 5,566,787, forward strand.
CAACAGGAATTGTAGCCACTTCTCGATGTTTCCTTTGCCTCGTTGTTTTCTACTCTCGTCGTCTTCTTCGTCGACATCTGACTCGTGCAAGAAAGGGAATAGCTTGTCGTGTCTCTTCGCTTCTCCTATTTCTAAGTTTTGAAGCCTTTGAGCCATCAGGCTTCCTTCCTCTAGTGGAACAATTTGTTTGTTGTCATCATTTTCATTTTGGGTCAAAGCAGATTCAGCAGCTCTTTGTTCTTCCTCTAGAAACAGTCTCAGCTCTTTGTGTGTAGGTGTCTTAGGCTTCATTCCTGGCAAAAAGAAAGTTGGAGCTTTGTCGTCGGTTTCTTCCAATGATATAATGTCCATTCTTGATCTTTTCCGAGCCTGGTCGTGTTCGGGTCTCAACTGTTTCTCAAGCTCATCTTTCTTTCTGTACTTCTGATAGAGATCCTTCTCGGCAGCGTTACAAATTTCCTTCTGCGCTTCAAGCCGTGCCATTAGCGCATTACTCGCTGCTTGATTTAGCCTTAACTGCTCCTTGTAAATGACACTCCTACAAGAAAACAGTCACATTGCCAGTCTTAGTAGTCGATTTAGACAACAATCTGCTTTGTGTGTCGATTTTCGTAATCAGGGCTGTTATTAAGTTAATCTTACTGGTGCATGGTATCTCGGATCATCTTCTCCAGCATTGTCTTGTGAGACGATTGCGCCTCGGCTAATCTCCTGCACTTCTCTGCCTTTCTTTTATGTTTAATTAGTTTCAATTCCAGTTCATGAATTGTGAGTTTCTCTTCTTCATTATTTAGCTTCATATCATTCACTTCATCATCTACTCTCTGTATTTCTGCCTTCAGCTTTGCTCTTTCATCTCTTTGTCTTAGTGAATCTCTGGCCATCACAATGGCTTGGTATGGATTCGTAACGAAGTTCGGGTTTTCGTTTTCTTTACAAGGTTCAGGTTTCACTTTTCTTGCAGCTAAAATCAATTTTATTCTGTTAGTTCAATTAAAATCCAACTTTTCAAGGGCAAGAGAGCAAGAAAAAGAAGAGTTTCATAGAACTAACCAACTATAGGAATACTTGGTCTTGGTTGCCTATTGTAGTCCAATGATCTCAAAGGTGATGAAGAATCATAACATTCTTTTCGAGATAAAACGATGGCAGCTGGAGCAAATCCGAGACGATCTTTGGATTCCACGAAATGTTGCGGAAAAGAATGTGATTCAACTGTTTGTGAAGCATTTAGCTCTTCGTTTTCGCCTTCAAAGAACAAAAAAGAAAACGCTCTGTGCCTGCCATTGTTATATCATGGAAAACTTCCATATCAACACCACCACCTTAATTTTCATGAACTCAAAATAAAAGTCATTCAAGAAATTAAAGCAAACCCACCTGAAATCTGAGTTGGATGAAGCAAAGATGGACAAAAACTGGTTTACAGAGATACCCAATTGAAAATCCCACCACGGAACTAAGAACTCTAACTTGTGATGTTTTCTTTTGCAGGCTTGCGATTGAAGTATACGTAAATTGCTCGGAACAGTCAGTCCTCCTCCTGTGTTTTACATCAAAAAACAATGAGAAAAAGAGAAAGAGAGGGTAAACTAAATAAATTTAGAACAATTTTAGAACTATACTTGAGCAAGGAAACCAATGATCAATATCCCAAGCAAGTGGTGAAGCAGAATCAGCATGATAATAAAGAACATTGCCATAATGGTCGACTCGAATTACCGCAGGATCAAAACCAGCATTCCTGATATACCAGAAACCATATGATTTAAAATAGGCATAGAACACAAGCTCTTAGAAACTTAAGAAATGGAACTTCAGCTATTTACCCAAGATGGTTGAGTTGCTTCCATAAGAGGCTGACAAAAAGCTTTGGCTTAGCAGTAGGCTTTGCCTTTGGATTTATTATTGGAAACAACTGATCGAGTTCTCTTGCTATTACAATCTGAAGCAATATGAAAAAATCCACACGATAAATTTAATGAAGATTCAATCATCGTTTACTAACAACACTCTGCCAATTGAGCACAATTTAATTTAAAAATGGAATGTAGAATGACAAGTTTGGCGAATCGTTTGGTAAGTTTCTGCTTATCTTTTTTTGTCTAGTTGAACCATTGTAATTCTTTTGCTTTGATAACTATCTGATTATTTATTTTTGGTTTTTGAAATTTTAACTTGTTTACCTTCAAATTCTCTGCAAAGGATTTCATTTTCACTTCAGTATTTGAATACTAACAAATTCCTAAAACCTAAACAGGATTTGAAAGCTACTTATTTTACCTTTTTTTTTTACCATTTGATTTAGAAAATAATGTGTTAAAGTAGTAGTTGTAGCTTAAATTTTAAAAATAAAAAACAAAAAACAAAAAACTAATGTTGTATTTTGTTTTTTGTTTTTGGATTTGAAATTAAAGCTTACAACTATTACCCGATATATAATTTTCATGTCTTTGATATGTACATCGTACTTGTATTCTTAAAAACCAAACAAGAATTTGAAAGAAAAAAAAAAAAATCTAAATACATTTTTTGGTTTATTGATTGACATACTTACTAGAAGATGAAACTTATATAAAGGATTTAGATTATACAAGTTTAAATTTCAAAAACGAAAAACGAAAAAATCAAATGGTTATCAAACGGGGCCTTGATATATCAAAAAGAGCCTTAGTTATCAAATTTTGATTTGATTTTTAGATACACAAGTAAAATAGAGGCAAAAAGTAAGTAAACTAATAGCTGTTCAAGGCTTTTCAAAAAAAATTAAAACAAAATGATTATCAGAGCCTTCATTTCTCATTTTCAAAGAAACGTTTCTAAAAATTGTATAAACCTTGGGAAATAAGAATCCAACTTTCCTCCTTATTTCTGTTATTATTTCATTTCAAAGCATAAAGAAACGTTTATCATTCTCGATTGGTAAAATGATAAAATTTATATCAAATGAAACATAAAATTTTTGGATATTTAATTCTAATAGAAAATTGGTACACTTTTACTTGAAATAGTAAGCGAATGAGAAACAACACACAGTTACTGTAGTTTTCTTGAGGAACTGTGAGCGAAAATGATAAAGGAGAAACAAGATATAGAATCATTATCAAAAGGTATATTTCTGTTTCTTTTTTTTTTGAGTACAGGTATATTTCTGTTTCTAATGCTTAACTATTCATACCAAGACTAAGAAATTCTAATTTCTTTCAAATTTCCCTTCCGAAATAGAAATTTCAGAGATGAATTATCTAGATTCACATAATTTGCCAAATAGAAACGAATTAAGAACTAATCACTAAAAGATACCCTCAAATGAACAGAAATAGTTCAAAAGCCCTAAAATGAATAATAGAACAATCCAGTAATCTCAATTTGGGGAAATAAGATGAACAGAACACCAAAATCTAAATCCAGTCCAATCTTGCTCAAATTCGCATCAAATCAAACAAAAATTTCAGAAAAGATTCGAATAAAACCTCTCGTTTCTTCAAACTATAAGGCGTGAAAGTGAAAGGAGGACCATGGCAGTACAATCCAGCTTGTCGATCGCGGCAAAGCTTCTCGTAAGCTTGCGGGTGGCCGACAGCCTCATCGATCGCCATTTCTTCTTCACTAAACAAGCAATTGTCGGCCATTATCGTCAATCTTCTTCTTCTTCTTCTTCGACTCGATAAACAAAACCTCGAAAATTTTGGCTCAGATTAAGAAACTGATAGAGGAGCGTAAAATGATTTTGAAGATACTGTTTTTTCTTTTTTCCTTTTTTTCTTTTAGTACACCAAAAGAAATCCAACGGTCGATTTTGGATTTAATATCGGTTTTAAAAAAATTAAAATCGGCTGCCACGTTGGCAAACGGAGTGGAGCGGGATAGTGGTAACGGCTACTAGGTTCTGACTGGCCCACAATAATCAATTGGGTTTCAAAAGTTTTGAAGCCCATTTAAATGGTATGGTTAAAAATTGAAATGAAAAACTTAAATTTAACTTAAAAAAAAAAAACAAGCATAAATTTAACTTTATTTTAATTATTATGAGGAGACTTTTATTTAATTTGAATGTCAAAAATTATAATTTATTATAATTATTTAAATTAAAATATGAGATTCAAATTTCTCATCTTTGCCTGAGATCAATAATTCAAGTAAAATAATGTGTTCATAATTAAAAAAGTAAAGCATTTAATTTTTCTTCACCAATTATTAGGGGATGTTTGTTTTGAGTGTTTATGGAGATTTTATAAACGAGTTTTTATAATCACTCCTTAAAAACTTTATACAAACAAGCTGTTGTTACAATTTATTATTTCTAATCATTTAAAATAACTCCTCATTTCTAAACACTCCACAATTTTACAAACAAACACCTCCTTAGTATTGGTAGCTTTGGTGTAAATTAAAAATCAACATAAAATTCCATTATAAATAATAAATAAATATATATTTTTATAAAAATAATACCAAAAAGGAAGAACATGAATAAAGAAAGAACAGAAAAATAAGAGAATTTTTATTGAGATTGGTCTGCATTTACTATATATTTATTTAATTATAATATTATAACACGAGTATGTATTAAATAATACAATATTATAACTAGTCAAAGTTTGAGAAACTCGTATAAGAACTTAGCAGATGAATGAATCACACGCGCGCACACACAAAAGAGCAATACAGTTCAAATTCTCAAGCCTTAATTATTGAACTAAAATAAATATACACATGCTTTAGTTGTTTGGGTTTTTCACATGTTTTTAAACACTTATAACATAATTCAAAACTTTAAATTAAAAAAAAAACACACTTGACAATTGTGTCCAAATTTTAAAAACAAAAATTAATATATACCAACTGTTTTTTTCCTTTGAATTTACAATACCACACTGACATAATTATTAACTTTTTTTTTTTTTTTTTAAAGTTTAGTTATAATTTCAAAATAAGTTTTTAATTAGAAAGTTAGTTATCATTAAATCATGTTAGGAATAAATATATTGAGATATTCTATATTTAATAATCTGATCTTTGAATATTAGGAGATATTTTGTAGGATTTATTAGGATATTGTTAAATATTATTTATGATTGGTTAGAAAATCTTCTAACGTTTGATATTTCATGTATTATACATATACATAGAGAGAGAGAGAGAGGTAGAAGTTAAATGAGAAATAAGAAAGTTCAAAAATTTATCAAAGTAGAAAAAAGAAATTTTAATACATAAAATAACTCCTTTTAAAAAAAACAAAGTCCTTATTTAAATCTCAAATAATAATAAATAATAGAACATTTATGACCAATTTCATTTTTTTTTTTGGATTGCATGAAAAACAAATTTAAATGAAATTAAATAGAAAACAAATTCAAAGATCCCACACATGGGAGTACATCTTGAGACAATTTTGCTAACGTAAAAGCTTCAAAATTCATCCGGTACATCTTCCATAACATAAGAGACTGCTTCCTTCATATAGCTGCCAAGCGAGATAAGCAGTGTGCTAGCTAGATTATTGGCACGTCTATCACACTATAAAAACTTGATATACTCGCAATCCTTGAAGCAATAAATAAACAATCCTCAACAATTATACCCAAGCCATTCCTGAAACAAACAATATTCATAAGTAACTTGGTCACATGTTGATTATCCGACTCCACTACTATCCTACTAAAGTCAAAATCTCACGCAATTTTCAACCATTCGCGAATCGCTAAAGCTTCTGCCAATTATCCCACCTTTAAAACTCCTGCATTAAAACATTGCCGCCCCGAAAAAGTTTAAAGCATCACTCTAGAAACATCACTCTCTATTCACACCATGAATAATAATAATAATAATAATAATAATAATAATAATAATAATAATAATAATAATAATAATAATAATAATAATAATAACTAGTG
>JBBMEG010000018.1:5597782-5610506 GCA_037832605.1 Cyclanthera cordifolia
TAGTTGATTAAAAATTAATATATTTTATAAAAGAAATTAAAATTAATTCAAAAAATAACGTTAAATTTTCATAAAATGAGTCTTAATTTTTCGTTTATATCTGGTACAACAGCCACATTTGATCAAGTCTCGTGACTACTCAAACAATTATTACATGGAAATATTAGAAAAATCAAACTATAATAGCTAAGCTCTTTCTTGGGTTAACCAACAACAATGATTATTAAATTAATAACCTAAGTGTATGTTAAATGATTAAGAGTTTATGAGTTTATGAGTTTATTGTAGAACTAAAATAAGAATTGAACTCACCATTTTTTTCTATTCTACCGTTCACTTTGTATCTTTAGCATCCGAATTATGAAGCTTCTAACACAACTCCGTAACCTTTGTGTCTGAACACATGGTTTAGACAGTCAACAAATTTCTCTCTCTTGATATATAAAGATAGAAAGATAAGGAGAAGAAGCGAGGAGAATTTGCACTCACTCAAAATTTTCAAGGGCATGTGAAAAATGATAATAGATCTCTAATAAGTAATACTTTTTTTTTTATCTGGCCTTCCCGTTTGAGAGTGATTCGAACGCTTGGCTTAGCCAGGATAGTTGTCTGGTCTATCGATTTATAGGTTTCCACTCCTAAAAATGTTTTTTACCAAAGTTAGCCTATCCAGTAAGCGTGCAAGTGGAAAGAATTTTATATTTGAAGAATTTGGACATGTAACTTCATGGTTACTAAGTTGTACAAGATGTCGTTAGAATTCTGCTGTTGACAGATTTGAGTTTCGTAATGACGAGGTTATTTGTTTTCAACTTTCCACCCTCAAATTTCATTTAAATTAAAAAAAAAAAAAGAAAAAAAAAAAGCCCTTTTAGAGGCAAAGATCATGAGAGAGTGAAAAGAGAGCATTGAATTTGGTCACACATTCAAATTGAACTAACTAGTAGTTGAACATTAAAGAAAGGCATTGAAAGAACATAGGTAGATGGGACATGAGAGCCATAGCTAATTATCAACAACTACCAATAAATTTTTTTTTTTTTTTTTATGCATTTATTTCTGCAAAATTATAGATGAAATTATCCAAATACATCATAAGATTTAGTGAAAGAAAAATTGCAGGTAAAGTTAGCAATGGCGGAAAGAGCAGCACCTCACCAACAAACGATGTCGTACTATGATCATGTCCACAAACGTAGGGAAGACAAAGGCTGTCTCTATGCTTGGTATGTTCCCTCTTCTGCTTTCTTCTAATTTATATTCATCCATCTTTCTCGTATGAACATCTTAGAGTTTGTTCTCTACAACCCGATCTTGTTGATAGAGGTTTAGGGTTTCTTGATTTTAGAAGGCATTTGGATGTGAAATTGTGAATTGATCATAAGTGAAGAACTATTTTGAATGATTAGAAATTTGAATTTTAATAATATAATACGATTATTTATAGTGTTTTGAGTTAATAATTGGTTTGGATGATAATTTTTGTATAGAGATTAAAAACAATAGCATGTTTGAATTTAGTTAAAAATGAGTTTGTTTTGAAAGGTTAGAAATGATTAATTAAAATGAATGATTGTTTTGAGCCGCCCATCATTGTAGACGGCTCATCATTAAAACCGCCCATCATAAAAGATCTATGCTCTTTTGAAATAATGTTTTTCTCATCTCTGTATTTTGTAAACATGACTTAGTACAACTTTTTTCGTATTTCCGAGCTTAGTGGCTCACAACTTTTTATATGTCATTTCTCAATCTCTCCATAAATATTCCTTTCGTGTTTCCTTCGTCTTAATGACGATAATGTTAAATAATTTGCTTACTTCATCATATTCTCCCTCAAGTGTATCGTGATGTTTCGATTAAAATGTTAGTTTTTGCCTTAGTTTTGATGTTGCTTTTTATTTTCTTATATTTTTCGCCTTAGTTTTGAGGTTGTTCTTTGTTTAACTTGTTTTTAACATTTGTTTGTTTGCATTTCTTTTTCCATTGTGTGTGTTCATTGTTTTCTTTCATGTTTTTGGCTCTTAGTTATCTTATTCAAACAAACTTTAATATTATTGTAACTCAATGACGTCGGCAGCTTTTGATTACAGATACATTTTTAATGCCTTTTTTCTTGACAAACATTTTCAATAACGAACTGCCCGTCATTAAATATCATTCGTTGGAGATACTTACCTTGTGGCAATTCTCCCACATTGAACATTTTTAAAAGATATGGTGGGCTACCCCTCTCATAACCAATTGGTTTTGATATGGATGTCCACACTTTCTAATACCATCCATCATGAAAGACCTTTAATGTTATCTTTTTCAATGTCACTCGCTTGTCTAATAAAAAAGCTCTTTGATGTCAGATTTTTGCCGACATTAAAAATATTTTTTTGTAATATTGATAATTGATTGAGATATTATATTATCAACTAAATGATTAGATACTCAAAGTTGTATCACTAGAGATAGAATTATGGGCAAAGCGAACATAGCTCACTAGTGATGCATTAGCATCCGCTTGATCAATGATTCGAATTTTTATGATGTCCTTCATGAAAGTTTGTTGTTCCTTCTCCCAATCTGTACTTAAAAAAAAAAAAAAAACTGCAGATAAAAATATGTTAAGAAAATTAATTTGTGGTGTAAGGTGTTCCTCGTCAGGGGATTCTAATATAGTTAATTCAATTAATTTGTTATATACGAAAAAGAAAAAAAAGTCGAAAAATGTATTTATAATTAACGTTATTCAACGTCATTAACTTGAAATTATAGTAGGTGAAAAGAAAACTCTCTAACGTATTTCTTTTTTCTTTTTTTTTCCAATTCAAAATATTTTTTATTTACTTTTTTTTTTTTTTAATTTAGTTTTTGTTTTGGTTCAAATAGTTTGTTTGCGTTGTGTTGCTGTTGCTGCTGCTACGAGACTTGTGAGTGTTGTGTTGATGGCATATGTTGCTGTTGCTGATCTTAACTGTGGCCCTCTCAAAATGATTCTACTCAATTCTTATGCCTTCTCAATTTTTTTTTTTTTTTCGTGTGTGGATTTTGGGTCAATAAATTGAAGGGTAAATTTTAAATTTGGTCCTTACGGTCCCGAGAAAATTAAAGTTTAATCCCTATGATTTAAAAATCTAGACTTTAATTGTTATAGTTTTGAGAAATATAGATTTTAGCCACCATGGTTTGAAAAAATAAAATTTAATCCCCGATTTGATAGAGCCTATAAATAATAGTTCGTGTTATTCATAAATGGTAGGCGAATTAAGTATGTAAATATAATTTCAGATGTATGAGTGATGGGTTCTTTTGTCCAATCAATTATTATCTCACACTCTCATCATTAAACGCATAAATAACTAACTTCTATATATTTATTCACCAATAATATTACGAAGGACAATAATTGACTTTTTTTTTATTGTATCCAATCTTAAGAACTAAATTCTAAATTTTCAAATCATAGGAATTAAATTGTATATTTCTCCGAATCATAGGGACTAAAATCTAAATTTTTAAACTAAAGAAACTAAACTCTAACTTTCCTAAACCAGTAATAAATTTAAATAATTTGAATTAGGTTGAAAAAGTATGTTAATCACGTTTTATATTTGTGTATGGGATTTTTATGTAATTTGGGTTAATAATGTTTTATGATTTCATGGAAAGTGTACTATAACTCTTTTTTTAAAAGACTCCAATCTATTAAGAATTTTATTTAATTTGGATTCACATATAAATAGAATATTATTTTTTAGTTTGGATTAATCTAAGATTGGATTACATTAATTTGTCTCATATAAAGACGATGCAGCGGTAGAGCTCGACTTGAGGGTGTGTTCTCTCAAGATCCTTGAGATTAATTAATTTTCAAGGTGACCCTGAAATTTTTAATTAGGTTTACGACTATAAATATGTATATCGATTTTGTTTTAGTATACAATTTTATTCATAAGTATAATTGCAAACAAATTAGGATGCTTCCAATGGCTTGAAGAAAAGAACTTCAAAATAACAATCCAATATTTAATTACATTATTCATCAATTTTACTAATATTATTCCTTATTATTGGATTGGAAATTAAACCATTACAATTGCTAGAGCTAACAATTACACATTTAAAAGAAGAGAGGTTGACTTATTAGATATGTCATATCTCGCTTCTATACAACTTCATAACTTAGACTAGTTAGCAAGAAATTTAAAAAATAATAATAATTAAAAATAAGAAAAATAAGAAAAATAAAAGGGAAATTTGATTTAATAAGAAATCTGGCTGAATTGCTTTTCTCATGAGACTTAGTATTTATATATGCTTCAATGAGTTCACATTTGATCTCTAATTGGCTTCTGTTTTCTTCATTATCTTCAATCTCTTGCATGATTCAATAAACATCCTGCAAATTTAATTATGAAATTTATTTACATTAGATCCCAAATCATCATTTTTAACTAATACAAGGATCAAATTAACATAAATAAACAAGAACATAGATGAGTTGTTCGGACCAGCTTAAGCGTACTCATCACTTTTTGATTTTTTTAAAGCCTGATCTTATTCATATATAATATCTTGTTAGAGTAAACCTCTTATAGTTTTCACCACAGTTGGGGGTAGCAGATTCGAACCAATAATCTTATAATTCTTAGGTATATACAAGGATGCTTCTGAGCGGCTGCTCTTTTAGCACTAAGTTTTCTTTTTTAATTATTTATTTTTCTTCTATAATTAATCTACTAAATCCTATCATGAAAAATCATTAAAAGAGTTAATTTAAGGTTTTGAAAAAGACTTACTTCCAAGGCACATCTCCAACCAGCATCCAATCTCCATCCCTATCTTCATAAGTGATAGTACATTGAGAACATCCAATGGGACTCTCAAAAAGCTTCTCCATTGCACTAACAAGTTCCCCATATCCCTTAACCATTCCCAAATCAACTTTCCTTAGAAATGGTGTTCCTTCAAAGCTCACTTTCACATACCTCTTCTTATTCTTCCCCATTTCTCCTCCTAATTCACTTCCCTCCTTCTCTCTAAAGCTATTCTTGCGCCGATACGAGCACACCGGAGGCCACCCGACCGCCTGCTTCCTGCGTCCACCGTCTTCACTCTCGTCTTCCAATTCCACTTCCGAGAAAACCCTTTTCTTCTCATTGGTTTTACTTGTTGGATTCGTATTGCCGCCGGGGAGCCCTAGCCGGAGCTCGGTGATTTCAAGGCCTAATCCCTCAATTGCCATATGAGTCTTGGTTTTGGATTTTGGTTTTTTTTTTTCTTCTTTTTTTTTTGGGTGTGAAACTATGAATAATTTGATGATGATGATGATATATGTTTGATTATGGTGAGAAATGAGAAGGGGGTGTTGTTTATTTATATGATGAAAAAAAAATGGGGAATTTGGAGAGGACATGGAGCGGAACAATGAGTAGGGTTTTGTAGGGTCAAGATGCTTTAAGAGACATGGGACAGATCGGAGGGCTGAAATTTGTTTGAGATATTTGGTGGGATTTGATCTCTGCCGTTTGATTGATTGTCTTGCTTTTTGAAAAAAATTGCATGTGATTTTGCCTTAGAGTGTTTGGTGGGGTTCAAGTGTTGGGTACTGTCCACACGGTTTACTGTTTGTTTTTAAAATTATGAACATTTCTGCATCTCTATCTCGTGTTCATGTCCGTGTTTGTGTTTTTAATAATGGATTGTGTTGAGAGAGAGAGTGTGTGAGTTTCCCTCATGAATCTGTCAAGAACAGGAAACTCCTATCACATCAAAAAATTTCTCTTTGACTTCACATGTTTGGATGGGGGAAGATAAGTGGAAGGGAAAAAATTGAGTTAGTTGGATGTACTGATGTTTGTTTCGAATAAGATTGTTTGAAGAAAAATAGTAAAATTTATAAGATGTTTAAATGAGTGATCGTACAAAATTGTGTTTGGATAAGGTTGTTTTGTAAAAAAAAAATTGTATTGAAGATGAATTTTATTAAAACTTAATTTGTCTTAAGAGGGGATGAGTTTGAATCGCTCGTTAAAGTTAACTTCTCGTTTGCAAATTGGTTTTAAAAGAAAAAGTGAAAAGAAAGTTTTTATATTTTGACAATAATGATTTATTAATGGTATGTATTAGATGAAACTATAATTTGATTTAAGTATTCATATTTAGATCTTCATGGATATATAATTGGATCAATTATTGTAGTTGAGTTTTTTTAGAAGTGCACTAAATAAATTTCTCGTAAAGCCCTAAACTCATCTGTTCACTACTACAAAAGATGGAAAATGTGACGGTCAATCTAAATTTTTTTTAAAAAAACACGGATATTTGGTGTCGGTCTGACCGACACCAAAAAACCAGACCGACACCAAATCCGTGTTTTTTTAAAAAAAAATCGACATCATTTCCCTTATAAAAAATTGGTCCAAATTACTTTTGGTTTCGGTCAGACCGACACCAAATATATTTGATGTCGGCATATGACTGACACTAAAACTTCGGTCTCTGCTAGTGGTTCAACATTCTTATATTTCTTATATTTATTTTCTCCTAATGAATATTTCTCTCCGTAAATGTAGCTAGCTAATACATTCTTAGTGAATCACATAGTGACGTTAGCTATATCCACCTAGATTTGAAGTGTGTATTTTCTCGCTTTCTCCCTACTCTTATTTTGATTGTTGTTATCGATTTCACAACAGATATCATACAATTTCGTTCAGAGTTAGAGCTAGTCGAGCGGGGAAGTTACACAATTCTCCCCCTTAACATTAATTGTGCAATTTTATTCTTAACAACTGCCAATTCAACTCTATATATTTAAGTGATAATTTAAAGTATGATTAATATAACATTATTATTGTTTGGTGATATGCAATTAATAAATTTGACATCACACTCTTTCAATATAGAAAGAGAGAAATGTTTAATATATATTTATAAAGTTTGAAGCAGGTATATATCATAAGCCAAGTTCCTAGAACTGAAGAATCTAAATATGTCATATTTATATATAATTAGTGATATCAATACCAATGCAAATATTCCACAAATCACATGCTGAAGATTTTAATTAATTTATATCTAGAAAACTTGCAAATAAAGGATACAATATAATATATATAATTACAAAGAAGATTCTCTTTTGAAGAACTGATCAATTATCATTTAATAACACTATCTCTATTGATCCTCAACATTTCAATCTAGTTCTAGTATATCTTTAGAATTAGTAGTTTGAATTATTATTTTATTATATATATATATATATATATATATATATATAGTAAATTCTTTTCTGCTAGTCACTAATATCTTTATTTCTAATGCACATAACAATAATATTTATTTGGTGGTGTGTTTGTTTTTGGTAAGAAGAGATGAACGAAGAATAGAGGAAGGGTTAAAAGTAATTTAGAGATTGATGTTAGTAGTGGTCGATCATTAATTAATTACTTGTTTGGAAATTGTTGTTAATAATGATTGAATGATATATTTGATGTGAAATTTCATAGAGTGATTTGATGGAGAGTTTGATTAATGGTTAAGAATAATTGTTTACTACTACGTACTGAATAGAAGTGTTAGAGGAGTAATGGTTAACTACTCCTCTTTCGCAAAAAGCAAACATGCAAGAAAACATTTTTTTAATCTTAATAAAATCTTGTATATCATTGATTGTGTTATGTTTTTTTTTAATATATCAATTGCATTATGTAAAAAAAAAATAAATAAATAACCCCTGGAGCTCTCATATATTTGAAAATCCAAAAGCAGCAGTATTGTTGAAGATGCGAGCATTAATTTATGATCTCTAATCATCTTTTTCTTTTGGATATTGATATGAACCTTTTTTTTGAGTTTACAATAATTGTGGGTGAGGACTCGAATTTTTGACCTATTAGTAAGAATGTTTACATTGATACCACTGAGCGGCTATTCTGTTCTGTTCGAGAATAAACTTTTGTTTAACTTAGGCAAAAATAAATTTAACTAGACGATCTCGATGACAAATAAAATGGTGGACACTACTTGTAACATAAGAAGGCAAAAGAAGTTTTGTTGCTTGGTTCTTCAATCCAGGCCATGGGGATTAAATAAAAATATATATACACACACATATATGCGCGCGTGATCAAGATAAGAAAGAACAAATAGATGTTCTTATGACGCTCACGTGTAAACATTTAAGATATTCAAAGTGCATACTCTTTTGGAAGTCTATTTGACCTACAGGTGAATTTAATTATAAAATTTTTAGTCAAAAAACTCTAGTTCATGGATTAGATTAGAAAACAAGACGAATAGTAGTTGAAAGTCTAGTAATTTTCGAGGGTATGAACTTCTTTTCCTTTCTTTTCGATCTTGGAATTCATTTGTATATTGATCATTGTCGAGATAAATATTGTACTTTGAAAATCTCTTTTCTATATATATGTATGAAGTATGGAAGAATTAGGTGCAAATTAAAGAGAACTTTTGTCACTTAAACATTAGTGAATTGTCAAATTAGACAATAACATTAACACTTCTTTATCAAGTTAGGGTATATGGATCAGAAGTATATATTTATATGTATACATTTCAATATTCAAAGAAAAGAAATTGATCTTCTTCTTCCAACTCTATCTTTCATAGTTCCCTTGAAGAACTACTGCTTAGAGTTTCCTCAACATGAAACTCAAACCCTTTAGCTTCGGATCTCTTCATTATCCTCAATCTCTTGCACGATTCAACAAACATCCTCCACGGAACATCGCCAACCAGCATCCAATCTCCATCCCGATCCTCATAGATCGGAACGTAATCCGAGCATCCAATCGCACAACCAAATAGATTCTCCATCGCCACCCCGAGATCCGAATACCCCTTATGCATTCCAAGATCAACTTTTCTAAGATAAGGTGCGCCATCCATGCTTACTTTCACATACATCTTTGAAGCTTTCAATAGATCTCTGTCGTTACCGCTACTCCTTCTACGATGAGAGCAAACCGGAGGCCACCCCACAACTTGGTTTTTTTTCTTCGAGCATCTCCGATCACCGACATCACCGCGGTTGCTGCTTATCTTATCTTCTTCTTCATCAACGATCATCTCATTAAAAACCCTTTTCTTTTCATTTGTTGAGGTATGAACACTCCCCGGAAGCCCTAATCTTAGCTCAGTGATGATTTCAAGTTCAAGTCCATTGCTTGCCATTTCTTCAGATGAGATTATGTTTTTTTTTTCTTCTGCTCTAATTCTCTCTTTCTTGATGGTATAAACATCAAAGATGAGAGCTTTTATAAATAGAAAGGGAATGGGGGATTAATTATGGAATAATTGGGGGATCAAATTGAAAACATTTTGGTCGCCAACCGGTCGGAGACAAGATGAACAAATGTGGGACTTTGATGTTTGTTCATATAATATGGTTGTTGGTTGGGTTCTCATGATTTGGTGGGATTTATTTATAATCCATGTGAATCACCAATTTTCTGTCGAGTATTGGATTGTGCGACCAACTACATATAAAAAAAATATAAATAATAATAAAAAAAAGTGTTCATTGTTTAATGTTTATGCTCCTTTCTTCTTGATTTTGTGTTTTGTTTTTGTAGACAATGATTAACTAATTTTGGTTCTTGTAAATTTTTATTTTAAGAAAAAAATTAATTAAGAGGGATGTAGAACACAATTACAACTACATTTTAGGAAACAATAAGAAAAGTGAGACGTAACACGGAGATTTACTAATTGTGTGTTAGCGTCTACAGAAAAAATAGATAATTGCTTTAGTTAAAGAGATAAGAGTACAAAAACGTTCGATCAAACTGATCAGCCTAGGGTTTTTGCACTTTCTATAACCCTAATACAACATTGACTCGATACGTCAAAGTCCAAAATCGGGTTTATTCAAGAATTACTCAACTTCTCTAATTGCCACTAATTGGCAATCTTGTTTTTAACTGCAATCCATCTGAACTTCTCTATAATATAGTATCCTTTTCGAAAAAACAAAAAAGTTCAAAATCGAAAACATGAACCTTTTTACATGTTTCATGTAGGTTTTGGGAGTCTTGTCTTGAACTCTCTATTGAGCGCTTTGCCTCCGCTATCTCAACAATATAGGTCAGTAGAGACTAACCTATATTATCATCTTATAAATAGTAGGACAGAGTGCTCTTCATCTTTTTAATGTGAGAGATTTTTAATATGTTTCTTTTAAGATGATGGGGTGTCTCTTTTGATTCATTATTCTTAGATTGAATTTTCAATTTTCTTTTACTAAAGAGATTACTAGTTTGAATTTAATGAACTTTGATATTATATTAGATAACTTGAGTTTTCGTTAGGGGTGCATTTTGGGGTTGGCGTGATCCTGGTTGATGGAAATTTTTGGACCACTACTCACGAGTTGATCATTTTTCCAACCTAACTGATCAATTATAAAAATAACTCAATTCAACTCAATAATAATAATAAAATAAGAGATTAATTTAGTTATACCGATGTGTTAGAGTTATTTATGAACAATTAAATACAAATAATGCAATATTCCCTAAATATCACATGCAAGCTGTGATTAATTATCATTTGACAAGTTCTGATATGAAATGAAACTTAGGAACAAAATCAAATTAATGATCAATCATCATCTAACTTCATAATAAGATCACAAATTTAATTGGATCTTTAGAAAGATTTCCGAAGATGATTTGATTGATCATAATTATTTGAGTTTAAGCATTCTCTTTCCAAAATGTTGAAAAATTAGACCTTGTCAAATTGAGTAATGAAGATCAGCATCAATCAAATGGACTACTCACTAACTTTGTCTAACCAAAATATTATCATTGAAATGAACTGTATATGTATAATATATGATTAGATTATGATTGTAGATTCATATAATATAGTTACTTGTCATAATCTAATTAGGTGCCTAAAATATTTGATCAACTTTGATTTAAAGTTTCTTGAGAGACATTGTACTGTTGCTAATTATAATAATTTTTTTGTGCTAACCTAAGGATGTTGAAGGACAAGATGTGAGTACATCTTGGATAGATCTCGTTTTTTTTTTTGGATTGAAATATATGCTTAGATGCATTTACTTGAGTTGGATCTGAATTTGAAGAATATTATAAACGTTTATGTTTGTGGACTAAGTGCTTACATGAACAGTGTGAAGTTTATTCTAAAAATCAATTAACTAGTAGTAAGGGATGTACTATAGTACTTATCTATAAAGGTGTTGGAAACTTCTCATCTGCTAATGTCGAGCAATCATGAAGATTCATGACATGTCCTCTCAAGATAGTGTCATATTTAGAATATCATCTTTAATTAGATTTAAATTTATAGAACAAAATGCCCGCTTGGGTTGTGTTTGCTTTTCTTCTTTATTATTCATCTAGTTTGTGCCTTTGTTTTATGCCTCAATTTTGTTTGTCATATATAAGACAATATTTAAATGTTGTCATTTGAGAGAGTTTTAGACACCAATTTGTTTCTCGTGAGAGATTGATTGTATTTGTCATATATAACCACTTAGAGCTCTAATACTATATTAGATTGTGTGGGATATAAATCGACTAATATATAATTAATGAGGAAAATAACTTATATATCTTACAAATTAAGACGTTGAAAAAATACTCTACACATGATCTCAAAATCAATAATTAAAACGAGAGGAATAACACACGTACATATATCTTATGTCGAGACTCTTGATCTTTCCGATATAGGATAAGGCGAGAATCTTCGACAATCGTGTTTTGTGCATGCAATTGGTTAGAAAACAATGCAATATATTTTTTTTTTTTAAATGATGGAAAAAAAGAAAATAAATAATGTTTCTTCCCAACCCAACACTTGCTTTCATTATAATTTGAAAAAAAAAAAAAAAGACAATAAACATGTAAAAGTTAAAGGTAGTGAGTGACGTGGTAGATTTTTGTTTGTTCCTTGTCTCTAGGGTTTTGACACAAACATCGACAAAATTATTCTAAGTACTTTCAACAGATTGGCAAAGCAAATTCGAGTCGGTGGACCTCTCTTTCTCTTCTCTATGTTGCCTAATTTGATTTAATATTTAATCTTTATCAGATTATATATATATATATATATATATATATATATATATATATATCACAAGTTCAATAATATTTAATTTATATTAATCTTATTCCATGGTTAATGTATCATTAATATGAAGAAAAAAAATTAAGCTAAAATACTATTTTGAAAAGTAAAAACAAAATAACCGTATAAATCATTTAAAAATTGTTTGAAAAATGATAAATAAAACTCAACTCAAGTAATTAACCCTCACGTTAACTTAATCTCTCCACTAAACAATTTTCAGCTTAACTTAACATGTCCACCAAAGATTAACTTAACTCATCTTAACTTAATCATAATCTCTCCGCCAAACAGGCCCTTAAAATTGGTCATTCTTAGAAAACATTTTGTTAATTTTTCTTAAAAAATATATCATATATCCCTATAAACTTTACAAATATTTTCACCTACTTTCTTTAATTGTATTAAAATTATTAACATAAGGACCAATTTTAAACTTTTATTAAAGTTTAAAGACTAGGAATCAAAATAGGACAAAGTTAAAAATTTATAGACTAAAATTAAACTTTAAAAGTTTATGACCAAAACAGAACAATCGTGTAAGTCTTGAGACCAAAATAATATTTTAACCAAAAAATTAGGATGATAATATAATATTATAACC
>JBBMEG010000018.1:5643128-5697346 GCA_037832605.1 Cyclanthera cordifolia
TATATTGTGGGAACAATCGATCTCTCTTAAAAGTGTTTAAAGGCTAATGTAGGCCGGTAGTGTGATATATATATATATACTGAATGGTCGGTGGTGCAATGAGTTTATTGTTTGATGTTATTCTAGTTCAACACCGGCGTCACTAACTCAATCATAGAAATTGGTATTTGACTCTCAATTTATTTGAGAGCAGTAATGCTTTATATTCAGGGTCTGTAGTCCTGCTACCCTAATTTATACTATTTATTTTAAAAGTTTATATACTAGTTTACGCAGACGCGTCCTTGATCCTAAAGAACCATTTAATTTATTTTATGTAAGCCTGTCAAAGATATTTAAGAATATTAGATATTTTAAGTGGGATTTTTAGTTTTAAAATAATAACCCTATTTTCTTCCATTTCTCACTATAATTTTTAATAATATGTTTTTTTTAATTAGTTATCAAAATAATAAACCTATAGATAACACTAATATTTTCAATCGTCATTCGAATTTAAAAACGGTCATGAGGTACTGGATCGAATGTCCAACTCCTATATATTAAAAAAAAAAAACTAAAAATTAAAATGCATATAATAACTAATATATCTTTGTTTTTAAATAGAATTGATGTTGTTTTCAAAAAAAAAAAAAAAAAAAAAGATGTTTTCTATATATTCTACCATAAATTACAGTATAAAAATTCGTAATTAAATTATAAATATTTTTTTTTTTTTAAATCGAAACTGTGACTTGACTTTTTGAAAACAACAATTTCTCAAAACAAGAAAGAAAAAAAAAAAAGAAAACATTTGAAATCAACGAGCCGTGATAACCCATTTATAAAAATAACATTATTTTTAGGCTTAAATTTTTAAAACTAAATAATTATCGAATCAATCTTCTGTTTTGATAAATTAAATTGTGAATATTAGTCTAGTAAAAAAAATAATAAAATAAATAATTCTTCTTTTATAAATAATTATAAATAAGCGATTATTTTAAATAATTATAAACAAGAAACAATATTAAAATAACAGAGTAGCATAACGGCGACGTGAAGTAACGGCGTTATTGGAATGATAAAACAGGTCCATATTACATACGAATTGCAGGGTCGCCTGCGTAATCATTTTTATTTTTGCCGCTTATTACTATTTTTCAATTATTATTTTGAAAGCTTCCTTTTCGTCGCTTGAATTTATTTATTCAATTTATTTTCATTTATATTTTGTATTAAAAACATATTATTTTTCTGACATCATGGACTACCAATCTGATGGATATGATTAATTAGAGTTTTCAAGATTTGTTTGAACTCTTCAATATTATCAAGTTCTCAAATAATATTCACTAGAGATTCAAACTCGTAATCTCAAAATTATTAAAATGTATAAAGTTCGTTAGCTGATTGATAGAATTAGATAAATACATAATTTTTACACATTATAAATTTACAATGAAAATTTTGTGAATTAATTGGTTTTTTTAAATGTGTCAATTTGTAAACTAACTGATCTTTTTAATGTCAAAATAATGTTTTTGTTAAAATATTTAGTATAAAAATTTATCTTCAAACCGTCGTTGCTTCACTAAAGCAAATACCTATTCTTCCATCACCAAAATTCGGACGCTTTGCTGGCTCTGGCTCACCATAATTGTTTGTGTACAGAGAAAAAGACCTCGTCACGTACATGGTTTACAAATTCATTCATTTATTTTGGATCTCTGATGGAAGAATGAGGATTTGCTTCAATAAATTTTATAAATAGCCCAATTAATTAACTATGATATTAAAAAGATAAATTAATTTACAAATAGACACATTTTAAAAACACATTAGTTTACAGACTTTTTATAGTAAATTTATAAGAGTCAAAGAAGTTATGGATTTTTTTGGAAATTTTATCTTCTCATACATGTGAGGATCTCTTAAAATTAACATAAAGATGTTTATTGCAACACTTTTCAAAATTTAGGGGAGATGATCGCTTATATTGAATGTTTAATGACTTAATTGTTACAAACACCATAGTTTTGTGCAATTTTCCAAAAAAATTAATGTTTAGTTTTAATGGCATGCAAAAAATTCACTTGAACGGACTTTAAATTAGTAGATGACAAAATATTATCCTCCTGGTTTTAATAGAAAGTAAGGGAAAAATATCATTTTGGTTCATAAACTTTCAAAAGTCCAATTTTAGTTTTTAAACTTTTATTTTTGTTCTATTTTGGTCCATAAATTTTCAAAAGTCTAAATTTAGATCATAAACTAACAAAACTTAAAGTTGGTTCATATAAACAATTTATAGTCAATGTTAATAATTTTAGTACAAATAAAGATGAAAAGTAAAGACATTTTAAAATTTATAGGGAAAATATGATAATCTTCTTAAAGATTTTTTTTTTTATAAGGACCAATTTTATGTTTGTTTGAAAGTTAAAGGTCAAGACGAAGCAAATTTCAAAGTTAATGACTAAAATTGGACTTTTAAAAGTTCAGAAACTAAATTAAAACAAAACTTAAAGTTTAAGAACTAAAATTCAACTTTCATAGACCAAAATGAAATGAGTGTGAAATTTGAGGGACCAAATTGATATTTTACGGAAAGTTGTTTATCTTCAAAAAGGAAAAAAAATTATTATATTATATTTTTTAGTACAACAATTAGCCAAACTTTACTCTCAGGCTCAACCGAATTGATTTCTCAGAACGAATTCCAGTCAAAATCTGAAGTAGTAGATGAAGAATGGCGGAAATTTCGAGCATAAATCAATGGATTCCGTCGCACATTCTTCAGGTAATTCTCTCAAAACTCTCCATCTTCAATTTGCCGATCTGCAGAATAGTGTGTAGAGCTTGGAACGATCTGGTTTTAAATTACGCCACTACATCTAAATCCTTTCCAATTACTTCAATTATCTGTACTGATGAAATTGAAGACTCGAATTCTGGTAGAAGTTTTGTTCACTATTTGAGCAAACCTAAAATCCATCGGCTCTATTTCGACTCAGGAATGAATTTGGATCCCTCGTTTGGATTTGAGGATAGTTGTTCTTCTGTTGCCATTTTCAGTTCCTGCAATGGATTGTTGTTTGTTACCAAATACGATACTGATGGTTTTTGTCTTGGAATTTTGAATCCAATGACCAATGATTTCTTCAATGTTACAAAAGAAGTAGAAAATCAGTATTTTTGCCCTGCAATGGTTGGAGAGCCTTACTATTATGGATTTGGTTTTAGCCCTAGCACAAATTACATACTAGTTAGGGTTTCCTTTGAGATGACAAAACAACGTAGCTCTCTTGAGATTTATACATTTGAGGGAAGTAATAGATGGAGACATATACATTTTTTGGATTTTGTTGTTTTTCAATGTAATGGTGTTTACACTAATGGAGCTATCTATTGGATTGGAAAACACATGGAAAGAAACAAGTTTGTCGTGTGTCGATTGGATGTCGAAAGTTTGAAAATTGAAGAAACATTCCTCTCCGAAGATGGTTCGTCAAGGGCGCAATCGTTTAACTTACTTAATAGTAGTTTGTTTGCTTCTTTTCGTACGGTTTCGTATGAGATTCAAGTATGGATGATGCAAAGTTTTGAAGGGAAAGAATTATGGAGTAGAGAATTTGTTATTGGTATACCAGAAAATTGGATTGCAGGTGCTTTCTGCTTTGAAATAATCAGAGTTTGTGAAGATGGAGAGATCTGGTGTGTTGTCTATAATCATACACTGCTCTTGTATAATTCAAAAACGAACATGGCCAGGGTACAAAGATCGAATCAAATTAACCCAAATCGAAGAATTTTTCTATGGTATTGTGAGATAGAATCCTTCAACTTTTCGCCACTTCAAAAGATTTTGACCGGGAAAATATGAGAGGAGTGATCCCGGGAAAAAGCAAGATCATTTGGATGAGTGATTGTATTAGTAAATCGTTTGGATGATGTTTCTTTAGAGAGGAGTTTAGCCTCATTTGAAACTATTTTGCATACTTGAGACTTTCTTTGATAATATTACTTCTTTTTTTTTACTTGTTTTTTGAATTTCTGTTAGTTTCACTTTTTGTGAGAATACCTTTTATTTTTCTTTGATTAGTTGAAAATTAATGATATTAAATACATGAAAAAAAGTTAAATACAAATTTTAAAACGAAAGGTTGATTATTTAACTAGCATATTGCACCATGTGGGACACCTAGCCGTCACACAATCGCTAATAACAAGTGTTTTTAGAGAAGAAGAAAAAATAAATGAAACGAGCTGTTGCGACAGCTCGTTTGCAGCCGCCCGCAGAATTGCACGACAAACTGCCTTAAGTTGATATATTCTTCTATGAAAAAAGTTTTGTTTATTTATTTTTATTGAGTAACCATTTTAAGGCCTAGATTCTGCCCATGACATTTTAGTTATAAGTGTGTCTGTTTGGTAAGCTGTGTAATATAACATTTTAATTTTTTGTTTAGTGAATCTTGGATGATTAGACACTTTCACGTTAGGTAATTTGTGAGTGCTTTAATCTAGTTTATGTGTAAATCGACTAATTTTCAACACACACTAAACATGTCTAACGACTTGACAATACTGAGACATTAAAAGAAATTTTTAATTTTTTCTTAGGAAAGCGGTCAAAATCTAAAGACTCGCAATACCAACTTAAGATAATTAATATCAAATGAACATAACTTGATTTAAAGCTTTTATGTAAAAATTATTTAGAATATGTAATATTTGGTTATTAGGTTAATGTTAATAAAACCTTTTTTTTTTTTTTTTTGAAAAAAAGTTCATTCATATTAATGCTTGGGAAGCTCTAGTTAGCTTCTGATGAGTAATGGTATAATGCTATATATACAAAATGGAGTTTTTCATGAGTGTTGAAAAATGGAAAAATATTAAATAGATGTGAAAATTTTAGAAAAAGTTGAAATGTATTAAAAATAAATATTGAATAGATGTGAAAATTTTAGAAAAGGTTCAAATGTATTAAAAATTAGGTTAAATTAATAGTATTAGAATTTAGTCCTTTAAAAATATAGATTTTAGTATTTATGGTTTGGAGAAATCTCCATTTAAGTATTTATAGTTTGAAAAATTATAAACTAGTTCGTAAGATTTGATAAAATTTAAATAATAGTCTGTGTAGTTCGTAATTGTTGGGAAATAAAATATGTAAAAGTTATTTTTTGTGTTTAATGATCAGGGTGTGAGATAAGTAATTGATTGGGCAGAAAAAAAAACACACTATTCATATATCAAAAATTACTTCTAGTTACTTAATTTGTATACGATTTACGAATAACATGAATTATTTTGTAGGTTTTATTGAATTATATGGATTAAATTCTATTTTTTAAAATCATTGAAACTAAATTCTATATTTTTCAAATTATAGAGACTACAATTTTATATTTTTAAATCAATAAGAACTAAATTCTAAAGGAAATTTGTTATAAAATTTTGGAAAAATGTTTCAAATGAGTATTTACTAAGTATTCTTAAAAAAATTACCTTCAAACATCAATAATTATTTTTAAAAATTCAAAATAAATCTTCATTTTAAGTACTAAATTTAAAAACTACATTCGAATCAGGTTTTGACGGTAATCATTACTTTTAAATAAAATATAATTCTAAATAATTTTAAAAATTATACATTTAGAGTACAATCAATATTAGTCATTATTTTCAAATATTCTTAAAAATTAATTTTTAAAATTATTGAAACAACTTAGCTAGTGCTCTTTATCACAAATTCATATGAAAACTTTTCGTACGAATTTAATATACAAAATGTATGGATGACTAATGTGTCGGGGACGTCACTCTTTAAATTTAACTGCATCTTCATCCCTGCCATTGGAGCGACGAAGAGGACTTCCATGGATGAAGAAATCTCAGAAGAGTTGGTAATGAGCGAGGTTCACCTTGGCTGCCCGCCTGGTTTATCCGGTTCATATGTTTCCAATTTCACGATTTCAATTCCTTCCGGTTCGTAATTCTATGTTTCCTCTAATAAATCTTTTCCATTTTCGTTGCCTAAATCCAAAGCTGTTCCATTAGAGCTAAGAACTACCAAACATTTTTCAATCATTGCCATCAACACTAGCGATTGTTCTTATAATTTCAGTTTTGAAATGAACGGCGGGTAAGAATAAGATTACTGACGGAATTATAGGTTTTAATGGTTTAGATACTGAAACCGGAAGGTATGTTTCCGATGGAGATTCACCGTCCCGAAAGCAACTTCTTAGCTTTGACGAAGATGGAGATCTTGTTTTACCCAGGCGCATTAGTACGTACTAAATTTCTTGTTATTTTTTTTGCTTTTATTGTGTACAGAGTATTCAAATTTCGTATGCTAGGTAGCGTTCTTGTATAGAGTACTTTTTGGTTGAATATTAGCAGAGATTCAGAAAATAAGTTAATTTTGTTTATAAATTCAAAGTTGAAGTGCTTACAATCATTGGCAGACAGTTCTCCCTGCTGCTGATTACATCCCCACAGACCAACAAGGGTCATTTCAACATGTTTTGTCCTCACTCACATGCATCCTAGGAAAATTCCTAGGAGGTCACCCAATCTAGGACTACTCAAAGCTAAGCACGCTTAACTGTGAAGTTCCTCCGATTGAGCCACCGAAAAAGAAGCTGCACCTTGTTGGTATAGGTAGTACAAATCAACTCTTTTTACGCCTTTCTTAACCATGAGACTCTATCCCCCAAGATTCCCCTCATTCGGATGTGGACTCGGTTCATTCATGTACCCCTCTTAATTGCAGGCGTTACATATCTTGTGTCCAACCCTAAAAAATTCTGAATTGGAAATGATGGCATCTGAATGTTTCTAGTTTTTTTGTAGTTGGACAACATTTGAATTTTTAACTTTTTGGTTGATTATGTAGGCTTTAACCAATTAAGCTATGTTCTGGTTGACTATGTTTAGATGTTTATTATTTACCGGTTATTTAGTTCTTTAGATGCTGACACATTTCTACTAAAAACAGACGTGGAAGTAGAACCTTCTGTTGGCAGTTATAATGTGTCAATCCAACATAATACTATGTCAACGATCCCAAGTGTTGGTTTGCAGGTCATTGTTTCTTGTGAATTGTGATTTAATCTATATTTGTTGTGCTACGTTTATTAAATGAGTCAGTATCGTTTCCTCTTTTAGGTGTGGAAAGCCGAACTAGCATTGTCTGATTTTGTTTTGCATAAGATGCTTACTTCATCTGAATTTGATGGAATTGTTGCTTTAGAACTTGGAGCTGGAACAGGTGTGTAACCTAAATACATTCTTGATATTTATTTTCACATAATTGTTCATCTGATTCTTGGCATATTTTTGTATTATCATGCCTTTCGCTTGGAGCATATTTTTGAAAATCCACTGTTGATATTTCAATGACAGGGTCTTGTCTTACTGCTCTTGCCAGGGTTGGTTGGAATATTGCTTGCACAGGTTGCTAAGATAGTATTTCTAACAGGTATAACAATCCTCATGAAATTTAGTTTTGCTGTGATTCTCCGTTTTCCCATTTTGGAAATGAAATAATCTGATGCAGATCTTTAAAATTCATCTCAAAGACTTCATGAATCACTCTGATTAGTTTGGTCTGTTGAATGTGGACGCTTCTTTCTTAAAATATAAACAAATATAGCTCACTGAATGGTTTGTGTAATACCCTAATTAAAGAAAAGAAAGGTCAAGGTTAAACGTTGTCCAAGTTCAACTGACATCGGCTAAAATCAAAGCGACGTGTTGGGTGCGACGTGTAGCCGCTGACTCGTGCATAAAGGCGCGGTTTCATTTCTAAAGAAAACAACGTCATCTCGCTCTCCATTTATTTACAGTCTGTATGTTTGAGTATTTAGCAAATGAATTTTTAAGTGCCTCTCATAGTTCACTTGTGTTTAGTTGTATTAGTGTTAGTAGCGAGTAATAATTAGCTTAGAGGCTTACTGTGAGGTTCCGTATACGCTATGCGCATACTACTCAAAAGGGTGAGGCAGTCCTAGAAGAGATAGAACATAAAGGGAAGAGAAAGGTTGGCCCAACCCCTATCCTCCATACATATACTCGGAGAGCAAAATAGGCAGAACGGGAGACTATGGCAGGGGTTGTGGAGCAGAAGGTAGCAGTAGACCAGGGCAGGTGGGGGCGGACGAGGAGGAAGTTTAAATAAAGGGGAGGAAGGTTTTGGGAAGGAGTTAGTTTTTGGAAGAAGAAGCTCGAAGGACTTCTAAGAGGAGAGACACTGGATCTCTCAAATTCTCCGGGTCATTAGGTTGTTCTGTTGAGTTCCTTAGCACTATCTTTTTTATGATCATGGCTCTGTACTGAATTTATGCATGTATTAATATCTGGTTTTGGAAGCGTTTGTGTTACATCTAGTCTTATTCTATCCGGATTATCATATTTTTCGTTGTTGTTAGAGTAAGGTAATCGGATACCTGACACTTACCTAACTCGTCTTTCATGTATACCCTCTTCGTAAATATTTCTTATACAAAGGATCTATTGTTAATAATGGACAGATAAAGGTGATCATGTCCTTGATAACTGTGCCAAAAACATTTGTCTCAATTCTGGAAGGTTCAGTGCTGGTGTTGCAGTACATGTAAAGGAACTTGATTGGACAGAACCTTGGCCTCCTAAGCAAACCCAAGAAGAATGCTCCCCAAATAACAGGTGACTAAAGTTTAGCAATTCACTTAATCTGTCAAGCTCACCTTGGACGATGTTCAATTTTTTTCATACGTGTATTTGATATGACTCTTTAAGTTCTTTGCTACCTCATTGATAAATATTTGAAATCTCTTAGTCATATTGACTTAAGAGGCTTGAGGTTTGAGTAATAGGTGAGCTTAAAAATAAAAATCACTGATTTGTTTTAGATCACTAATTAACCCAAAAGCTTAAGTTGGTGGGTTGAGTTAAATTTAATTATATCAACCAACATTCCCCCTCACTTGTGTGTTTATAAATTTTAGAAATGTTTTTATCGTGGAATTCAATTTTAATGGGGGGGGGGCGGGGGAGGGGAATGACTTGGCAAGGGCGCTCAGACTCACTTATAGATTGGGACAAATTTATTTATATCAACTAACAAAACCCTTGATATCTCTTGTGTTTGAGCCTTGAAGTGACACAAGTACCTTAGGATATAGGGACAAAGCTCAGACTTCCCTATTCAGAAGTCAAAAAGTACTGATGGATGTATATCTGAAAGAGTTCTTAATGGTATTTGGTTAAAATTTCAAGTAGTGGATTAAAAACACTTCATTTTTTTTTTAAATAATCGATGATGGTTTAAGAAGTTCCCAAATAGGTCAAAGAAAAACATATCAACTAACAAAACCCTTGATGTCTCTTGTGTTTGAGCCTTGAGGTGACGCAAGTACCCTAGGATATAGGGACAAAGCTCCGACTTCCCTATTCAGAAGTCAAAAGTGCTTATGGATGGATATCTAAAAGTGTTCTTAATGGTATTTGGTTAAAATTTCAAGTAGTGGATTAAAAACACTTCATTTTATTTTATTGTAATAATCAATGACGGTTTGAGAAATTCTCAAATAGGTCAAAGAAAAACATTTCAAATGCTTTTAGATGAAACATTTAACCTTTTCTTTTTTTCTTTTTTTTTTTCCAAAAAGTCCTTCACTGAAAAATATTTTTGAAAAAGCTAACAAACACTCACCAAGCTGTCTGGACTTGGGCTTGTGGCCTGGTAGTGAATAGAACGTTGGGAAGCTTACAAATCTAGTCAAATCTAGAAAATAATTATAAATATAGACTATATTTGTAATTAATTTGTGAGAATAACACATCCACTATATTTTCCCTAGAATGTTTTACAGTATTTGGACTCATAAACATGAAGCAAGTGACGTTTCTTTTGTGATGCCTTCGTTGTCATCCAGGTACTCCTGGACCTTATCAGAGGTTGAAGAAGCACAGGGAACACCCTTGCTTGTAGCTGCTGATGTTATCTATAGTGACGACTTGACGGATGCATTTTTTAATATATTGGAGAAGTTTATGTCTCAAGGTTCAGAAAAGGTATGCATTCATAAGTAAAAGATTATTTTGTTTTGTTTTGTTTTGTTTTATTTTAGGTTTCCAATTGATGGGTTAGGTTTAAGTAGATAATGAAATGTAGCTCACATCTCATTTTTTTAAGGAAAAGATGGTAATCGTTGACCATATGTAAAAGGACAAATGAAAAAAAAAAAAAATTTCTTTAAAGTAATGCATTATTAGGAAATGGACATGAAACATGTTCATGTATGTGAGTCTTATATTCTTCCATATTTCCGAGTGGAGACCATTGGGGTTGACCATGACGAAAACACTTACTGATCCTTCAATCTAAGTTATCCTGGAGTTATAAGGTAACTCACTTTCTTACTTTTATTTTTTTAGTTAAACAAGGTGATGATTTGAACTCATGATCTTTTGATTATGAGGACACATTTATATCAGTTGAGCTATTGTTTTTGTTGGCGTAATTCACTACCTTACTAATCATTAATCTTTGTTCAACGAGATATTTATGTCTAAACTAAGTATAACTCTATTGGTTGAGATATATACCTTCAACTAGAAGGATAGACGTTGGAACTACGTAGCAACCTCCATGATACTAATCTTCAATCCTATTTTTCTCTTTCTCAGGATCAGGATCTATTTTGACAAATGGATCAAGATAATTATTCTATAGTAATTAGAACTCAACCTATTTCTCTAAGAGATTCCTTGTTTCTGATATCTAAGTAAAAAGACAGGGAGTTAGAAATAAGGCATGTAGTCTAAAACTTCCGTAAGGTCAATTGAGATACTTCCAATGTCTTTTCTTCATAGACAAGAAACTTATACTTAGAAAGTGTCCGGGTCTGCATGTGTCCGGGTCAGTTTATGCGCACCCCTGACTAATCTCACTATCCAACTGATGGTCATTTTCGTTTTGCTATAAATTCCGTCTTGTCTGTGCCAAAACCATGAGAGAGAGTAGCTATTGTAATCACTTGTGAACTTGCTAAATATAATGCTTTTGGTTGAACTACAAATGTGTACATAATGTTGGAGCAATTAATCATCACTTGACCAAACTCTTCAGGTATTATACTTGGCTTTGGAAAAGCGCTATAACTTCACACTGAATGACTTTGATATTGTAGCAAATGGCTATTCTCATTTCCTAAGTTACCTGAAACAAGAAGAGGGCAAGTAATTTGACAGTAACATCGAGCACATTATCTTCGTCTTTGACAACATACCTATCTCGATCTTATGCGTTATTTTTGGTTCTCGACAGATGTTAGAAAAAACAGCAGCGTAGAGCATGAATCCAAGAAGCCGAATTTCGTAGGCACTCGCATTGATCTTGGAAACGTCCCGCAATATGTCATCAACTACGAAAGAGGCGAAGATGTTGAAATTTGGCAGATTAAGTATTGTAGGAAAGAGTGATGAGATCAGAGAAGGAAGGTGAGTATCAGGTGTAGAAGTCACTAGTCAAAGTTCATTGGTCTGCATTTAGAACTCTGGTGAGTTTCCCACTCAAACTTCAGTTCAATGTTTAAACTAATGTTTGATACCACAGAACAAGGATGAATTTCTATACTTTTATGATTTATTTTTCAAAATTTTCACCTTATATATATATATCCTAGTTTTTTTTTTTTTAATAATTCTAACCATATTTGGAGTCATCTCATAAAATTTTTGATTATCAAGTCATATATGATAGTAGTTGTTTAAACTTAACTTTATTATTATTATTTTTTAGTTATTGAATTTATGAATGTCTAAATTTAGATTTTATATTTTAAAATAATGTTAAACAATTTAAGTACACTAAGAAACGGTAGTAGTTTGATCTAAAAAAAACTGTGCTAATTTTCCCTCTAAAATTTTTAGAAAAATAGTTTGTGTCTTTGAACGAAAAATCTATCTATCATTTTACCAAATTTGATAAATAGTAACTTCCTATGAAATTTGGACACAAAAAGTACCGTAGTTAAATGTAATAAATTTCAAATATTTTTTATTAAAATTATATTCTAACCCATATAAAAGCAATATTTATTGATCTCAATCATGTTTCGGATATCAGGCATGAAAAAAATATCTCAAGATTGTGATGTTGAAACATAGGTAGCATTTTTCATTTTAAATGGAATAAAATAAGTCCCATGCACTTTAATTATATTACAATCGGTCACAACCAGCTTCGTTTGATATAGAGAAAATAAAGGCACAAGTCACATTTCCATCCTCATTTGATTTTGAAATATTCTAACTTTTACTTTAAAATTATTATTAAAAGCTACAATCAATTTGATTAAGTTAATACTCATAATATAGCTTTCCTTTTTGCTATTTTGGGTAAATAAATGGAAATCTTTTGTAATTATAAAACTAAAATGAATTATTATTAAAGGTTAAAATAAATTTGAAAATAGTAAATAAGAACATCACACGAATCATGCTCCGCTGAAAAGGAAAATCAGCTTGGAGTCTGTTTCCGTTGTTTTGGAAAAGTAGCATTTTTTTCGACATTGTTTTTTGAAAAGTAGTTTTACTTGCAAATAAAGCAAACAAAAAGGAAAATAGGTCAAATTCAACGATCTAGAAAATTTAATTTATCGTATTTTTGTGTTTATATAAATATACTATGAAATTCATATATTAATTTCACTTTTTAAAAATTGAATGAACATATCATGAATGGTCAACGTACAACTATTCAATTTTAAAATAACGAGATCAAAAGTGAACGTTATTGTAATGTTAATGTTCATCTTTTAAATGTAGAGACTAAACTAAAATTATATTTTAATTTGTGGATAAAAATAAATTATTTTCCTTAAAATCTAAACAAATTGCAATGAATAAAATATTTTGACAAAAAAAAAATGCATAATTCATATATCATAAGTTATATCTACCTACTTAATTCGATTACGATTTACTTGAATTATATTTTAAATTTTATCAAAGCATATGAACTAAGTTTTATTTTTTTAAATCATAGCAACTAAATTCTATATTTCTTCCAACTGTACGATTAAATTTTATATTTCTTCCAATCACATGATTAAAATTTAGATTTTTAAATCATAAGAACTAAATTTTAATTTTCTCTAAATCGTACCAAAATTTTAATTTACAAATTTAATGAATTTTCTCAATTTGTTAGTCATGAAGACAAAGCTCTAAAAAAAAATTGAATATGTGATTATCAAAATTTAACTTTTTAAAAAACATAGTAAAGAAAACAACAAATCAAATTTCATTATATTTAAAGCTTGAATTTGTTTTTTTATTTAATTAATAGTATTTGAGAATGAAAGTATCGAAATTCGTAACCTCTCCATTAACATTAACTTTTGTAGGTTACACTTGAAAATTCAATTTCAGCCTTTATACTTTTATTAAAATATTTCAATATTTTAACAATATTAATTTTCATCTGTGTAAAAGAAAAGAAATAGAAATTTCCTGGTTTTCAAAAAAAAAAAAAAAAAAAAAGAAAGAAAAAAATCGGGCCCATATAATATATAATGCAAATCCTTTGAAAGTGAAAAACTGGTGTTGTTGTTGTAACGTTCGAACACGAGTCTTCGAAACCAATTCATTTCAACAAAGTTAACAAAGTTTTCAAAATCACTGCCGAATTCGTAATTCATCTCTCGTTTCTTCTATAATCTCCAGCTTTTTTGCCGTTCAGAATCTCTAATCCTTCATGCTCGAGCCCTGATTCCGCCATAGCCGCCGATTATCAAAGCTTTAATGGGTTGTTCACAATCGAAGATCGAGAATGAAGAATCGATCGCGCGGTGTAAAGAACGAAAGATTCACATGAAGGAAGCGGTGACGGTTCGAAACGCTTTCGCCGCCGCTCACTCTGCCTATTCTATGTCGCTCAAAAACACCGGAGCTGCTTTAAGCGATTATGCTCATGGTGAGGTTCAGTACCCCATATTTGTTTCTTTATCTAATCAATCCAGCTCCGCTGTTACCTCCGCCGCTACTCCTGCCACGTTTGAACCCTTTCCGCTGCCGCCTCCGCCTTTGCCCCCTTCTAATTTTTCTAGTCCTCTTCAAAGAGCGGCCACCATGCCTGAGATTAATCTGTACAAACCTGATCTCAAGCCGGGGTCGCCGATTATTGAAGAAGAGGATGAAAACGAAAACGACAACGAAGGCTCTGTTGGTTCGTTGAGGAGGAAGAGAAGAAATAAAAGTAAAGGGGATGAAGCGAGTAGTAGCCAAAGTAGAAATTCGGAGCTTAATGAAGATTTGGCCGGTGCATCGCCGCCGGTGGCACCGATGTCTGAGAACCGGCACATTCCACTGCCCCCTGAACAAAATTCAACGTATGACTACTTCTTCTCTCTGGATTTACCCGTCCCAAATTTGACTGAGGTTGAAGAGATTGAGCGCAAGTCGTTTGATAAAATATCCAAGGGAGTGAACAGTGACGATATTGAGAAGGGGAGAGTTAGTGTAAAGGCTGAGACAGTGGAGCCGTTGCTCGAGGAGCCGGTGGAGCTGCCTCCCGTCCTGCCTGTGGTGGCGGAACCCGTTGCTGCAGCAGTGAAAAGCTCGAAGAAGATGAGGCAGTCGGGATCTATGGGGTCCATAGAGGAGAAGAGGACGGTTAAGGCAAATTTTAATTTGTTGCAGATATTTATAGATATTGATGATCATTTTCTCAAATCTTCAGAGAGTGCCCATGAAGTGTCTAAGATGCTTGAGGCAACACGGTTACACTATCATTCGAACTTTGCTGATAATCGAGGTATGGAACTTGCTTTGAAGTTAAGCTTATGATTCTGGTTTATTGCATGTCCTTGGCTGATATGAAAGATACTGTGTTGCTGATTTATGTAATACATGCTAGAGCTGCTTGTTGAAGCTTGTGTATTGCTTTGTCCTTGAGATATTGTAGAGAATTGCTTGTATTTATATATTTTCTTGATTTATTGTTTTTAGGTCACATCGACCACTCTGCCAGAGTGATGCGTGTTATTACATGGAACCGATCATTTAGGGGATTGCCTAATGTGGATGATGGAAAAGATGATTTTTATGCAGAAGAGCAAGAAACTCACGCCACTGTGTTAGATAAACTACTGGCATGGGAAAAGAAGTTGTATGATGAAGTGAAGGTATATAGAATAGTTTTCTTCATTTCTTAATTA
This sequence comes from Cyclanthera cordifolia, assembly GCA_037832605.1. Lineage (NCBI taxonomy): Eukaryota > Viridiplantae > Streptophyta > Magnoliopsida > Cucurbitales > Cucurbitaceae > Cyclanthera > Cyclanthera cordifolia. Next base: position 5,658,329 of record JBBMEG010000018.1, read on the forward strand.
ATCTGCAAACATCTCTTTTAGCTCATCATTTTCACAAACATTCTTCTACATGGTATTAGTCTAGTACTCGATGACTTATTTTAACTCCTAACAACGATGAAAGTTCATACCATGAAAAATAATCTGATTCCTTTTAACTATTTTGAGTTTGTTTGTAGTTCTGCTTTCTGATATATCTAATATTTTATAGATCCACGAGGTCAAATCTCTCAGGATGAGTTTGGATAGAGGGTTTTGGAAATGAGGGGTAGTCGTTATGAGGGGTTTTGAGTGGTTATGACTTATAAGGGTATGGTGAAAATAAAACCTCTTTTGGATAGAGAGGTTATGAGTGATTGCGGTGCGGTAGAAGTCCTCTCTTTTGGATAGAGGGTTATGAGTGGTTGAGATCGATAAGTTATGAATGATTGCTGCAAAAAACCCCTTGTTTGAATTGATGGGTCATAAGGGATTGTGGTAGAAAATCCGTTTGGATTGAGGGATTATGAGTGGTGCTGAGGGGTTACGAGGGTTCATGGAGGTTTTTATGGGGGCTTTTTGGAGCTGCCCCCATCCAAATGTGGGGTGGGGCAAAACCCTAAACAAACCCTCACAAACCATTTATAATTATGTGTAAAATTGTAGATTTTTTAATAAATTAAATGAGCATCAGTGGTAGAAATTAGCTATCTCATTACTGCCTTTGTAAAGAATTCTTGCACATTTGATTTATATGGAGTTCATTTTAACTTTCTCCTCAACAAAATTACTCATCACTCATCTCTGGACTCTGGATATTTCTTACCTGCTACTGTCTCCTGTTGTTATCATTGCTTGCTAGTGCTAGACACCAAGTCTGTTGGTTGGGCAGGTCGGTGGGAAATAGAAAGCTACTTTGGCTGGTCTAAGATATTAGATTCTATTTTTGGTCATAGTGTATAATGATACAAGCAGATATGTGGAAGTATGATCCTGAGTATTTGGCATTTCTAGCTTATATATTTTTTGTAAATTGCTGCTTCCTTGGGGCTTATAAGGCTGTTCTTCTGATCCTTGGAGGCTTGAGGCCACAGTATATGCTATGTATGTTCCTGTTTGTGACCCTGTTCTCTATGTAGTATGTAGTATGTAGTGATAGGCTTGGCAGGCTTTAGACTCTATTTACTAAGGTTTTTTATTATTTTAATTGATCATTGATCTTACTGAAAGAAATGCGTGCTTCCATGATGAAGCAGATTGACAGTATGAATTTTATTTGTGATATTTACTATTGACAGGCTGGTGAACTTATGAAATTTGAGTACCAAAGGAAGGTTGCTACATTGAATAGGCTGAAGAACCGAGATTCTAATGCAGAAGCATTGGAGAAAGCAAAAGCAGCAGTAAGTCATCTGCACACTAGATATATTGTTGACATGCAATCGTTGGATTCAACTGTCTCCGAGATTAGTCGTCTTCGAGATGAACAGTTATACCCAAAACTTGTTCAGCTTGTTAATGGGTGAGTTGCATGAGATAGTAATATGCACATGCATATGGTTATTGTTTATTAGTCGCTTATTTCGTTGATAATAATAACTCGTGGATATCAAGTTAGTATGATAGGTCGTGCTAAAGATTTTTGTTGATTGTGATATTACTCTTCTAGTCTCTCACTTTTCTCCTGCCGCATGTGTTGGCTTCGCGTAGCCATATGAAAACCGGATGTCTCGTATGTAATTTACCTGATACGGAAGCCTAAGTTAACTTCTAAATCTCATATTGGTTGAAGTCAACCATTCTAGTTTCATGTGGAGTGGCTGTCATCTAATTCTTTTTCATTAAATTTAAATATAATAAAATGGTAACAAACAACCAATTGACATAGTGGTCGATAAGTATCATATAAATAAAATAAGGGTCTAGAGAGGATGAGTACAAGGCTGCATTCACCTATTTAAGATTTAATATCTTACGAGTTACGTTTGCAACCAAAATTTCCAAATTTTGTAGGATTAATCACTCGTGTTGTGTGAATAGTTGAGATGTGAGCAAACTGAACCGAAGATTACGACTATAAAAAAATAATTAAATTTGTAGTGTATGATTTTATTGATCTATGTATTGCTACTTTAGTTGCACTGACTTGCTGTGTGTAGATTATTATTGGCATTGGTATTGAACCATTTATATGATTGTGGTTAAAATGAGTGAAACAATACTGAGTTACTGATTCATGAACCATGTGGTTAACTGTGCTTGTTAAACTTGGCGATTGCTTATCAAGGTTGTTCCCTATGTGGGTATGCAAGTTATTCATTGTTATCGAGGTGCATGATGATATATTTATCCTCCAATCTTATGAGAACCTAGAACATTTTGTGTTCAATTTTTAAGGTTGTCACTTCTATGCTTTAGCAACTCGAGAAATAATGTTTGTTGTTTTGCAGGATGGCGATGATGTGGGATGCAATGCGAGGTCACCATGAAGCGCAGTTGAAGATTGTAAGTGCATTGAGATCTATGGATCTCTCTCAATCCCCAAAAGAAACTAGTACCCATCATTACGAGCGCACAGTTCAGCTCTGTGGTGTTGTGAGAGAGTGGCATTCACAGTTCGAGAAGCTTGTCCGCTGTCAAAAAGATTACATAAAAGCGTTAAACAGTTGGTTGAAACTAAATCTAGTTCCTATAGAGAGTAGCTTGAAAGAGAACGTTTCTTCTCCACCAAGAGTTCAAAGTCCCCCAATTCAAAAACTCCTTCTGGCTTGGCACGATCAACTCGAGAGACTCCCAGATGAGCATCTCAGAACTGCCATATTTACTTTTGGTGCTGTGATTAATACTATCATGCTACAGCAGGATGACGAGAGGAAATTGAAGTTAAAGTGGGAAGAGACTGCGAAAGAGCTCGAGCGCAAGCGGCGGCATTTTGAAGACTGGCATTACAAGTACCAACAACGAAGAATGCCTGACGAGGTAGACCCCGAAAAGTCCGAAGAAAACACGCAGGATGCTGCAGTTACGGAGAAGTTAATTGCGGTAGATGCATTGAAAAAGAGATTGGAAGAGGAAAAGGCAACTCATGCGAAGCAAAGCCTTCATGTGAGGGAGAAATCTTTGGTAAGCCTTAAGAATCAGCTGCCAGAACTCTTCAGGGCTTTGTCAGAATTCTCTTTCTCTAGTTCAGAGATGTACAAGAGCTTGAGGTCTATTTGTCAAGTCTAAACTCCAAGCAAGAAAATTTCCTTGTAAGTTATTGTATAGTTTTTCTTTTCTTTTACATAAAACCAGATTCTATAGAATTTTCAGGATTTGCCTTGGAATTATTTTTCTTCGGTTTAGTAGCTGTTTTTTTTTCCTTTTACTTCAAATCAGTTTCTATAGAATTTGCATGTTTTTCCCTGGAATTATTTTTCTTGCGTTTTGTAGCTGTTTTTCTTTTGAATTATTATTTTTCCTTTTTGGTCTCGAATCTTTTTTTTTTTACCCTTTCTTGTAGGGTGCTTTCTCATACAACTGACCATAAACTTAAACCAATAGTTAGTGCCTTGATATCAGTAAAATAAAGATTAAAATGGATTAACAAATAGTTATAGGAGGAATGAGCCTTTAGTATCTATGATTTTATAGAATTTCGTCTTTATGGTTTGATTCACGCTCGTTAAGTGCGGGAATCAGGAAACTGTCATTATCGTTAGTTTAGTACATGGTTTAGTATGTTAGTACATTAGGCCCATTTCCTAATTAGGTTTAGGAATAGGTTTAAAATGTAAACTCTATATAAATACATATCCTCTAATAATAAATTAACGACAAATCTTTACGTCTTAATAAAGTTTATATCAGTTCATCACATCATATTGCCCACATGTGTTCATCTTAAACTTTTGTCATTTCAAAACTTCTGTCATTATCATACTCTTCTGTTACTATCTTCAATCTTAATGTCCACAAAACTTTGTTTAGGATTTCTGATATGTCCAAAGGAAGGAAAGAGACAAGGCGTTGGCTGTCTTTACTGTCTCTTACTATTTAACTCTTAATATTGTGACAATGGCAATGTTTCCATTTCGACATTTCCTAAGATGTTTTTTTTACCTACTTTCTTTGGTTTCTCAGTCCAAAGCCTTTCATCTGGTTCTTATGTTGTAATATTTCAGTTTCAACTAACAAATAGTTAGCATTCTCCCATCCAGCCCTGCTCCTGTTTTTTTGTTGTTGTCGTTGTTGCAGTCGTTGATGTTCCGATCGCTGCTGCGACTGGGTATGGCTATGGCTATGGCGGTGCAACCGCTTGCCACATTCACGACATTGCTGCATCACAGTGGCCTCCTCCCTCGAAGCTTGAACTTACGGAGATTAGTTAGGCCTGATTTTCTTCACAGGGAGAATCATCTCTTTCATTTTCTTGTCAATGTGATTCGATGCTTTTGGTAAATAGGAAGCAAGTGCCTTTTTTTTTTCTTTTTTTTCTTTTTTTTTTTTAATTTATTCAATGGAGTATTTGAACTTGTTTCATTACCATGTTCTTGAAGAGCAAAGAGTGTTTTGTTTTTTTTACATTCTCATGTTTCTATCTGTTTATTAACTTAGAATTCATTCGATTTGAAGTACAATTTCATAACTAATGTTGATTTTGGCATAGCTTATATATAACCTTCAAAAGATAATAAAAGGTATGATAATTGGTTGTCTCCTAGGGTTTAGGATGTCTCTAAGGTAGAGATTACGGATTTCGAGATATATTCTTTCGGATGCCTCAAGTTCGAGATCACATGAAATTGCTTAAACTAAAATTATTTTAAAGTATTTGAAATTAGGGTCATGAGACATGATATCAAATACTTAAAAATAGGTAAAGTGCGAAGCAACAACTTCTCTCTCAGTTTTCAAAAAAAAAAGATCGCACATTTCTAGATCCATTTACATTCTAGAAATGAGGTGTTTTTTTGACGTTATCGATGAGTTATGACAAACGAGTTTCTACAATTCAACTTCAAACAAACACATTTAAATGAGCTACCGTAACACTCAAATTAATTATTAATTTTTAATCACTCATTTCTAACCATTCAAAAATAATAATTTATTTCTACACACTCAACCATCAAATTCTAATAACATTCAAACGAGTTATTATATGTAACTCTTCTATAGAATCATAATTTAAATCAGATATTAACTTCTCTACAAATAAAACTCAAATTTCTAATCACTTAAAATAATAATTCTACAATTTTACAAAATAACTTTTCCAAGTTGGGGTTGTAAAAAAAAAAAAAAAAAAAAAAAAAACTTAAAAGCAAATGGAGTACAAAATTGGTTTTCGAAAAACTTACCATCAGCAAAATTAATTGATTTTCGTTGAGATTTTATCAAATGAAGAGTTTTTTTTTTTTTTAAATTCTTTTTAATTATTCTTTCTCTTTTTTACTTTATTTCTTTCTAAACAATTTGTCTTTCTCTCTGGCTTTTTTCCTCTCAAATTTATGTTTGCGTTTGGTATTTCTCTACCTTCTTTCTTACTTTAAAATTTGACAATTCCCTTTTTTTTTTTCCTCTATCTAAAATTCATCCAACTTTTTTTTCTTCCTGTTTTTCACCCTTTAAATTCCTCTTTTAGACTATGATTTTTATTTTTCCACTATATTTTTCTAATTAAAGTAATTGATTGGGAAGTATTTTAAAACCACTTTTAAGAACTTAACCCAAACATTAAAAACTTTTCATGAAAGAGTTTTTTTAATTGACATTTTTACTAAAGACTTTAAGTCTTATTGTTAAAAAAAATACTTTTCTTTAAAGACAAACAAACTTTGCAAACATTTCGAATTCAAATTTATTTTGTTTGGAAAAAGCAACGTGTGTGTGTATATATATATATATATATTCTTAAACAAGTCAAAATCATTTAAATAATGGAAATAGTACAATTCTTTAACTATTTTTATATTTGATAAAATAACACTTTTCAAGTTTGATGGAAGTAATTAATTATCCATTTAGAAATTGATGTTAATATTAGTTAAAATATTTATCTATATTCGTTGAAATATTTAGTTCAGAATTAATGTTAGTAGTAATTGGATAATAAACTACTTGTTTGGAGATTGATATTAATAATAGTTTGATGTTATATTTGATGTGAAGTTTGATGCAGTTGATGAATGATTTGATAGAGGATTTTTGAGGTTACAAAACAATGTGGTGAAACTAATGTCAAATAATTACTACTCTTATTGACATGATTTGATGAATAGTTATGAGTGATTGTTTATTACTAAATTCAAAACGAGTGATTGTTGAGAAGTAATGGATTACTACTCTTTTTTCATAAAAAACAAATATTGTCTTGAATAAAAATATTTTTTTCATTTTAGAGTGTTAGGCATTATGTTAGTTACCATATAATTTACATAATTACAATATAATTAACATAATTACTTTGAAAATATAATTTTCAAATTGACGATGAAATATGATTAATCTATGCAAGACCTTTATCTAATATATTAGAATAGGTGTATGACTCCACTTTATTATTGATCACCTACGTTAAATATGGAGATTCGATATTCTCAAAAAAAAAAAAAAAAAAAAAAAAAAAAAAAACATAACCGAAAGTTTCCAAAATAAAAACAAAAACTACACACTCAACTACGTGCTCAATAATCCATTTTTTAACTTAAATATCATAATGTGTTCGGTTGAACACTATACATGTAAGAGTTATCACCTTGTTCATATTAATTTGAACTAAGATTTTTTTACACTATCCCTACTTAGCAAACCAACATTTTCATTAACATCTCAATAGATTTGTTGATACCAAAAAATGGTCAATCAAATTAACGATAATTTTTTTTTTACCGTGAACGAAAAACCTGCAAAAAAAGAAAGAAAAAGAGGCACATCGGTGTGGTGCGAGCTACAAGACTTCTGATGCCTAAGTCAAAGGTGTTTTAGAGAATAATTTAGATAGAATTCTTTGGAACTAAGAACATGTTACAAGGGTTATTAGCATATTCAGTCTGGATTCTAATGGAGAACGACTTGACATTTTATAGTATTCAGACTTGTAACCGCTGCAGCTCACTTAATGGTGGCTTAATGGTCAGTTGTTTGTCATGTCAACCATTAATTCGGGAATGAATACCGGCATAACCCTGACTGTTATGCTTTAGGTGTAATGGTATTGTTACAGGGGTTATTTGGACTCAACCTTTGTAGGTTCTTACTTCCACGACCAACCCTTTGAGGGTGTAGGCCTTCTCGGTGTAACTCCAGGAAGTTACACCTAATAGGTGCAACGATCATAAATGTTACTTGGACTTAATGTTACTTGGACTTGGAAGTTACATCTAATAGGTGCAACGATCCTAAATGTTACTTGGACTTGATCGCCTCGTTCAAAAGAGAGTCATAACCTCCATGACCAACCCTCTTGGGGTTGGCCCACTCGACTAATCTCTTTAGAGGTCAGCTTTACGAGTCCTCACCTCCACGGCTCACCCCTAAAGGCAGGGGGTCCTGGGCCTATCGACTCTTGGGGGGGGGGAGTTCTAACCTCCACGGGCAACCCTTAGGGGGTCAAAGCCTTATCCTTGTAACTCTCGGTCACTGCTACCTTATAACACAATGGTCATAGACGTTACTTGGACTTGGCCGACTTGTCCACATAAGAGTTCTAACCCCCATGGCTAACCTCATAGGGTTTCTGCCTATCGACTTATTTTCTTGGAGGTCGACTTTGGTCTCAGTCAACCCTTACGAGTTCTCACCTCCATGGCTCGTCCCTAAATGGTGGTTTTGGCCCTCTCGACGTAACTCCAGGTCGTTATTGGTGGATCCAGTTGTCACTTTGACTCGGTCGGCTCTTGGTGAAGAGTCCCGATCTCCACGGTCGACCTTCATGGGTCAAAGCATACTTTCGCCAACCCCTTAGAGGGTCGAACTTGGTTTGGCTGACCCCCAAGAGGTCGAGATCTTCTTGGCTGACCCTGGGGGGTCCTGACCTACTTATGTCGACCCACATGGGGCTGGATTGGGCTTGACCGACCTCTGCTTCAAAAAGAATTAAACAAAGGTAGACTGATACAATAGAAACCTCTGGTAAAATGCCAACCTGTGGGGGGTCTTTGCCTCATTTGACCAACCTTCGAGGGGTCCTGGCCTCCTTTGGTCGACCCGCGTAGGGAATCTGCCTCCATGACTGACTCTTGGAGGGGTTGGATTGGCTTCAACTACCCTCCGAAAGGGTCTCAACCTTGTCCAGTTATTCTAGAAAATATTTTACCTATAATAAGTCAACGATGGAACCTTGCATAAAAATAATTAAAATAGTATTTGAAAAAAAAAAAAAAACTAAAAGAGGAATAATAAAAAACTTAATCTCAAACCTTAAGAAAACAAAATTTCCTTAAGCAATGAAAGTGATAGTCAGCCCTGAACAGTTTGCTAAAAAAAAAAAAAAAAACCTAAAATTAAGGGAAAATTACACAAACCACTCATAAAGTTTCAAAAGTGTTGCAAAGTTAATTTTAAGAGATTTTCACATGTGTGAAAAGATATAATTATTCAAAAAATATTTAGTCTTTCTTTTGTTTCTCTAAGAAAAGAATCTATAATTAGCAAAATTCATAACTTCTTACCTCTTATATATTTATAAGGAAAGATTTGTAAATTAATGAATTTTTTAGTATCATAGTAATTTACTTATAAAGATTTTAAAAAAATTAATTATTAAAAAAAATTCAAATCATTTTTTTTTTCACATAAAATATCATTAATTATTAATAAAAAAAATTAAAGTAGAAAATTTCAACAACAAAAAAAACAAAATTTTAATAATTTTATTAAAAAGAATTATCGATAAAGATATATTTTAATATATTTTATATTTTTGTATTCAATTTTTAAATTTTTAATTTTTTTTTGAAAAATTACTTATGATATTGAAAAGTTTATAAATTTTTTATTAAAAGTTTTGAATTAATTTTAACCTCTTCACTAAAAATTTCTTAAAATTAACTTAAACAATAAATTGCAACATTTTTAAAATTTTAGATAAGATGATTGATCAAATTAAAAAATTTTCCAAAAATTAATACGAAATCATGTAATTTAAAATTTAATTATCCGAAAAGTAAGACAAATTTACAGAAGGAAATAAAAAACCCTCGAAAAAGCTGCATCGAACGTTGAAAAGTCGGGTCCACATTGAACGATCTGCGTCAATTTAGCGATATGTTATCACTACAACAGTACACAGTCCCAAAACCCACTTTGATTCCACCGCACAAAGCTCTCTCCGCCATTTTCTCCGGCGAGTAAGCATCTTTCCTTTTCCCTTTTTGACAGAATCTTAGCAAAATCACACGGTCTCTTCATTTTCTTTCTCTTTGATTCTTCTGTAATGCCCCCATTTCTTAGATTCTTTCGATTTCTCTAGCTAGAAGTTGTGGATTTCATGCCCCATTTCTGATTTATCGACACACCGGCGTTAATTCTTGCGGCGGAGCTCCGATGGGTTGTTCTCAGTCGAAGATCGAGAACGAAGAAGCGATTGCGCGGTGCAAAGATCGGAAGATCCATATGAAAGATGCGGTTGCGACGCGTAATGCTTTTGCGGCTGCTCATTCTGCTTATGTTATGTCTTTGAAGAACACCGGAGCTTCTTTGAGTGATTACGCTCATGGGGAAGTTCAGAATCCTCAATTGGTTAATGGGTCTGCTCAATCGAACCCGAAAATTGATTCGGTTGCGGCGTCTTACGAGCATCTTGTTCTTCCGCCGCCGCCGCTTCCGAACTTCCCTTCCCCTCTTCATAGAGCTGCCAGTATGCCGGAGATGAACATTCTCAAGTCCGATCTGAAGCCGGTTGGCCCCATTATCGAAGAGGAGGATGAAAATGAAACCGACAACGAGGGTTCTGTTGGTTCGTTGAGGAGGAGAAGCAAAAAAGGTAGCAGCGGCGGTGGTGGTGGGAGTAGCCGAATTGGGAATACAGAACTTGATGAAGAAATGGATGGTCCGCCACTGCCGCCACCACCTTCTAGCACGCCGCCGATGAAGATGAACCGGCCATTGCCACCGGTTCAGCAACAGAATTCAACTTATGATTACTTCTTTGCTATGGACAATATGCCTGGTCCTAGTTTGAGTGAGGCTGATGAGGTCAATATCAATGATGGGATTGAGCCCAACCCGTTTGATAAAAGTCCTGAAAGAGTGGACAATGTTGATATGGAAGATCGAGGAGTGGGAAAAGAAGCTGAGGTAGTTGTGCCTCCGCCGCCGCCTCCTGCAGTGGAGGAGCCATCACCCATTCCATCAAAGAGCTTGAAGAAGATGGGGGGTGTAGGTTCCATGGATGGCAAAAGGATGAATGAGGCTAAATTTAATCTGTTGCAGATATTTGTGAATCTTGATGATCATTTTCTCAAGGCTTCTGAGAGTGCTCATGAAGTGTCCAAGATGCTTGAGGCTACTCGTTTGCACTATCACTCTAATTTTGCTGATGGCCGAGGTATCAAGATCTCCTGCCTCATATTTTAACTTTCAAGCATTTGAAGTTGAAAGTTTAGTTGAATAATTTGGCAACATGATATGTTAATTGTACGAAAGATATTTAGTCTTTTTCTCTGTTTAAATCTTTGGTCAGCTTGGGGTCAGGGTGTCTCGAAATTGGCTTCGGTTCCAGGAATGCTTGAACTCTTGATCCACTTTATGTATGCCAGGAGGAAAGCAAACTAAACTTTTAGGGGTAAAATTGCTTATGTTGGGAGTGAGGGAAGTCTCTCTCTTGGAGCGGGGTTGGCATTATGTTTGATAGTTTATGGTGTTGAATTAGGTTAAAAAACCAATCAACCCAACTTGAGTTGGATCAACTTTAATTCTATCAACCTACACTCGTTTCATTTATGGGCCTAGACATTTGATCAAATGAAAGTCAATATTAAATTGGGAATGAAATGACTCGACAAGGGTTTAAACACATGACTTTCTGCTCTGATGAATTATGTTAATTTACCAATCAACTCAAAAGCATAAGCTGATGGATTGGGGTAAACTTAATTATATCAACCAACATACGGGAAAGAGTGTACTCTGAAGGCTAACAGTGTGAGTGGGGAGGTGTTCAGTTTGCCCGTAGTGAGCGCTAAAAATGGAAAGACCAGACCTCTTGAAGAGCTTGAGTAGTTTGAATTCTGTTTTACCAAGATCTATCAGAATTCCTTCCCCATATAGGTTGTTCCCTTTAAGATATTTTGTGGGTTTGTATTTATTTCTCTTATTGCTGAAGAACTTAAATGTCTTTTGCTCTTTTCTTATCAGGGCACATCGATCACTCGGCTAGAGTGATGAGAGTTATTACGTGGAACCGGTCATTTAGAGGACTTTCTAATATGGATAATGGAAAAGATGATTTTTATGCAGATGATCAAGAAACTCATGCCACTGTGCTAGATAAACTCCTGGCTTGGGAAAAAAAGTTATATGATGAAGTGAAGGTACACTCAAGTGTGGTTTTTCTTATTATTGTTCCTAGGCTTATGCCAACCCTTCTTAAGAGACTATGGGGTAACAACCATGACAAATTGTTACATTGCTCACAATTCATTTTTATATTGCTCACAAATTGTTATATATATATATATATATATATATATATGAAATATTTGTTTTATGTAATATGTACCTGATAGGCCAGATCCTATTCATTTATTAATGAAGTATTTTTTTTCCTATCAAAAGAAAAGAAAATCTATGAAATGTTTGTTGTAATGTAATGCTAAAAGGGAAGTAACTTTTTTATTAACTTTTTTTTTTGTGATAATTATTATTCAATAGGCAGGTGAAATCATGAAATTTGAGTACCAAAGAAAGGTTGCTGCACTGAACAGGCTAAAGAAGCGAGGTTCTAATTCAGAAGCGTTGGAGAAAGCAAAAGCAGCCGTGAGTCACTTGCATACAAGATACATTGTTGATATGCAATCCTTGGATTCAACTGTCTCGGAGATTAATCGGTTGCGAGATGAACAGTTATACCCTAAACTCGTTCAGCTTGTTCATGGGTAAGCTGTATGAAATAGTAGCATATTTAAACCACATACCTTGTAATATTTGCATTTTAGCATTTCACATATCACTTTGAGCTACACATGCATAAAAATTGTATGTTTAAATCTTCGGGTGACTTAATCCTAAAATTTCTCGATGTCTCGTAAACTTAAGCTTTGGACAGGTGCGAAATTTTTAATAATAGACCTAACACGTACTATAGAAAAACTGCTTGATCTCGGTTTCACTCTCCCTATGAGGTGCAACTATTTGTCAACCTTAAAGTCAGGTTCTTTCTAATGATTTAGCTTATTTTTATGCCAATGATGTTGATAGAGACATGACCATTACAGTTGCTTTGATTATGCTAGATTCTTTTATTGAATTTATAATCACTCTATTAAAAATGACCAATACAGCTATTAAAAATGAGTTTTTATAATCACTCTATAAAAATTTCATACAAACAAACTATTATAATATTACTACAATGTCTTCTTTAAAACCACTCTACAATTTTGCAAACAAACACCTCCCTTCAGTCTGCAATTTGCATACGCTTGCTAGTTTCTGACGAACACTGGCATGAGGCAGTTCTCTGAAAGAATTTGGCTTATCCATTGCGCTCATGCATGCCTGTCAATCTCTGAGTGTTTCATGTACACCATTGCTGCCTATGGAATGGTGGCCATCTCATTTTTCTAGTCGAGTACTTTCTTTCATGTTTTCGATATCTTTGAGTGTCTTGGCCATCTTGCTCGCACTTGAACTAATTTTACAGACCAACCTTCCTTGTAACCCTACATTTTGATAGAACCCAATATCTATATTGATATCAAATAACCAAGTAAATACAAGATAATCAAGTTTTAGTAGGACTTGGAACCTCCCATTCTCTAGAGAATACTCTCTCGAGCCTCCAAGTTTTCACTCAATATTTGGATGCCTTCCTCACTCTCTTCCACTCTCTATTTATAATTGAAAACCCTAACAAATTCCCTAACTAATTTTCCACATGCCTTGATATTATTCTTAAAATATATAAGGCCCAAACCTATCACATTTGTTGTCAAAGAAACTTGTTAAATCCTAACTAGGTGACCACCTTAGTTGGAACTCATTTCCTTTAAGGCCATAGTTATTCCATTAAACCTTATTGATCACTAGACCATAGTTGTTTGAAACAGGTTATATGCGCTCGACTATTCTTTCGAGACCAACCATAAGACCCTACAACATGTGGTTGTTAAGAAAATCAGTAAAAAATTAATTCTTAAGTCGCTTACGATCATGGATTGAACTATCTTTTGGTTATTTAAGGTCTCTTGAACATTGGCCCAATCATGTTGGTTCGTTCAACTTCAACTTTAACTTATTTGAATATATGATATATGGATTCGACATTTTTCATGATTGTAATATCAGATGTGTTAGAGAGTAGTGCTGATATAGATATTGTAGCATTGGTATAGATGGAGGATTATACTAATGTAATACTTGAAGGAGGTGTTTGGATGAATAATTGTAGGAGTGATTAGGTTATTTTGAGCGGTTTTGAAGGAAAAATTGTAGCAATAGCTCGTTTAGATGAGGTTGTTTAAAGAGTGATTATAAAAACTTATTTTTATTAGCTCCATAAAAGTTTCAACCAAACACCCCCGAACGCTTTTGATCCATGACTAATGCCATAAACCTGAGTTTGTTATAGTTAGAGATTGACTATAGTCTTGAGGCGAATTATAGGTAGATTTTGGTTAGTTTGATATATGAGATATCCAATTTATTGATTCCTAAATCTTATTTTACTTGTTCTTTAGCACCACAATAATTTTTTGATGTACTGCAGAATGACATTGATGTGGGACTCAATGCGAAATCACCATGAAGAGCAATTGAAGATTGTTAGTGCATTGAGATATCTGGATCTCTCTCAATCCCCAAAAGAAACTAGTCTGCATCACCATGAGCGCACGGTACAACTCTGCAATATCGTGCGAGAGTGGCATTCACAGTTCGAGAAGCTCGTGATCCGTCAGAAAGATTACATAAAATCATTAAGTAGTTGGTTGAAACTAAATCTAATTCCTATAGAGAGTAGCTTGAAAGAGAAGGTTTCATCTCCACCAAGAGCTCAAAATCCCCCCATCCAGAGACTCCTCATGGCTTGGCACGATCAACTCGAAAAACTCCCAGATGAGCATCTTCGAACAGCGATATCCAGCTTCAGTGCTGTGATAAGTACTATTGTGCTGCAGCAGGAAGAAGAGATGAAGCTGAAGTTAAGATGCGACGAGACCGAGAAAGAGCTCGAACGTAAGCAGAGGCAGTTCAATGACTGGCATTACAAATACCAGCAACGAAGAATGCCGGATGAGATGGACCCTGAGAAATCTGAGGAAAATGCGCAGGATGCTGCAGTTACGGAGAAATTAGTCGTGGTAGAGACATTGAAGAAGAGATTGGAGGAGGAGAAGGAAACTCATGCGAAGCAATGCCTTCATGTGAGGGAGAAATCATTGGTAAGTCTTAAGAATCAGTTGCCAGAACTCTTCAGGGCATTATCGGAATTTTCTTTTGCAGGTTCCGAGATGTACAAGAACTTGAGGTTGATTTGTCAGGTTTGAAAGATTTGAAGCATTCGTCTATCAACTGGCTTTCCTTGTAAGTTCTTGTATAATTTCTTCTGCATTATTTATTTTGAGATTAGAACGAATGTTACGAAATTTTCATGTGAAAGCCTTGGAGAACTATTGTATGAGCCTTGTTTGTTGTATCTTCCATATCTGCTGATCTTGTAATTGTACTGTTGTAGAGTGATTTTGAAACAAGGTTAATTTCTTACCGGTTTTCTTGATTTAGAAAGAACTCGAATTCAAAATTTCCAGTTCTGATATCATGTTGAATTATCATGTTGAATTATGTTAAATGATCAAATTAACAAATAATTTAAGAGTGTTTGACTTGAAGATGAGATGAGATGTTGACGACAGAAAAACCTTGTGAAATGCAGGAAGACGAAATGAGACTATGCTCTCAAATAATATAAGAGTTATCGAAAGGGTTGATGATGCGTTGGTTTGGTTGCAGTCTGATTCAACCTCATATTCACGGGTTTGATCCTGAAAAATAATAATAAAAGAAGAGTTAACTACTAATTACCAAAACGTCATCAACTTCAATTAGTTTTTTTTTCTTTTTATTAAATTCATTTAGCTTCTTCCAAGTTTCTTATTTTTGTAAATTAACATTTACATTTTGTTCCTATTTAATCTTTAAAGTTTGAAAATTGGATAGATAAAGTTTGAATTTCATTTATGATTAGTCTCTGACAATTAAAATTGGTTCTTAAGCGAGTTCTACTAAATTTGTTGTCAACTGACACCATGATATGATCACACTTTAGTTAACAAATAGTAACTAAACTTTGATTGGTATGTGTATTTTTTAAATCAGTTACAACTTTTATATACATTATTACTTATATTAAGTGATCAATTATAAATCAATTTCAAATTCAATAAGAACACTAACTCAATTGGCTTTAGTGTAAGCTCAAGATCAAAATGTCATGAATTTGAACTTCCTACCCCAATTATTGTTAAATTTAAAAATTATATCAATTTCAACCTGCAAATACTAACTAGAAATCAATTTCAAACTTGAATCAACTAGAAATTAATCTCAAACTTCAACACCAAACATTTGATTTTGAAAATTTAAGAATTGAATAGAAACTTAGTTCATTTGAGAGCGTAGAGCCTATTGGGTCTTTTAGGTTAATCCACCTTATGTTAGTTCATGCTTCTCCTCTATATAGTTGGCTTTTAGGTTGCAGCGGTATGGTTGCTACAATATAGTCTACACACTTTCTGTTCCTTCTTCAATATATATCTTCTCTCAATAATCTCTATCTTCTTGCTTACACTGCTCAATCCAAGATTATGAGTTGATTATATGATTGATATCTACTTACCTAGAAATTAAAAGTCAATCGGAGCACTCACAAACATTTATTTAAAAAAAAAATTAAAAAAAAAATAGCACCTTGTGCACTTTACTCAAATTGTAAACCTAAGCATAGTACAAATTGTATTGAAAATTTGAGTCTCATCTCTATATTTCAAAATAAAAGAAGAAAAATGACTTGTCTAGATTTAAAAATCATATCGTTATTTCTTCCTTTATATCTTTGATCAACTATGTCATGCGCCATCGAACTTAATTAGTTAAATTAGATTTGCTTTCTCTATATTAATTTAAACATTCCTCACGTTTTTTAATGCATATAGTAGTGATTATAACACCCTCTCTAAAAACGAGAAGCCAATTGAAATAAAGCTCATGAGAAAGTAACGGTTGAGAGCTCCTTCTCCTTGTGTGTAGCCACTTTTTTTTGTGTATGATATTAGAACATAGACAAATAACCAAAATGGTGATCTACGAATAAAAGCCTTAGCAATTCAAATAGTCGAGAGCTAAGCTGACAAACCATCATGAGTACTCTAAGTGGTCAAAAGATCGTCGGGTAAATGAATAAACCGAGTCCATATTTGAAAAGGTTTAGAAAAAGCTTAAGAAGAGATGATTTGTACTACCTGTATAAAAATGTGCACTTTTTTTTTCGGTGGCTCAATCGTAGAAACTTCACGCTTACTTAATTTGGAATAGTCCTTGGTTGGGTGACCTCTTCGAAATTTTCCTAAGATGTATGTAAGTGATGAAAAAACATGCTAAAAGAACCTGTATTGGTATGTGGGATAGTATTTACTCTTAGAAGCGATAAAGGTTAGTAGGTGATGTGCCGAGTCCTAGGGAATGTAGGGGAATGTCGGTGCCCATAAGGGTGTCTGGATTCCAAGATCTTGACAAAATCCTAGACCACGGGAGTTACAAAAGAGTCTTAAAAAATCAAAATACTGTGATTGTCACCTACCTAAGAATTAATTTTTTATGAGTTTCTTTCACATCCAACTGTTGTAGGGTCAGCAAGATTTCAAGTGCATAATGTATTATTAGATTAGTTCGAGATTCCAATTCAAAATCAATTGTCAATGAATGAAGTAGCTTATTTATCTTACAAATGCTAGAAAGTACTCTCATCTTTTCAATGTGAGATCTTCAACATAAAGGACCTCATAATCTTGAGGTTATGAGTTTGAATACCCCACACCCAAAAAAAAAAAAAATTAATTCAAAAAAATATATAGTTAACCACAATGATTGGCAGGCAGCCACATCAAAATGGTGCTCTTCAAATATGTATATGTACCTTGAAAGAAAAGAAACATAACCAAACAGAAATCTTTCAAAATGTGATCCATCTGCTAAGCTCCAATGAACTGAAGATGGTTTAGCTAGATCAAACCCAACACACATAAAAGCTACAGCAGAGAGACGCCACAGATAACAACCACTGCATAAACACTAAAATCAATGGAAATTGCACGTAAAGCTTGGTAAAAGACCAAACCTCTGTCCAAGACTTTCATAGCTGAGTCCAAGTTGTGTCCATCCTCCTTCATTTTCTCGCATTCTTCCTCTGCTTCCCTGCTGTCTTTCTGTCTCCCGACCAACATTCTCGCCACGACGATTGATGCATTGGTGAGCAGTAGAATGTAGAGAGGCTTTGAGCCCACCACAGTCTCTGACCTCAGTATGTTGCTAATTATGAAAAGCGTGTGTTCGGTGTACGATAGAACGGCCAGCGATGCGATGATCAGCGAACAGAGAACTCGGGTGGTTTGAGAAGATAAGATGCTGGCATGTAGTCGTTTTGAAGTGAAGAGTTTAGGCTTTGAGAGCTGAGTTTTTGACAGTGGTTTGTTATCAATGCAGGCCTTCTGAGCCATTGTTGAAGCAGATGGAGTTGTGACTATTTCAGAGCTTCCTTCGCCTATGGGCTCGAGTTTTTTTTGATTGAGTTGGTATTCTACGGCAGAATCATTGTTCACTTCTTGGACTTCATTGATGGACATACGCTTCAGTAAAGCGATAGACCTTTCATCTTTAGGCTTGGAAACAGCTGCAAAACAAACAAAAGTATAATGAGTTCTTTCTTATACACGGTTGAAGATCTCACATTGGAAAGTGAGAATGGTGGATTACTACTCTTATTACCAATTGATTTTGAGATGAATGTCCACATTGTCTAATATGGAGAGACTATTAAACCAAAACGGGTATTCAGTCGAATAACAAGGAAATTTGCTTCTGAATCAAGATTGGTAAACTCAAAAGAGCCACTACTTGAGAGAGCACGTTGAGGATCACACATTGGAAAGTGAGACTAGAAGGGTTACTCCTATCATCGCTAATTAGTTTTGAGATAAATGCCCACACTATCTAATAAAAACTAGATATCAAATAATTATACGTATTAATCAAACAAGACTCTACACTTCAGAAAATAGTTTCTTTTTATGACCATAAATCAGAGTTTCGTCTGATTACATATTCGGGAGAATACACTCGCGTTTGTCCCAAGTTCTAGACTTGAAAGACAACGTGGGACAATTAAGCTCACTCATGGGTTCCAAACCTAGAACCTTCAATAAAACATATCTTGGAGACCTCGAGCCTCTATAGCTCTATAAACGGGGCCATCCCTTGGAGACCACATTAAAAAGGTTAGTTCAAGCTATAGAAGTTCTAATTCTCATTTATATACCAACATTCAACTCCTTTCCGGTTCAATGTAAATAATCAAGCCATCTCATATGAAAATCACAATCCAGGTTCTAGTTTTGATACCACTTGTTGAATCTTATTGTCTCATCCAAAAATTTAACCCACATCAAATCCCTCTATCAAATTCCCTTTGTAACTGAGATGAAAAATTCTTTCTAAATCAAGCACATTGTTTGAAAATTTTCAAACAGGAACAACAAACAACCAAAATAGATCGTCTTCTATAATGTTATTCATTTTTTTTCTTTTTATCAATATGGATTGAAAAATGTTTAATCGTCATTCTGAAGAAGAAAACTAATGTAACACGTTCAATTCGTTCTGCCAGCCTGCAAGAATTCCGATTATGTCAGAATAATTTCCCATTGTTGTTATGCCCAACTTCATAAATGCACAAATATACGATTACCAGCAGATAAAAATACAATCAATATAATTATACTATTGTCATTTTAACTACATTGGGATAGAAGATTTTTCTTTCTAGCAAGTACATTCAAAGGAAACAAAAACCATTTCATATGTTAGAGCAACGACCATGATTAACAAATACGTATGTAGCTTATCAGATGAAATTACTCAATGCCTAAACTAATATTTAGGTATAGAACTTGGATTTGGGTCATTTAGATTTCCTCATCTTCTTGATGCAGAATCGTACACATTTAACCTTATTTTTTTTGTCGACTACATGTTTGAGCTTAATGGCCTATGATACATATTAAATAAACATGGATTTGCATCTCAAAACAATGTGGCAAGAGTAGTTGGCGAATCTTAAAGATTGTGAGGACTCCTAATCTTCAAAAAGCGTGCTAAAACAATTCATCTAATAGCTATAACCAACAAATCGTGTACGCCAGATCAAAATCCTACAGTTTCCTACAATTAGGTTATACATTGTAGACAAAAAACATTGATCTCGAATAGACGTTCAAGTAAAACTAAGCAACGATTCATCACCAAAAGGAAAACTACAAATTAATTAATAATTGTAATTATAGATCAAGATTTCATGAAATTTATAAATCAGGACATACGAAGGAAGAAAAAATGGATGAGCAAGGAAACATAACGGTCGAATCGGAAAATGAAGTAAGGATGCGATTGAGATGGAAGAAAAAACAGGAGGAAAGGATAATACCTTGAATATTGGCGAGTGGAGCGGAATCAGGATTCTTCTGGAGTTCCTTAGAGAAGGAGGAAGGGATTCCGGTGTGCGAATGGACGCGTTGATGAAGAAGAAATGGCGACGGCGAAGATGGAGAAGGCGGCGGCGGTGGAGGCAGAGTTTGTAATTGGCCGGTGATGAGAGCCATACGATCCGTTTCACTGCTCATGATTCGTCTTCTTCTTTCCGATCTCTTTTCGGCCTTCATCGCCATTTCCATCTCTTTCGTTTTTGCGCTCTCTCTTTTTTGGAAGTGTTTTCGTCTGGTATTTCTGTTATATTATATAACTCAACACTCAGATTGCTGGTGAAGAAAGCTGTGACGGTGTCGTTTTCAAATTGTGGGCTCAATTGAGGAAATGGACCTTTTTGGGCCGAGGTTTGAACTTTTAAGGCCCATTTAATCTTTTGCCAACTACTTGTATTTTTCATGGCTAATAACAAAGTGTACTTCACAACTAAAAAAATATATACACACACCTCTATGTGTGTGATGAACTACTTCATTCTTTCGTCATCACTTGATGAGATCATAAGCCTACACTTTTATGTTATGTTCTTACAGTACAGATAATGATTTAAAATTTTGTTATGGTCAGTTTAATTCGTTTTGAAAGTTACCTAGAATTTTTAGACGCCTAAAAGTTTGTCAAATTTCACACAAAATGAAGTAGCAGAGCGAATGGATTAGACTTTGTGTGTTACATGTTATCCAAAGCAGGTTTATCTAAATCCCTCTAGGTTGAAGCTACTACTTTAGCATGTCATATTGTCAGTGCTCTCTGCATATTTCTCTCGAGAAAAATACACTACAAAAAAAAAGTGGTATGATAGTCCTGTCAACCATTCAAATTTGAAGATATTTGATTGTCTTGATTACACTCACGTAAATGAGGGTAAAATTGAACCAAGATCTTTGAAATGTATTTTTATTGGTTACAAGTCTGGTGTTAAGGTATATAAATTATGGTGTCCCTAGACTAAAAAGATAGTTGTATATGATAATTGATGAATCCTTCATGTTGATGTGGACAATCTTCAATCTTCAAATAAAATTCAGCAGAGTTCACCTATGCAGGTGGAGTTTAGGTCAAAGTCATTTTGTAAACTTGATCAAGATGTTGCTTCTACTTTCGGTACTTCAACGCTAGGTGCTTCTGATTCACCTTTAAAAGCACCAATGAAATCTACTAATGATAAAGATAGGCCTAGAAGAGAAATTAAACCTTAACGGAGATATGTAGAAGCTGATTTAGTAGCTTATCCTTTAAATATTGCTAAAGACATTGATTCTAGTGATGAACCGTCTATATTTAAATAGGCCATAAATTGTAAAAACTATGATAAATGGATAATTGCAATGCAAGAAGAAATTGAATTTCTATATAAAAACAATACATGGGATCTTGTGAAGCTTCCTCATAATAAGAAAGTCGTTTGTTGTAAATGAGTTTTTGAACTAAAAGAAGGTGTTGTTAGAGTTGAGGAAGCCTAATATAAAGCAAGGTTAGTTACTAAGAGCTTTAGTCAAATCCTTGGTGTTGATTATAGTGATGTATTTTTTCCTGAAACATAATTCTATTTGTCATTTGCTTAGTTGTAACTTTTCATGATATTGAACTTGAGCAGTTAAAATATAAAAATTACATTTTTACATAGGGACTTCTAGAAGATACTTATATGCATCAGCCAGAGGGTTTTATAGTTTCAGGAAAGGAAACTATACATATTTATTGAAAAAGTCTTTGTATAGCCTGAAACAGTCACCAAGACAGTGGTATACGAAATTTGACGATTCTATGACCACATGTTTTCTAGAGAACCAGTTATGACGATTTTGTTTACTTTAAGAAAAATCATGATGATTCATTTGTGCATCTTTTCTTATATATTGTTGATGATATGTTGATAGCTGCTAAAGATATAAGAGAAATTAGAGAAGTCAAAATAGAGCTTAGTAAAGAGTTTGATATGAAAGACTTGGGAGCAACAAAGAAAAATCTGGGTATTGAAATTGTTAGAGACAAGAAAGCGAGAAAACTTTATGAGTCAAAATGGGAATATACAAAACGTTATGTCCATATTTAATATGCATCATGCTAAGTTAGTTAGTACTACATTAGCCTAGCATTTTACTCTCATTTGCTTTATCTCCACGTTCAGATGATAAAGTTAATTATATGTTTCGAGTTCCTTATTCCAGTATAGTTCGTTCTCTGATGAGTGCAATATTTTGTTCCCATATTGATATATCCTACATAGTGAGTGCAGTTAGTAGGTATTTGAGCAATGTAGGTAAAAAATATTGGAAAACAGTTCAGTGGATATTGAGATATTTACATGGTACAGTGATGTTTGTTCGCATTTTTGGGAGAACCAGAGATGAAGTAATTGATTATGTAGATTCTGATTATGCTGAAGATCTTGATAAAGAAGATTTCTAATTGGATGTGTGTTTACAGTCGGTGGTTCTGCTATTAGTTGGAAAGCTACTCTACATAATACAACAACTCTATCTACAATAGAGGCTAAGTATATGGCTATTACTGATACTTGTAAAGAAATTATATGGTTGAGGGGACTATTTGGTGAACTAAGTGAAGACTTACAACTTTCTATAGTCTTTTGTGATAAGTAGAGTATTGTCTTTCTTACAAAAGATTAGATGTTTCATGATAAGATCACAAAGCACATTGATATCCGATATCATTTTGTACGTAAGGTTATTGCTCGTAGTGATTTTATTGTGAGCAAGATTAGTACAAACGACAATCAGCAAGATAATGACTAAATCTTCCATTGAACAAGTTCAAGCATTGCTTAAGTTTTGTTGATGTTTGTTTATATTTTGTGAACTATTTAAGTTGACAAAGATGACTGGAGTTTTTCTTTAAGCATTCGGATCAATTTCACGTCAAGGTAGAGATTTGTTGTGCCCACTTAAAATTCCCACTTCGAGAATTTAATAAATATTGACCCCTCTTGCCTATTATAAATAAACATTATAAGTTTTCATTTTATACATGGCAAGTTAAATTAGAATTCATAGTTCTTATATTTATATTTATATATATTTTACAATTTTTCTAATTTTTTTTTAGAAATTAATTTTGGCAAGTTCAAATATTTTGAGTGTATTAAAATATTTGGTGAGTACTTCAGTGTGTACTGTAGTAATCCCATCTTTGAAATTTTAGTAGAATATTCTTGTTCTCTTCGCTCGTGAATGTAGGCTTCATCTGAACCACGTAAAATCTGTCTTATTGTTCTTCTCTTTACTTCATTTATTAATATTTGCTATACGCTTTGTCCTACTAACCACGCAAAATCTTTGTACTATTATTCTTCTCCTCTATTTGTTTATATGTGTTATTATTCTAATTAAATCTAATTTATTCTGCTGCATCAATATCATGTGGTACATAATTGATAATCGATCTTTCAATCTTTTTAATTCATAAACACAAATTAATCATGTATGCAAATAATCGTTTGTATTGAAAATTTACTGTTTTCTTAGTTTTATCTTTTCACAGTTTCAGTAAAAATCTACTAACTTATTATTAGAAATTTTTGAGCTGAAATATGCTAACAAATCTGAAAGTTAATGAACAAGATTGAATTGTGAAACTGCTTTCCACTTTTATGTGCCAAAGATTCAATCTTTTTATTGATAATAAAAAAAAAAATTTGATATTAATTTTAAAATATTCAAATGAGATGAAATCCAACATAGAAATTCCTTTCCCTACTTTTTCTCTATAATTTTTTTCTAATAGTAGGCATTATAAAATACATTTTAGATTTAAAACTAAAGAAAGAATTATCTTTTAACTCAATTATTAGCTAACATTATCATTTTGTTAAAATATTTACACTTTTATTAAAATATAAAATTCAATACCTTTCAATAATAAAATAATATCATGAAAAATAAAGGAAAATAATTGCCACCTACCCATTTCTAGATCCATTATGATTTTAAAAGTAGATTCTTAGTCCCACCAGTGCTGTCCTACTAGAAAAATTACAATATTTGAAAGAGATTTCTTTCTTTTAATATCAATAATAAAATTAAAGTATTATAGAATATTAAAAATACATAAAATCTTGTCAAAATCGCAAAGAGCTGAACCGATAAAAGAATGAAAATAAGAATAAATTAATAATTGATGGAATATAATAGAGTGGATCAACCATAAAAAGAGATCTATTCTCTTCCATTTTCATTCTTCTCACCACATCAAACATGTCCAAAAAGATGCTCTCTCTGTTTAAATGCCTCGAAAGCAAAGAAACGAGCGACGCTTTTTCAACTTGTACCACAAATTCTTTTAAGAAAGATAATACAATCGAAAATGTCTTCGAATTGACGCCTTCGCCTTCGCCAAAGTCACTATCAAATCTTGACTTTTGTATGAGCTAAATTATATGTATATCGACTATTTTTTTATGCGATGGTCACAATAAACGACATACTTCGATAGTTATAATGACATAAACTCATTCTATCTAAATTGTTTGTTATTAAAACTGACTCTTAACCACAAAACCAACTCATGTTAATCTAGAGTGCCAACAAAAGAAACTATCAGCCATCAGAAGCACCCCAAAGATGTGGGTTTTTACTGTTACATTGCTGTTTTTTATCTGATATAACAAGTGCATATTTAGATGTTTATAACAAAAACTAAAAGGTTGTGAAATTATAAATACATATATTCTAAAATTGAACTTATGAAAAGAAATCATCAGTTTCTATAAATAAAACCTAAAAGATGGTTCGTATAGTACTTTGTAATCATTGTCAAACTAAGTAGATGGCGATAACTATATGTACCTAAATGTGTGTGTGTATTCTAAAAATGAACTTAAAGAAAAGAAATCATCATTAATATAATGATCGGCTAATTAACTACGGATTAAGTGTTAACAGTTTCTGTTAATTTGATAAAACCTAAAATATGGTTCATATAGTTCGTAAATTATTGCTGAACTAAGAAGGCAGGCCATAACCATAACCATTTGTACCTAAATTCTGTAACTTTTAATGATGGACATATGAATACCTAAGTTTGTTTATTTCACCAACATTTACAAATAAATTTATGTTTTATCCAATCATAAATTTAAATCATAGAAAGTAGGAATTAAGTTATAAATTCCTCGTTCTAATTTTTATTTTACCAAATTCGTAATAAACTCAACAATGAAATAACAGGTTATAAATTCACGTACCAGTCAGATTCCTGAGCTGTAATTTATTGACTGTTTGTGGCCTGCAGTCCGATGCAGTTTACACATGCAAGGTTGCAGCCATCGTTGTCTGTTCTGCAAAAGTGGCAGGCGGCCCACCAAAGAGAAAGTTTCAGCAACATTTGGATCTACTTTCCATACAGCTGCAGAAAGAGAGCTGCCACTTACCCTGTCTAGAATTACTGTCATTTTCTTTTTCTTTTTTTGAAATCCGAAAAATCAATCATTACTTCAATATATGCCGGTAACCATACACCCGTCTTTAAATCAGAAACTAGAAGACATTGAAGAAATGAAAAAACTAAAGATGTTTATAAATTAATGTCTTATGAATCTCGAACGTGAAATTGAAAGAGCAGACCTTCAAAACTAAAACTTAGTGTTTTAATGACTATGCCACCTCTTGGTCAGCTTTTTGTTAAAAAATAAAAACAATTCAAATTTCTCCTAGAAATGAGTAACTCCTAAGCCTTGGGAAGTCTCAATAGCTCCTTATCAGAATTTTCTATTGAATTTCTCCTAGAAATGAGTAACTCCTAAGCCTTGGGAAGTCTCAATAGCTCCTTATCAGAATTTTCTATTTGTCTCTGCTGCTTAAAGATACTTCTCATTGGGATAATAGAAATGGCTCTCCTTATCAGAATCTCTCTCCTTCTGTTGCTTAAATACTTCAGCTTAGGAATAGGCAACACTGGCCATAGTTAAACAACATTGGTATAATATTAGAAAACCTTGTCAAGAGCACTAGTGATAGAAAAAAAAAAAAAAAAAAAATTATGAAGTGAATGATTATTTAAAAAAAGATTACTAAAAGAATAACTATTTATGTTTTAGTAGAAGAAATCATTGAGAAAAAAATAAAGAATCTTCTTAAAATATAATTACGAAGAGAATAAAAAGTAGTTAAAAATTTTAAGAAAATGCGATTATAGGAAGAATAGTTCTCCTTGATCCAAACATCAAAAATCATTCTCCTTCCTATTCTCCGTATTTCATTCTCTTGCCATAAACGTGAAACGTTATGATGGGAATGGACGAAAAGGAAATGAATTCCTTCCTGCTTTTTGGCTAAATAGATGATCATCTCATCAGATACTACTTTACTTACTTTTCTTCATTTATTCCTTACCTTCTCTTCTTTTTCCTTCTCACCATACTTAAATATGTTCAGAGGTACGAAAGGCTCACAATGAATGAAAAGGAAAGTTGAGTTAGAAAATCTTCTTTGGTACAACAGATTGAGAATCGTTTGTGTTTGGGATGGTACCATTTATTCTTCCCACCAAACTAGAAGAAGAAAAAAACTTACCCCAAGATTTTGGATTGTTTTGTAGTTTAAATATAATTAAAAACTTTTCATACCCTTCAAAAATTCAAGCGGAATCTTACCAGAATCTTCTAAACCTCTCTAGAATGTTATCAGATTCTTCTCTCTCTCATGTGCAACTTGACAGTCCTAATTTAGTTCTCGAACAACGAGTCCCCTCTGCCCCCACCTCCTTCTTCCCATTTTCATTCACGTGGATTCTCCATCATTGCATACTTACAATGGCCCCTCACATGAAAACTTGAAGTGAGATCCCAACTGAGTTTTCATCACATGGATTAGAGCTGCTTAGGCGAAGGAAATCAGAAGTTTCTCAAACTAAACTAAACTAAGCACAAATGACTTGAAAGAAAATATAGCTCATTTCATTCCCCAACAATTTGAACTTTGTGGTTCTACCAATTCGTGGGAATTACCTTAAAACTAGACTAAGCCTGTTTGAATTTTTCATTGTAAGAATCTTGTCCTTGCCTTCTTCAGAAAATGGAGAGGTAAATAAATTGTAAACGTTAGGACTAGCTTGCGTGCCCCTTGACTAACCTCATATACGCATACCCTTTGACTGAATTTTTCTGGTTACTGGTTAACGTCACAGAACACTCTCTCTCAGCTATCTGCTATATTCTGGTTACTGAATTTTTCATTACAAATATAGCAGATAAAGATAGTACTAAGAAAATATAAACCAAATGCAAACAAAAGTGAAGAAAAATAACTGAGAGAGAGAGACAGAGAGCTTACAATCGAAAATCAAGAGGAAAACGGCGCCATCTTTAACTCCTAAGAAGCAATATGAACAATTACTTCTCCGAAAAGTGAATTAGAGCGGTGATTGATGTTTATCCAAATGCAGAGCCATAAATCCGGCGATCCGATTCGGACAAAGGCAACAAACAAAACGAGTAGACGGCAACGGCGACGACGACGAACAGCTTGATAAGAGAAGGGAAATTGAAGACAGTAACGCCATTATGAACTCAATTCACAGCTTTCTCTCGCCGGAATTAGCAACGGCGGCGGAGGAGAAACGAAATAGCCTCGTCGGACCCTCTGCCGATGGATCGATGAATCAAATAACTTGCCAAATTGGGCCTACGAGGCCCATCGTTGAGCCTTTGATGACGACAAATCCTAATCAGGATTCGACGGTAATAATTTAGAGCTTAGATGCATTTGGAATGTTTTGGAGGAGTATTTAGATCGATATTTATCAAATATTCTTAAAAAAATTAATAATTACTATTAAATATTCAAAATTTATTCATTTTAAATTCTTTTAAAAGTTACATCAAAACCAGATTTTCATTATAATTATTAATTCTAAATACTCAAGATAGATTTTAATTATAAATATTAATTTCAAATACTCTTCAAATCTTCCTTCAAACAAGATTTTTGACCACAATCGTTATTTTTAAATTTTAAAATAAATTTTCATTTTAAATATTAATTTTAACTATGGTTAAAAATTACAATCAAACAAATTTTTAAATACAATCATTACTTTTAAATACTAAATTTAAATATTAATTTTAATTACTCTTAATTTTTTTAACGATCAAGATGCTCTTAAGCGCACGTGATAAGATACAACAATATTCTCTCTCTTTTTTTTTATTTGTATTTTATTTTTTAAGTTTGTTTTTTTCTTGAACAACAATATTCTCTTTCTTATTTTTATTTGTATTTTATTTGTAGGTTTGTTTTTTCTTGAAATGGTCACTTTCACTTTTCTCTTTATCATAAAAAAATCCACAAAATTGAACCCTAACACAATTGGTTTAATGGATGAGTAGGACTCTTAAAACATTATTAGCGTTTGATATTTTATAACCAAAAAAATATTTGTTGGATATTTGTTTTTTCTCCCGGTAAAATATTGGTTAGATTTTGGTTCTAGACAGACAGAGTAACCAATAAAATATCAAATAATACATATATTTTAAGAAAACATATATATTTATATTTTATGGAATAACGAATTTTTAAAATTCAATTTTAATTAATAAATTTTCAAGTTTTTTCGATTCTGATTTTTGAATTTTCAAAAGTTCAATTTAATCTCACGCTTTATAGATATTCATTTTAGTTCCTAAAACTTAGAATAAAAAATAAAAAATATTAGTCCATATAATCAATTTGAAGTTGATAATTTTAAAATTATTAAAAAATGTCAATCAATTATTAAAAAATTTCAATCATTTTATATAAATAAAGAAAACGTTTGAAAATATTTCATAAAGTTATACAAAAATGGTTAATTTTTAAATACGGTTAACCAAAAAAAATTCAAATAAATATCAAATTTAATTTATTTTAAAAATGTATGATTAAAATTAAACAATTAGAGACAAAAGTATAAGAAATTAAAAAAAAAAAAAACTAAAAACAAAAGAAATTAAAAAGTCGAAATACTAGCTATGTTTGGTATGAGATTTTGAATTAGTATTTACAAAATATTCATAAAAAATCTACATCCAAACAAATTTTTTATTCCAATTATTACTTCTAAATATTTAAAATAAATAATCATTCTAAATTATGATTTTAAATATTCTTAAAAATTACATCCAAACAAATTTTTTACGGTAATAATTACTTATCATTACTTATAAATACTCAAAATAAATTTTATTACAAATATTAATTCTAAATATTCTTAAATACTATGGGCAAACAATTTTTTTCCTAAAATATTATTAATCATTACTTCTAAATAATCAAAATAAATACTCATTCTAACTATTAATTTTGAATATTCTTAGTTCACTATAATCACTATTTATATATACTTCAAATAAATATTTATTTTAAATTCTAATTTTGAATATTCTTAAATACAATTATTTCTTAAAATTGCAAAATTCAGAAAAATGTTATTTTAACTAAAAATAATTGAGCAGCTATCAGTACAGTCTGGAAAATGTCGAGAAAATGGACGAAAATTGAAGAGATTCTGTTAATTTAAACCGAGTTCCACAGAGCAGGGTTTACAGATACCGACACGGATTTGTCACGGGGCTGCACTCAAAATTTTAGATACAGAAAACTTATAAGGTGTGTTTGGGACATGATTATTATAGTTAAGAGATTCATTAACCTTCTTTTTTTCTAATACTACACTCCAAACACATGTTTATTAACCTACACCCAAACACATGTTTATTAATCTTCTTTTTTTCTTTTAGACGTAATCAAACGTGACCTACGTGTTGATATGCAGGTGGCTGCTATATTTGGTGCGAAATTAAAAAAAAAGGAAAAAATAATTATATAATAACAAATTTGTAAGGTGACAAATTTGTTTTCTATTATATATAAAAAGTTTATGTGTCATCTTTCTATGTGGTGATTGAATGAGTTAATTTGGAAACAAAAATTCAAACATCACAACTATATAACAAACTAAATAATTGTATACAATTTAATATAAGAAAGTATTATGTTCATTAGTTAAAACAATTAATAACGCTATTGTCAAAAAAAGAAGAAGAAGTTATAATCGTCACCATTATTTTTGATTAATGAATAACATGCTAATAATGTAGCTATTATAATAGTAATAACAATTAATATATAACAATAAATACAAATATAGGTTTATAATAAATTCTTTTTCTTTTTTCTGTTTTTATTATTTTAATAGTCACGTTTTTACTTATAACACGAATAATTATTATCTCTATGATCATTTATTTTAACATAAATATAAACGGTCATATGTTCATAATTATTTTCTTTCATATTCTCTTTACAATTCTCATTTCTTCTATTTTTGTCTCCATTTTCACTTCTCCTATAATCATTTTTGTTCTCATTCACTAAACTCGTCATTAGTGATAAGGGCTATCCATTTATGTAATATTTATGAAAAATGTTGTATTTAATTAATTAAATAAAATAAAATGTTATAATTAAATTGAAATAAAGACAAAAAAATCAAAATGTTATTTCAATAATTAATTTGATATATAACATTAATCATGAAGGAAACCGGAAAGGGTAAGATTGTAAAATCCGCAACCGGTGGCTTTTTCGGAAAAGGAAACGGGAAACGTGGTTCATTATTTGTTACTTCGAGGCTTTTTGGCGATTTTCCATTAAAAAAAATAAAAATTTTAAATTATAATCTCTCTCGCTTTTCGTAAAACAAATAAAAATAATAATAAAATAAAATAAAAAGAAGTAAAAATCTAACTTGCAGGGGGATATAGATTGGTGGGCGTCGAGTAAAATCGGCTGAAGTTTTTCTGTGGCTAAACTTTTCCGTAGGAAATTTGATGTCTTTCTTCTTCTTCGTTTGAATTCCGGTGAAAGGATAGCCACCGAAACTTCCTTTATTTGGTTTAAATAATCAATTTCTTCCGTGCAAGCAAAATCCAAATCGAAAACACGTTAACAATAATCCAAAACATCAGGGGAAGAAAAGAAATTTCAACAATGGATTTCTGGCCGGAATTTCTCGCTAAAAGTTGGGGAAAAGAGTTCGTCGCCGGCGGGATCGGCGGCGCTGCCGGCATCGTTTCCGGCTACCCATTAGACACCCTTCGCATCCGTCAACAACACTCCACCGCTGGCTCCGCCGTCACCGTCCTCCGTAGCATCGTCTCTAACGGCGGCCCCGCCGCCCTCTACCGCGGTATGGCCGCTCCACTCGCCTCCGTCACATTCCAGGTTCGAAATCCGTTCATCGATTTCAAAATCCCCATTCAAAATTCCAAAATATACCCAACCTTTAAACAGTCACAACAAACAAAACCCATCTCTTAGTTTTCGTTAATCCGTTACTTTTTTGTTTGCAGAACGCCATTGTTTTTCAGACGAACGCTGTTCTCTGCAGAGCATTGGACCCGGTGGCGAGCGAAACCCGTCCGCCGTCGTACAAGGCGGTGGCATTAGGCGGATTCGGCACCGGAGCATTACAAAGCCTAATTTTAACACCCGTCGAACTCGTCAAAATCCGTCTCCAACTCCAAGATTTACCCAATTCCCCCAATTCAAATCCAGGTTCGAATCGGGTCGGGCCGTTACAGGTTGCGAAGAACATTTACAAATCGGAAGGATACAGGGGATTATACAGAGGATTAACAATCACGATGCTTAGAGACGCGCCATCGCACTGTTTTTACTTTTTAACGTACGAATTCATGAGGGAAAAGCTTCATCCCGGCTGTAGAAACTCCGGGCAAGAGACGTTGAGAACGATGCTCGTCGCCGGCGGCCTCGCCGGCGTTGCTAGCTGGGTTTGCTGTTACCCTTTAGATGTTGTGAAAACCAGGCTTCAAGCTCAGTCGAAACTTTCGTTTCAAAAGTACAGTGGAATTATGGATTGTTTTTACAAGAGCGTTAAGGAAGAAGGGTACAGCGTTTTGTGGCGTGGATTGGGAACCGCCATTGCTAGAGCTTTTGTCGTTAATGGCGCCATTTTTACTGCTTATGAACTCAGCTTGAGATGTCTGTTCAATAATGGCGGATTCCATGCTGAAAATACAATTTAAGACGAAATTGGATGAAAAGAGAAGGATGATTTAAAACAAGCAAAATTTTTGGTTATTTTCTTTACCAATTTACTGATTTATGAGTGGATGAAGAACTTATGATGACGATGAAAAAATTTGTGGGCTTTTATGAACATGATTGTTTGTACAGGATTTTGCTGTTCTTAGTTGATTTTGAAATTTCTGTCTTTTTGTTTTTTAATAAGTTTTAATTTGTGTAATAAGACATTGGAAAACCTGACTCTAGAATTGAAGAGTTTGAGTTTTTGTTCTAAGTATGTGTACATTATTTGGATTAATGTAGTTTGTTTTAAATTGATCATGAATTGCTAATATTTTGATTTAGATCTTTATTACCAGCAAAGAATTTAGATCCTTCATGTTTATGTAAAGTTGGCTGTGGTTTGTGGTCATGATCTATTTGTTTTTTATTTTTGTTTGTAGTTTTTTGTTTTTTCTATGATACTATGATCTCTTTGTTTTATGTTCATTGTGTTGAGGAATGCTTATTTGCCCATTGAATTGTTACCACTTTTTTCAAAGGCATAATATCAAAATCAGAGTGAACTTGCTTGAACATCACCACATTGGTGATCGAGGAATCAATTCTCGAATATCAACATTATATAGACCGAACCAGTAATTATGACGTTGAACTGAATTACCTCAAAACAATAAAATCAACGTGCCACCAAGATAATAAAATGGTTGTTGAATTATTATATTTTTCGAAAATAAGTAAGGTAACAATGTTTTTTTATTTTATTCCAATTCTCTTTTACCGAATAATACGCATAATTAAATTTCTTAGAATTGAATCTCCAACTAATAAGTTTTGTATGCTTAATAAGTTGAACAAATTAAGATGATGACATTTAACATTTTCCTATATTGTCCACATTAAACACAAATTTTATTGATATTTCGTCTCACTTTTGAATTTTAGAATGTTTCACCATTAAAAACAAATATCCAAACTTATATGGTATACATATTATTTTCCTAACTAATCTGAATTTTTGTTTCTAAATGAATCAAACATACTTATTATTGCAAGGTAAGAGATCAAAGTTAAAATTTCTTTCATTTATTTAATTTCATACCAATTTAAGAATATAATACATATATACATATGATTATAAGTGAATGCATGAAAGTTGGCGAGTATTAAATTACTTCTTACTTTATTAAGAATCAAATTTCAAATCAAATTCTTGCTAATTTTAATTCGTATTTTTTTCTTTTATCAAAAAGGATTAAGAGGCAATAGTTTTATTGTTTGGTGTAAATTCAGTTCAACACGAGTCAATTTACTTTTATTTTATTTTTTTTATTTTTTTTATTTTCTTCTGTCACGGTCAGAGCTAAACATACTCTAGTTGGTCTTTGAAAAAAAGAAAAAAACTATTGGGCCATTTCCTTCTGTCGAGGAAGCCCAATAAAAGGCGCAAAATTTACGTTCCTAATAAGACCCGACCCGATCCAATTCAAAGTCATACGGGTTCGGTTTTATCTCATCCAATTTCTTGAAACCCTAAACCCTCGCAATATAAAGTCTGCCGCTTACATCTGAGTCCTCTTTCGCGAAGAGGATTTCGAAGGATTTATCGTCGAATTCGATTAAATGGTATTGCCCGAATTTGCTTTTATTCCGTCAATCCATTCTTATAACATATGAATGTTTCCGAATTCGAAATTGAAGTTCGTTAATCGATTTTTTTGTTAATCTGTGAATTAGGGTAAGGGAACGGGAAGTTTCGGTAAGAGGAGGAACAAAACCCACACTCTCTGTGTTAGGTGTGGCCGCCGCAGCTTCCACTTGCAGAAGAGTCGATGCTCCGCTTGTGCATTTCCGGCCGCTCGTAAGCGAACATGTAAGATCGTCTTTGATCAATTGAATCTGTTTCATTTTCTGATGTTAATTTGTTTGATCGATTCGAAGTAATAATCATTTGATCCTCCATTATTGACCCAGGTAGCAATAGATTCGTTATGTGTATACTGGTTTAGCCTAGTAGTCTGAACTTTGGGAACTAATAGTGGGATGAGTTTATGGTGTTACGTGCCTACTAGTTAATTTTATTTTTTATGGGTGTATTTGAATAAATAGTTGCCTGAGTAGTTATTTTGAGCGATCAGAATAAAGAGTTATTTTGAGTGATTAGATAGTGAGTTGTTGCAATAACTTGTTTGGATGTAGATTTTTGTAGAATTGTTGCAGCAAATAAGCTCGTTGTAGAAATGAGTGATTTTGGAACGAGGAGTTATTTTGAATCATTATAAATGAACGGTTATAAATAAGTGGTTTTAGAATGAAAAGTTATTATGTGTCTTGAAATGAGTAGTTATTTTGAATGGTTGCAAAAACTCGTTAAGATGTGGTTTTTAGAGGGGATTTGTAAAACATCTCCTATGAGTTTCTTTCACATTTAAATATGGTTAAGGGGTATGGTGGGAAGAAAACTTATTTCGGGGAAAAACAGATCAAGGTCTATTTACAAAAGGATGACAAAACCTCTAATAATTTAGGGGCTGCCATGAATGAGGTTTACCATTACATACAAAAAGACCACCTGGAATCTTGATGAGTCTACTGTCTGTCACATAAAAAAGTATAACCAAATTTGAAAAATTTGGTGCCCCTACTTCTTTATGAAGTTGAAAATAGTGGAAATGTGCATCGGTACTTGAGGGGATGTTTGGATTGAGATTTTAAGAGTATTTAGATTGTTATTTAGAATGAGGATTTATTGAGTATTTAGATGTATTGATTGCAGTAAAAAACTTGTTTGGATCTAGTTTTTAAGAGCGTTTAAAATTAGTATTTAGAATGATGATTTATCTTGAGTATTTAGAAGTAATGATGAGTAATGATTGTAGTAAAAAACTTGTTTGGATGTAGATTTTAAAAGTATTTAGAATGAAAATTTTGAGTATTCAGAAGTAATGATTACAGTCAAAAGCTTCTCTGGATGTAGTTTTTTAAGAGTGTTTAAAATTAGTATTTAGAATGATGATTTATTATAATAAGTATTTAGAAGTAATTATTGCAATAAAAAACTCGTTTGGATGTAGTTTTTTTAGGAGTATTTAGTAAATACTAATTTGAAATACTAGTTCAAAATCTCATACCAAATGTCCTTGAAGAATATAAAAAAATGTTAAAAAGTTTGTCCAACTGAATGGTTTAGTTTTAGTTTATTTAGTTGTTTTTCTTATGTGGGGTTTGGATTTAGATAACTGGAGTGTGAAGGCAATCAGGAGGAAGACGACCGGAACTGGACGTATGAGATACATGCGCCATGTTCCTCGTAGGTTTAAGAGTGGTTTCAGAGAAGGTAATAGTTTGCATCTGTATTATCTTATAATCAATGTGATTAGTGTGTTATCTTTTGATTTTAATTACATTTGGATTTTGTGATTTAGGTACTCAAGCAGCGCCGAGGATCAAAGGAGCAGCAGCGTCGGCCTAAAACATCGAAGGTTAATTGTCGCACAACTTTGGTGCCTTATAGTAGCTTTTATGAGAATTTTGTCAAATTTGGACCAGAATTTATTTGAGTTTTGTTTGATGATATTATTTATTGCCTTCAATATTTGCTCATTTAAATTTCTTACTACTTTGTTCACAGAATTTTGTATGATTGTATTCAGACCCATTTTCACCTTTTGTTAATCTATAGGACTTTGACTTGCATATTTTTAACCCTTTTTTGTGGTTTTTGGTGGTAAATGTTATCTCCCTAATGGGAGATCTCTCTACTTCTAATGGGAGGACAAATGGGATTCTTTAGAATGAATATGTTGGAAGACATTTCTTGGTTTAAATAATCATACTGGTTTGTTCTTCAGGAGTGTGGCCTAGTCTGTAGAGCCTTGAAGTTAGAGGTGATTGCAATTACGTTTTTGTCGATGTTTTGTCAAATCAACAACCGAATAAATATCTTTATTTTTTCAACAATTAAGGGCTTGATTAAAATAAATTAAGGTTCTATGAATCTAGCCGGCATTTTTTTTAATTTTTTTTTTTTGGAAAAGAAATTCAAGTTCTTTAGAACAATTTAATTTTAAAATTAAAAAAAAAAAAAATTTAAGCTTACAATAATTACTCGTATACAGCTTTATTAGTTTTAAAAAAGTTTTTGAATAGTTGTGTTTGTTTATGTAATTTTGTAAGAACTTCCAAATTTACATTTTTAAAATCTAAAAACCAAACGATTATTAAATGAGGTCTTATAAACATTGGTTTTTAGTTTTTGAAAATGTAAATTTGGTCCAATCTATAGTCCTACACTAGTAAAAATTGGTTGACAAATCATGTTCAGATTTGTTTTTGAGATACAAAGCTCAAATTTTCATATAAGGATAGTCTAATCAAAAAACAAGAAACATGAGTTTGTACAATTTTTTCCAGTTCAATAATTAATAATTAATATTTATTGAAATGAATAATTAATTTCCAGTTCAAAATTAGTATATATTTTTAAATGAAAAATGAACTAATTGAACTTGTTTTTTTTTTTATTAAAATATATCTCAAGATTAAAATAAAAAAAATCTTCAACAAAAGAGAGAAGAGAAAATAAAGAAAGCAAAAATCCAAGAAAACGTGGGAGAAAGAAAGTGGAAGACATTATCTTCAATTTTTCCATTAAAATAAGTTAATACCAAACAAATGAAAATCAATTCCATGTTAAAGACTAAGATTAAGGACATTGACAAACAAGGCTAAACAAAGAGAGAAATGTTGTATTGGATAACCAACTAACTTTATATATTAACTCTTTTTTTTCTTTTAGATTTTTATGTTTATCAAAAAATCAAAAAAAAAAAAATCAAAAAAATACCTAAATAGTACATTTGTAAAGTAATTACATGTATAGCTCAAAGTTGGTTATGTAGAAAGATTAAAAAAAAAAAGATTTCTATCATTTTGACCTATAGTCTATCAATTCTTTTTTTATGAGTTTGTTGATAATATTCCATCAATAGTTCAACTGACAGACTTCAATTAATTCAGTTGATAGTTTTCAATCAGTTTATCGATAGTTTTCAATCAATACAGTATACAATAGTATTGAATATGTGCTAGAGCACAACCATGTCGACGGCAGAAAATTACTGATACCTCACTTCGTTGGAAAGCTATCTACTCCATGAGTCGATTTCACAAATGAATATCTCTAACTCCGTAAATCTAAAAAAAAAAAAAAAAAAGAAGAAGAAGAAGAAATGAGTTTCAAAAATCTTTTTGCTAGAAAAAATGAAGACTTGCTTCTGCTAAATCTCTTTCTAGCAAATATTTAATTATTTTAAATTATGACTTAAAAGTATTAAGAAAATGAAAAAAGAAATAAATTAAAAATTTTCATAAGGAAATCCGATTTTCGCAAAAAAGAAATGAAAAGATGGTGAATCTCGCAAAGACATAAATTAATTTTGGAATAAATTTCTAATGTAGAAGAATGGCCACAAGATAAATATTTTACGGAGGTATTCGCCCAAATCTCTACATTACAAGCATTTTTATGGGTTAAGCCCTTATTATTAGTTACCATCATCAAGTTACAAATTGTACAATTCCCAATTTTTGCAATATGTAATGAGAATGCAACGGTTACTTTTGTAAAGTGTATATCATTCAAGCATTTTTTTAGCAGAAAAATGTACCAATAGAAAATAGTTGTGAATATTTTATTTCATTAAAAATTTGAATTTGGAAGAAAATAAATTGAAAAATAAATGATTTGTATTTGCATATAAACTTTCTCAAATAAATGGTTTAAGAACAAATTCCTTCAAAATAAAGTCAAAAGGTGAAATTACCATCCTATCCAAAACCAAACAAAAACAATCAGTTGCAACAGAAAAAATATTTAAATAGGAAAACAAAATCCAGAAAAACAAGGTACAATTTTGTAGAATGTTCACAAAATAGAACACAAAACAAGAACTTAACCATTGATTCCTAAGATCTGAGCTGTGACTTTCATAGGAAAAAAAAATGGTGGCTAGCCATTCAAACATGTCTGTCTTCCCCTGTTTTTGAGAATCTTTGACCTTCCAATGAAAAATAAATAAATAAATAAAAAATAAAAAACAAAAAACCCCACAACCATCCATCCATCTTTCTCTCATATCCCAACAAAAATTCCCAAAAAAAAAAAAAAAAAAAAAAAAAAACTCAAGAAAAAACAAACACCAGTCACCAAAATTGGTCTCCAATACCTCATTTATCTAAACCCAATTCCCATTTCAAAGAGAAGAACAAAAGAAAAAAAGAACCAAACCCCACAAAAATTTTTTAAAAAACCAACAGGTTTGGTTGAGTTTTGATTAAGTTTTGTCATTTCCAACAGCTCTCTTTCTATGAACTTTGTCTTTTCAAACCTGTCAAGATTGCTGGTTTGTTCTATGTCGTTAAATCTGTCAAAAAATTCATCAGAAAGCTGAAGATGGCACGAGAATTAGAAGAGGGCGAATACAGGTTCGAAGAAATGCAAAGAGTTTTAACCATAGTGTTACCATATATACTCCAAATGCTTGACTTTGGAGATTTGAATTGTCATGTTTTTTCTTTCGGATAATAACGATTTTGTTTTACGACAGAAATTTTGGATCTACTTCTTCGAACAACACCGTTTCGGACAGACCTACCGCTAACCGTCAGGAAAAAGGCTCCACAGCCAATATGTTTATGGATGATGCTGCAGTTGAACAGCCTAGAAACCAGCCTCCATCAGGTTCATATCTGTTCTGCTTTGTGTTTTATTTTGAAGAGTTTGATGATGTTATGGGAAAAGAGCAGTGGATAGCATTGGATGATTTGAATTAGTAAACTTGAGTTTGAGTTTTTGAATGAGTTGTGTAAAGAACATTGTGACATTTACACGTTATCTCGATGTCGAATCCTTCCGACGAACATTGTACTCAAAATGAATATCAGAAATTTGATTTCATAGGAAAAGTCAACCTGTGTTGTTTGCAAAATTGATTTTGTATAAATTCAAAGACCATTCTTTAGATTGGTTTGAAGTTTTTGAGTGTTTGTGTGT
>JBBMEG010000018.1:5707424-5718132 GCA_037832605.1 Cyclanthera cordifolia
TCCTAGGTATGTGGTCATTCATGGTTGATTTACTATTTCTGTTCAAAGTTGATTTGTCTATGGTATGTAAAACTATGTATTCATTTTGTTTCCTCTTGTCCATTTTTCATAAACAAAGCATACACCACTAGATGCACAAAAAAACAACAAACCTCAAATTTCTCAAACCAACCGACAACAAACATGTGGTGCTTCTTAAGAAATTCTTTAGCTTCGTTCATAGAGCTTATATTTATAACAGGTACACCGGTCTTTTTCTGGACCCAGATCACAATCTCTTCCCTGAATACAAGGAAAAAGAAACACCCATTCAAACATAAGAGATTTTCCAATTATAAAGTAGTCAACAAAGATCAATTCCCATTTGCTATCTACCAATCCATGCCATCAATTCAATCTAAGAAAAACAAAAAGCTACTCACGCAGTAAACCCGCCAGAGTAAGGATGAGAAGTCCCATTAACAAACAGAAGCAATGTAGGGAACCCCTTAATTTGCAGGGCAGCGGCCGCTTTCGGATACCGTTCCGCGTCAAGCTTCGCCATTAAAACGGAGCTGCCCAATTCCTTGAGTGAATTAGCTGCCTCAGCAAATTTGGGCATAAGCTCAGCACTCCTAGCACACCAAGGAGCATAACCCAGAAGCAAAACATACTCATTTTGTTCGATTACTCTCTCATTATTATCATTGCTAAGCTCAAGAACAATCCTCTGCGCTTTACTCAATACCTTTGCCTCTGAGGTCCTCAAATTCGCCTCACCCTGCTGCTGAATCTCCTCCTCCACATCCAATGCCAGCAATTCCTCGAAATCTTCATCGTCGTTTTCAACTGGGTTGGTTTCAAATGAGTTAACAATGGCGAAAAATCCGAATAACAGGAGAAGGGTGAAGGCAAGGGGGATGAATCTGGAAGTGGGGTTTCTTAAAATCATGTCGATGGGTTTAGAATTGAGGGTTTTTTCTTTGGATTTGTATGGAAATGAATTTGGATCTGGCGAAATGGGGTTTTGAGGGGTTTTTTTTCTTTCCTTGTTGATGCTGAGTTGAAGAAGATGAAGAGTGAAACCGATTTGAGTTGTACGTGTGAAAATGTGAGTGAGCCATAGATATTAAAAATGTATGTCCTATGGTCAAGCAAACTACAACGTGGGTGGGACTACCATGGCTCCCTTTACATTAATTATTTTTTTTTAGGAGGAAATTATAAATTTGGTTTTTATGGTTTGAACAATTTTAATAATCCAGATCAATTAACCAAACAGAACTATACAACTTATCCTCCGATGGAGGTAAAACCACAAACAAGGACATCGCCACTCACAACACCAATGGTACCAAACCACATTTTTGATGGTGACCATTTCAATAGAAAATCAATAGACAAGAATGTTTTGATCAGTCGATAGCCTAATCAAACCCAAGCCTTAACAATATTGGAATACAAAGAACCCAAAAAAGGCATAAAAAAACATCCTCTCAACCGCTAAGGTAGACTTTCGATGCACTTTGGAAGTTAGTCCTTGGAGCATATAGACTACTGAAGTACGAGACCCCACCAAAATTAAATAGGAAAGGAACTCTCCGAACATGAAATAGAGCTTACCCGAAACAACCAAGCTGCCCACCAATTAAAACTTCCTTTGTCCACGAGTTCAAAACTAGAATCACTCAACCGAACGACATCATTTTTTTACCTTATGGTTCGGATAAAGTTATAATTTAGTTCTTGAATATTTAGATTTTAGTCTATATGATCTGGAGAAATCTACAATATAGTTTTTATGGTTTAAAAAAATTAGAATTTAATCTTTAAAGTTTCATAGTCTAATAAGTAGTCTATCTTGTTCGTAATTGTTGGTGAATAAAGTAGGTAGAAGTTAATAATGACATCGTGAGATAAGTAATTGATTCAACGGAAAAAAAAAACATCATTCATACATCAAAAGTTACATCTACGTTCTTAATCCACTTACAATTTACGAATAACATGAACTATTTAGGTTTTTATCAAACCATAGGAACCAAGTTCTACTTTTTAGACTAAGTTTTATATTTCTCCAAATCATAGAAATTAAAGTTTAAAATTTTAAAATTATATGAACTAAACTCTAACTTTATTTAAAAAGACGAACCAAATTTATTAAATTATCTTCTTTTTTTATTATATTATGGTCAAATTATTATTATTATATGAATTCAAGGAGAAAGTAAGGAAAAGAATTCATGACATTTTGTTTCAAATGTGTACATTGATATTGTTAAATTATTGTTCTGGTTGGCCGATCAAATTATTATTAAACTCGTTTTTTTGGTTTATAAAGTACATTAATGATCTTGAACTAAATTTTAAACCCTTTGTTTTAGTTCATTGGTGTACATGGATGACTAGTCAAATTATTATTAATCTAAATTAGATATTTAAAGAATGCATCATTCCGATAATCCTATGAAGTCATCGGTTCAAATCATTATCAAAAATAATAATAATAAATTAAAAAAAATTCCAATCAAATACATTTCTTCCCAACATTTGATACTTCAGAGAGATGTCTCGTCTAGAAGTTATCCTAATACCCTGACAGAGAGAGAAATACTAGATTATTTTATTTTATTTTTTAATTGAGACTTCAGTCATTTGAAGAAAATTAAAATTTAGTCTCTAATTTTAAAATCTAAATTTTAATTTATATAATTTGAAGAAAGTTTACATTTAACGATAAAATTAGTTATTCATATATCAATAATAATAGTATGATTACGTGACTTATTGGACAATAATATCACATTTTTTTTACTTGTACCTACTTAATTTGGATTACAATACTTACATCAATTAAATTTTCTATACTTATATGAATTAAATTCTATCTTTTAAAATAAAAAATAATAATTAAGTTGTAATTTTCTTCAAACTGCACTACCAAATTTATAATATACTCATAACCATTAACACAATTGCAAGTTCCACTCTAAAAGAAAAGGAGATACTCCTAAATGAGGAAGAAAGCTTCTCATTATCAACCAAGACATGATTAAATTCAGACTTACATAAGAAAATGTTAAAATTATTTTTATGATAGATGAAGCATTGCATTTCACCAAGATAATTAATATAATATTCCTTCAATAACGGTGACGACCTTCCTTAATAGTCATTCCGTTAAATACTATAGGGAGGCTCCTGAGTCTCATTAGCAACTCGCAGACTAAATTTGTAGAAGTGCGACGTAGATTCGATTTTCAGAATCAAACTTGTAATTGTAGTGTTGAATTAGACTATCACCGAATAATGAAACCAATGTGTCACCAACACTTTCGAAATAATCTAATTCCGCTAAATACTATTAGGGTTGCTCTCCCTCATTTCCTCTCCCCTAAATCCAGTCACCCCCACGTCATAATCTTCGTTTTATGCTAAAATGAATACAATTTAATCAAAATAAGGGGAAGGTGGAAACTACCATTTAATTTTAAAGTATTAAACCGAACCGAATCAAATCCAACTGAACCAAACCAAACGAATAGTTAGTTACAACAGAAGAAATGATTAAATAGCAAAACCAGATCCAGAAAAAATAGGAGAAACAAGTACAATTTGTACAATGTTGTTAAAATAGAACACAAACCAATAACTTAATATCCACATCTCAAATCTAAGCTGACTTTTAGAGGAAAATAAATTGGTGGTTAGCCATTCAAACATGTCTGTCAACTGTCAACCCCCTGTTTTTTGAGAACCTTTGACCTTCCTATGACAAACCTCAACCATCCATCCATTATATATATATATGTATATATATATATCTAAAAAACAAACACCAATCATCAAAGCTTCCCTTTGTATAACCCAACTCCCATTTCAAAGGGAAGATCAAAAGAAAGAAACCAACCCAAAAACCCAACAATTTTGTTTGAATTTTGATTCTGTTTTTTCTTTTTTTCAACAACTCTTTCCTTTTACCTTTCTATGAACTTTGTTTTCCCAGGCTTGTCAAGATTGCTGGCTTGTTCTCTCTCGTTTATTCTAGCAGGAGATTCATCAAAAAGCTGAAGATGGTTACAGAAATGGAACAAGAGGAGAATTACAGGTTCGAATTGTTCGATTTTCAAGGAAAAATGACAATAATAATGCTTACCAAATACTTCAAAAGCTTGACTATGAAGATTCCTACAGAAACAAGGGATGTAGTCCTTCGTATGACACGGTTTCGGACAAACCTTCCACGAAACAGGACAAAGGGTCTAAAGCCAAGCTCGATGAAGCTGCGACCAAACAGCATAGAGATGGCCCTCCAACAGGTTCATGTCTGTTCTGTTTTGAGTTTTTGAAAAGTTTGATGATGTTGAGGGAGAGAGAGAGATGAACACCATTGTTGATGATTTTGATCATG
Organism: Cyclanthera cordifolia; assembly: GCA_037832605.1. NCBI lineage: Eukaryota > Viridiplantae > Streptophyta > Magnoliopsida > Cucurbitales > Cucurbitaceae > Cyclanthera > Cyclanthera cordifolia. Next base: position 5,711,815 of record JBBMEG010000018.1, read on the forward strand.
TATGGTAGACCTTATGATGTTTGTGAGATTTTCATGACACCTTGGGAGAAAGGGATTTGTTTTTCCCCGCATATCAATGTTTTTTTTTTTACATGAGTGTCAGAGCTAGCGTACGCACGCCTCGACTATATTTACGTGACTTACCTGACCCAACTATAGCTTTTAAAACATAGAATACTCGAGAAAGGGACAAAATATGGGCTAGCCTGCCTGAAAGAAAAGTCTTTTTAAGAGTTGTTGACCCGACATCTGAATGTTAAGGAAGCCTATAGGAAATTATTTCCTACCAAAGATCATCCATTTTACTTACTCTTGACCACTACAGCACCCCTCATGTCGATGTCGAATATGATTGATGAAGATTATGGTTGAAATGATTTTAAGTCAATTTGATTGCAACATAAGTTGCAGAACTCTATTTTTTTACTTTGAGATTATCCTATGTATTAATATCGAATCCGAAAACTTTACTCGAAATGGATTTGAGCAATTTGGTTGCATAGGAAAAGCCAACCTGAGTTGTTTACAGTATGAATGCAAAGGTCATTCTTGAGCTTGGTTTGAAATTGTGTTTCTTTTGGATATAATCAGAAATTGAGCAGATGATGGAGAGGTTTTCCAAGTTGCTTTTAGGCGAAGATATGTCCGGTGGAGGAAAGGGCGTTTCTTCGGCTTTAGCGTTGTCGAATGCAATTACAAATCTTGCAGGTACGTTGTCGATAATTTCGATCTTCTATCACGGAGTTGGTTATATTTGCTTTCACTTTGATGTAGTTAGTTTTATAGTTGAATCTAGGGAGAATGTCAAGTGATAATCTTTTTGGTCTTTTATCCTATCATTTTGTAGCTTCTGTTTTCGGTGAGCAACGGCGACTGGAGCCGATAGCAGCAGAGCGAAAAGGAAGGTGGAGAAAAGAGATTGATTTGCTTTTATCAGTCACTGATTACATAGTTGAATTTGTTCCTTCCCAACAGAAAGCTAAGGATGGAACAAACATGGAGGCAAAAATTTCTCTCTCTATTCATGATCTTCAAAACAAAGACAAAAAATAGTGAAAACAAAATGAAATTACAGTAATACACTTGACATTCTTTGATTTAACAGATCATGGTTACCCGTCAACGCAACGATCTTCACATGAACATCCCAGCGCTGCGCAAGCTCGACGCCATGCTTATAGTAGGAATTACTAATTTTGTCTACTTTTTCCTGATTAATAAGTGTTAAGATATGCCTTGAACTATGATGTTCCACGATTACTTAGTCGAGAGTCATGCTGCCTGGTCAGCAAGCGGGAATCATTGCTCGTGGATGCTTTTTGTGTTCGGTTAAAACCCTAGCCCTATTTGACCAACATTCTTATATTCGCTCTTCTCTGATAAAATTTTTCTTCTCTCTACCAGTAGATGTAGCTAACACATCATTAGTGAACCACGTAAATCAGTATGTTTTTCTTAGATTATTGTTTACGTTTTCATAACAATGAGATTCCATCATTTTCATGAAAAACAATACATGAATCTCTCTAATGATCAATTTCACATGATGCAAATAGGTTTGTTTGGATGCTTTTAAGGACCAATCCGAGTTCTACTACGTATCGTCGAAAGATGCCAGCGATTCAAATAAAGACAACACTTCAAAGAGAAATGATGACAAATGGTGGCTACCTACTCCTAAAGTTCCTCCAAATGGTTTATCTGAAAACTCAAGGAAATTCATACAACATCAAAAGGATAGTGTAAACCAAGTGCTTAAAGCAGCCATGGCCATAAATGCACAAGTTCTATCAGAAATGGAGATACCTGAAAACTACATTGAATCATTGCCTAAGGTGAAACAAAATTTACCGAAACAAGTACTCGATATAGAGAATGCTCCCTCTTTTGTTGATTTTCGTGATTGAATGTCTGTTTGTAGAATGGGAGGGAAAGCCTTGGGGATTCTATCTATAGAAATATAACGGTTGAATTTTTCGACCCGGATCAATTTTTGTCTGCCACGGACTTATCTTCCGAGCATAAGATCCTAGATCTCAAGGATAGAATTGAAGCTTCCATTGTGATATGGAAGAGGAAGATGAACCAGAAAGATGGAAAATCTGCTTGGGGCTCAGCCGTAAGCTTGGAGAAGCGAGAGCTTTTCGAAGAGCGAGCGGAAACAATTTTACTCATCCTCAAACATCGTTTCCCAGGTGCTCCTCAGTCAGCATTAGACATCAGCAAAATCCAATATAATGGGGTAAAGAACATGTTTTTTGGAAAGTACTTTATCAAGGCTATGTTTGGTAACCATTTGATTTTTTGTTTTTGGTTTTTGAAATTTTGACCCCGCAACTAGTCCTTCAACAAGTGATATTCATTGTTTTGATATCTACATTTTACTTAAGTTTTAAAAACCAAACAAAAATTTAAAAGTTAAAAAAAGTAGCTTCCAAATACTCGTTTTTGTTTATAAAGTTCAGTTAGAATTCACCTACTTTTTTAAGAAAAGATGAAATCATATGGAGAGATTTGAGTAAATACAAGCTCAAATTTCAAAAACCAAAAACAAAAAACTAAATAGTTATCACACAAGGCCTAAATGTTCTGTTTGTTGCACTCTCTAAAGTCACATTCTTCAAAAACTTAGACTAATGCAAGAATGCTTTGAATTTACAGGATGTTGGACAGGCTGTTCTAGAAAGTTACTCTAGAATCCTTGAAAGCTTGGCCTTCACAGTGATGTCAAGGATTGAGGATGTACTCTATGCGGATTACATCGCTCAAAATCCAACAAAAGGGTCGAGTAAGAAAGACCCTTCGTGGGAAACTACGACATCATCGGGGGCAGATAAGTTTTCGGCAGGGGACGAGACACAAAATGCTGCAGAGACACCTACTTCAATGACACTACTCGATTTCATGAATTGGGGTCCTGATATTTCGGATAATGAGACAAAGAAGGAATCATCAACTGGGAATTCAGATAACTTTCCCACAGAAGAAGTGAAGCATGTACACAAGCTTCAAAACATTGTGATCAACAATAAGTTGGTCTCATACCTCGAGAACATCGGAGGAGGCACGAAAAGCCCCATCACTCGACATTGAATCTAAGGAAAAATAATAAGAACAAAGAGCAAGCACAAGATTAAGAGAAGGGGGAGAGGGGTATAACAGAATACCTCAGTTCAAAGGTTAACTTCCTTTTGACTGAATTTTTTTTTAGAGCTGCAATTACCAAATCCATTCAATTCATTCTTTTGTAAATATGGATAAGGACAACTACTTGGGTTTTTGAGTGTTTTGAATATGATTCTTTTGAGTTTTGCATGTAAAACTTTTTATTAGTCTTTCAAAGAAACTGACAACACTAAATTTTAAAAAATGGTTGAAGATAAGTTTGTATAGTCGAAAACTTGGGTTTCGAAGGTATGCTCCCTTAAGGTCTCACGTTCGATACTTACTAGTGACATTAATTTGTAGACATCACCCGTGTCTCCGTTCCTTCATTGTCTCTCAGTGCATGACCTAGAGACGGGCGTGTTACCCCGAGTATAGTGAAGCAAAGCTTCAATTTTCGGGTTCAAAAAAAAGAAGAAGAGGAAACTGACAAGACTAAATTGTAAAAACGCATTCATCATAAAATAACAATTGCTCAAATAACACTCTCAAATGTATCTATGAAACATGCTAGTAGGAGAGTTAAGAGCGAAAATTTTTACATACAAACGAAACCCGGCTTGAAACCGAATTAGATCTTGCCTCGTGGCCCGAGTTTTGGTGGAAGTTGAGGTCCTTTCTTGATTGGAAGAACGTCATCTGGGGCAGTAGCACTGAAATAAGCTAGAGTGGCACCACCACCAAATAGCAAGAACTTAAGCAACAATCCTCTCTTGGTGAATGGAGCAGCAAACGTCTCAAAGAATTTGCTCTAGGAAATGTACAAAAAACAAGTCAATAGCAAGTTCAATCCAACTAAGCAGCAATAGACATATCTCACAACTCTAAGCCTTTACAACATGTTAGAAATGGCTACATTCTAAGTTTGAGTATGGCAAAAGTCAAAGAACATATGCTAAAGTTGCATCTTTTTAAACCTTTATGATTGAAGTGTTTTAAAAGTGTAAATGGAAAAAGGAAAAGAAAACACTTGAGTCCGACGTGAGAAAGCGCCCATAGCATTTTTGACTTGATAGTAAAACAAAACACTCTTATAATCAAAGCTAAATGTAGATTGCAACCCACCAATTTAAGTTTCTGGATTGATTGATGGTTTAACATAATTCAACATGGTAATAGAGTCAGAGGCTCCGAGTTAGTTATTTTCTTTCTAATTAAACTTGAATTTCACTTGTAGGCATTTTCTCAAATTTCAAAGCCCATAAGTGAGAGAGTGTAGGTCGATATATTTAAGTTTACTCCAATCCACCAGCTTAAGCTTTCGGGTTGGTTGGTGGCTTAACCTAATTTAACACTAAACATCAAGAGTAATTTGTCATCAAGCACTTAAAAGAGTGCTTATAATCAAAGCATTTAGCTAAGATTACTTCTTTAAAAACATTCCAAGCACACTTCCTAATTTGAAGAATGACTTTCTAAGTGCTTAAGAAAATTTAAAGAGTAAAAAAGTATTTTTAAGCATTTGAAAAGAAAATATTTATTTAGCTAATACACCTCACAAGTCACGACTATTCTAGCTGAATATACTGCCTAACCCTACAACATTCACATATTAAGTAAACCGATAGAAAACTTATTCCTAGGTGAGTGGTCACTTGTTTTGAACTTGATCCTTTCTTAATTCTCTAAGACTTCAATCACTAGGTCGCTCCATGATGGATACAAATATCGACAAACAAAGAATAAGATCGAAAAGAACGTAGACATATTTACACAACTCGCTAACTACGTCCACGAACAGAGGAAGAAATTGTTTGTAGGAGATAAAAAAACATAAGCTTCCATTCAAAATGCCAAATAACTTATTCAAAGCATTTCAAAAGTAAACAAACAAAGAACTGATAACTACTAGTGCTACTCTGTTCTGTTTATTCCAATATTTAAAAATCATTAAAGCACACACAAAAACAAATCACAAAACCTGAAGAGAATTGTAAGGAGAAGGAGCATCAGATCCATACAAATCCCACTGTCCAGTAGTGTTACCCAAATCCTCTAAATCAAAGTAAACACTTTTGTCACCATACTTAGCCACCACAGCACCAACCCTGAAAACAGAGTAAACAAAACAACACAAGTATCATAAAAAATGCAATCCAAAATCAACAGAAAAATAGAACAAATTCGACTCGTTGACCGGTCAGCAAGGCCCCCACTTGCTAACCGGACAGTAGTGAAATTCCCGCTCGCTGACCGGTCAGCAAGCTCACTTGCCGAGGCTTGCTGACTAGACAGTGAAATCTCCCGCTTGCTGACTGGACCGTGCGATCCCCGCATGTTGAGGCTTGCTGACCGGGCAATGAGAACCTCACTTGCTGAGGCTTGTTGACCGGACAGTGAAATCCCGGCTGACCGGGCAGTGAGATCCTCACTTGCTGAGGCTTGTTGACCGGACAGCGAAATCCCTATTCGCTGACCGGGCAGTGAGATCCTCACTTGCTGACCGGATGGTGAAATCCTCACTCGCTAACCCGGCAGTGAGATCCCACTTGCTGAGGCTTGCTGACTGGACAGTGAAATTCTCTTTGCTGACCAGGCAGTGATAGCCCGACTAATTAATCATAGACATCATAGTTCAAAGTGTATTTCAACAATTTAGTTACTTGAAATTTCTGGGTCTCAAGCTCTGGCGAGAGGGCCTAAGAGACAGCTTGGTTCCAGCAATGGAGCTTCCATTAAGGCCCTTAACAGACTGAACGGCGGCTAGTGTTGCTAAGGAAGCCATTGTTGCGTCTTCTTTTCTTTTCTTTTTTCTTTTTTTTTTTTTTTTTTGCTTTGAAAAAGGAACAAACTTGGGGAGTTGGAGTTGCAGGCTTGGAGAGGAGGCGAGGCTTCAAATGGGGTTTTGGTTGTGTGATTGGATCTTGTTTTGACACGTGGCGGAATTGGATCTTGACAATTTGAAGTTCAAGTGAGGGAGTGCCACGTGGATGAAGTGGATAAACCTATCCTTGTTGATATGGGTAGGGATGTAGATACTAAGGTTGGGTTCTGTCTCTTAGAATTGTGAAGGACAACGACCAACAACAAATCTTTATCCTTATTTTCTTTATGACATTATTTTTGTTGTCATAAATTCAAAACATATGATTCTAATAGTGTTGTCTTTATCCCATTTAAATTTATGTTTTCCTTTGTTATAATTGGTTGAAT
>JBBMEG010000018.1:5735450-5745859 GCA_037832605.1 Cyclanthera cordifolia
ATTTTCAAGCATATCGACATGGTCGGTTTGGTGCCAAATTTTACCGAAAATCGACACTGATAGATCAAAGAACATCCCTATACAATAATACGAGAAAGAACAAACAAACAATGGATCTATAAGGCCAAAATTTTAAAACTGCCATCAACAAATCCACTAGGAATATGTTTGATAAGATCATTTGTCCCTAAAATGACTAAAAATATGAAAAACCAGAAGTGATTAAGGCAAAAAAAAAAAAAAAAAAAAAAAAAAAAACTTATGGCACTTCAGAACTAGTGGAAGACTAAAAGATAAATGCAGGCATGACCTTAACTATTGACAAGTAGAGTAAAATACCTAATCTCTGCCAAGACTCTTCAAACTATTGTTCTTCAGATATCTGAATATAGACCATTTGTGTGTATCCATTAAATACAGTAGTTCCAAGTCGAGCTAAACCAAGCCGCTGAAACAAAGCATACCTGCCGTCTTCGACAATAGGGCTGGAAACGCGAGCGGGATCATATCTAGTCTGATGTGTTAAGGAAGGGCCAGCAACCGGAGGGAGCTCCCAATAAACATCAAGAATAGACTCCAAGTATCTGCTATTCTGGAAGTGCTCTGCGTGGGAAATAGCTTTATTACTGTGGTTAAAATCATCGCGCATGTAACCTCGAACGCCCCACCATGAATCATCCGGTCCACAAAGTTGTTCTGTATCCACTGCCTTTTCCCAGAACAACTTCCTTTGTGCTCTGATTCTATCTTCATCACTGTCCCTGAAGCAACTGTGCCCACCTCCTAAATCAGAAATATAAAAGAATTTAAATAAACTTCAATTTCCTTTGTCACAGAATCCCTATCAACTTAAGGGAAGTAGCAGTGGAAAGTAATTATTGATTTCATCATGTCCAAGAAATATTACAAGGATCACATAAATCAGTTCTAAATTTCTCATTAAATTTCAGTTTCTTTGTATCAAGGAAAACTCCTTGTGTGAAAATCCTTGTCTGATCACCCAATAGATGATGGGGATAAAAATTCGGTTGTCTTCTACCATGCATATAATATGATTGGCCTTATAGAGAAATTAGGATTGTTATAGGGTATATGGGCAATTAGTTGCGAGTTAGTTAGAATATTTTGGTTAGAAAAAAGAAAGCAGAAGTGAGGAGAAGTTAGGCAATTATTCAGTGAGTTGTTTAGGGTTTGAGAATACAAGGTGAGGAGGCCAAGTTCCCTAAGCTCGTATACAAACATTACGGCAGTCTCGTAGACCTAAGAAGATAGAATTCGACAGCTGGCCCAGTGCTAAAGTAACTCAAGCTAGTTGATGAAGCTATTCCGCCCAGTTGCTTTTTTCATTCTTCTAGGAATTCTTATTCAAATTCTTTTGATGAAAGGCAATGTTCGGTAATCAGCACGACACTTTTGTCAAACTCCTACGAGTAAGCAACTTCTGACCTCTGTAGCAAGGCAACCAACCACTCGTTCCCAAACCAATGGCTCAATCAAGGGCATCTAAACGTGCGCATTACCTTCCTTCTGCTTCTAGGATGCTGGCATCCACGAAATCAGATTCAAACACATCATATCAATAGATCTTGACTAAGGGCGGTTTGATTGGTAGAGTCTTCGGATTTCTAAGGTATGTGTGCTCCTTCGAAGGTTTCACGTTCGATATCTACAAGTGAGCTTAATAGTTAAATCTCTTGTTGTCACCAAGTTCGAGTCTTAGAATGGGTGTGAATGCTTTGAGTATATAGTAGAGCTTCAATTTTCGGTGATCAAGATTAAAGATCTTGAATCTTTTCAGACTTATATATACATATCAATAGATCTTGAATTTTATCAAGATATTCATATACAGTAAAATAACAAAGCAAAGTGAAATGAGATACAAGTGGAAGAGCAAGCAGGTACCTCTAATATAGAACTGATCGCACATCTGCCTTAAAGAATAGTGGTCTCCTGTACCAGTATCATAGTTATCCTCAAAAACAAGGTGTTGAAAGCCAGCTTTCAGAGCCTGCTTAATTCTGCCCTCAAATAAGAAGACAATTTTTCAGCATAATAACATGAATAAATAGATGGTTAAGACAGAATTAATTGATATCAATGAAATTCAGGATACCTCTTTAATTCATTCTGATGGTCGTCAAAAAATACAAGAACGTGACTAATATCATCAATTCCATGTTCTTTCATCACACTTTTCCAGGCAACACTTCCGAAGTCCACAAAGTCCTTTCCAGCAAAATAAGTACAGTTAGCATCAACGTAAGCAGGCCCTTTCTTCAAGTATTTTTCAGGGTGGCGGGGTGAGAGTGAAATAATCGGTGTGTCTGGCATTGCTTGCCGCAAAACCCAAGTCGAATGTCCCTTGAAGGCGCCACTCTCAATCATCAAATGTGGCTTTAGCCAACGAGTAATGAACCAAAGGCCAAAGCTATGATCAAAGCCCATTCCGTACATGTTATTCTTTATTGGACGGGTCATATATATTGGTACGAACTCTTCCAAGCCCTTTAGTAAATCTTTTGCAGTCCAGTCCACTGTCTTTCCCTGTTTCGATCTGCCTTTTGCCAAAAATGGATGATAAGGATTCAAACAAGCAAAATGTTTAGGAATTTCATACATTTAATCAGACTAGAACTTAGGATTGTGAACTGTGAAGTTAAGAAGAGCAGGACTTAATACTTATAGTAGTTCATTTATAAGGAATCTTACTCGCAAACCAACCAATTCAACATTATTAAATATTGTCGTGATTCGTGAATGCTTGACTATCCACTTTTGTGACATAACTTGAAATCAAAGGTTGTTTAATAACAACCTAGCTATTACTCGAGGAACATATCACCATTGAGGCTACCATAGACGGTCCCAAGATTGAGCAGAGAGAAAAATCTATGTTCCAAATTTGAAAAAGCTCAAATGAAGAAGAGTTGAGGAACAAGACTGGTGGAGCCTGGAGGTACAATGTGACAAACTCACACAACCTAGGACTATTGACATGATTATATAAAGTGAATAATAATCAACGTAGTGTAACCTAAAGTAGCCCAATGGACATCACACTATCTTTTATACTCAGGAGCACCCGCGCCCTTTCCAAAGTACAGACTCAAAAGACAACAATAGAATTAAGCTCACTCGCTTGGTTTGAATGTGAGGCCTCGAAGGAAGCAAGCGATGAAAATCTCAAGCCTCAACCAATGAAGCGGTCCTCGGGACGACCTTCCACAATATTATTGACTATTACTAAGATTAATAATACTAATGTTATACTGATATAATGGTATTATGCTAATACTTTTAACACATAGATTAGACAAACAACGCCGCTACTATCTATGTTTCCGTTTCATCATGCCAATAACAAACCAACTAAAATTCATCTCCTATTTTCCATTATATAAACAAAAACATTTCCAGAAAACTAAAATGAACTAGATCCACAAAGTGATAAACAAGAAAACTTACACCATGGCACGCCAAGCGTACCGAAATCCGAATCGAGCCCATCCATGCCGACGAATCCAGAACGCGAAACATGATCATGAGACGAAACACAAGCAAATCTGCGGGAGTGAAAGAACATCAACGACGAAATCAAGAGAAAGATTATGCCAAGGAGCGCAAGGCAAGCCCAAATCGGTCCAATTCGAGTGAAGTAATTGGAAACCCGGTGAGTGAAGAAGGAGAAACGGTTCTTCTTCGTCTTGGAAACATCGTCGGCATCGTCGTCTTCCAAATCGCCGCTCTGATGAGGGCATCTGCGAGAAGAGAGGACGCGATCGAGCCGCCGATTGGAAGTGGGGCTTTGAGGAGCTGAGGATTGAACTCTCATGGCGTCGAAGCTGGTGGCAGTGTTGCTGTTATGGTCGAGTTCTAGCCGAAGCGGTGGTTTTGAGCTTGGAATCTTGGATTGCCATGGCTTCATCTCCTCTTTTTGAGTAACTGAACGAGTACAGCGACTCTGGTTTTTCCTTTTCCTTTAACAATAAAAAACCATTCTTAGAGGATTTCTTTCTTCTTTTCTTTTTTTAGTTTTCATGAATTTTTTTTTTTAAATGTTGTCCAAATTTTAGATTAAAAAAAAACAAAAAAAAACAATCGCTTTAGCTCATAAATTGATATTTGAAAACAATTAAGTAAAAATAGACTTACAAAAAAAAAAAAAAAAAAAAGAAAAGAAAAAAAAAAGTTGGTTTCATTATTTAATGTTGTTAAAAAGTGGATATCCTTGAATTGTGTGTTCATTTTTTATAGCATCGAACTCGTAATCATGGTGTTAAACTGTATTTGTTTCAAACAATAAAATCAACGTGTGACCGATACTTTCGATAGGATAATTGTTTCTTCATTAAATCATATATCATACCTAATGATGATTTGTTAGTTCATAATTATCTAACGAATGATTATTTTTAAAAATTTTCGAAATCACCTTCTTATTCTATTCATAACTATTTTGTATTATTTTCGTAAAACTTTTTATTTCATTCATAATTATTTTTTACTCACATCATATTTGTTATTTTATTTTTTCATTATTATTTTTTCGCCTAATACAATTGATGGTTCTCTCAATAATCTTTCTCTCCACCTAAACATAAATTATTATTCTTGTCATAACTATTTTCATTCTCCTCCCAAACACCCGTGGTATGAAACATGTCCGTTGGAAAGGTCTTCAAATTCCACCGTCCCAAACACCCGTGTAGTGAAACATGTCCGTTGGAAAGAAAAATCTGGAAGAAGGTATAGCAAAAAAAGCTGATCGCAAATCGCAGGTGGCATTATAGAACATGAGATTTCAGCAGTGAGCCATACATGTGTATTCGATACTTTAATTGATCGCCAACAATTGCTCTATCTTTTTTAGATAAGTGGCGAGTTCATTTCTTGTCTTGCTATATCGTTATTAGAACTCATTTAAAACGTAGAATTTATTTGTTCAATACGATATTTTTTTTAGTTCAGCAATAATAAGAGGTGATGATTTAAATTTTTAAATATTTTATTCTATATATATATATATAAAAAAAAAAAAAAAAAAAAAAAACTTGTCTCTTTATAAATAAAGAGACAAGTCCTTCTTAGTACACATGTACATCATTTGGTGTCACAAATATTTTCTTTTTATAATATTAAAAAGATAATAATAATAATAAAAATATTTGTGACATCGAGCTTGTATCTTTATGAACAAGGAGACAAGTTTTTCGCTAGACATTTTTTTAATATATAATGTATGGATAAAAGGCCCATTTATTTTGAGAAAAAGCCCATTGATTTTGGGTCTCAATAGACAAATGGGCTTTATACACTGTTCCTGTTAAAGCCCATATAACCCAAAACTGATCATCTTCAACGCCAAGTTAATCAAAATTTACCATCCTCTCAGAAATCAGAAACGCCATTGTAGAGAAGCAGGAACTTGGAACTGAACTTCTGCATCTTCTTCATCCATTCTCCGCATTGCACGAGTAAATACCCTGACTGTTGGCTCCACAATCGAAGGTTTCCTTCATTTTCATCTTTAATCCAAGGTGTTCACATTATTGATCAACATTTGTTTGGATTCATTTTATTTGTTGAATTCTTGCTTGTTTTCCGTGTAACTTTTCTGCAATTTACAGTTTTCCTGTGATCGTTGTTTTTTTTTTTTCTTGAACGTCTTACTGAATTTTGCCGGTCTAATTGGTTGATCTATCCCCATCGTCTGTATGATCATAAAACTTGAAATTAGGTTTATGATTAGATCGGATCTAGTTATGACTGTTGTGAATGTTACGTTCCTGATCTTTCCTTTTGGATAGATTCGGTTTAGTGTGTTCCCGGAAATCCCCACCCGTGATGAGGTTTTTCTAATTGAATTTATTGTAATTTAAGTTTGTGATTTATCATCCTTTAATTTTAGTTTTGTCAATGAATTGGGAAAATGAGGCGATCTTGTTTTGTGTCAGAGTAGTCACATTTTATGTTTGTTTATTCTTAATTAGTTTCCTTAATTGTTAATTAGTCAACCGTATGCTAACTTCTACATTTTGTTCCTTGAAATTTAAAATAAAAAGGCATTTGGTGCTGTGGTTTCAAATATCTGAACACTTGACACAAAGTTCGGAATAGTTCAAAAAGACACCTGAATGCATTCGTTGGTGTTTTGTGTATAAGGAATTAGGGGAAAACTCATAATGATTTTCTTTTTATTATTAATGGTCATTTTTCTAGCTGAATATGGTGGTCGATGGTTTGAAGTTCTTACATTAGGTGGTTTAACACTCAAAACATCCAAGATTTTCATTTTTAGCTTTTGATTAAAAATTTAAGTTTTAGTAATATCTCGTTAGTTGGTTATTTGTAGAGAGGTTGCAGTTAACAACTCGTTTGAATAGTGATTTTTGTAGAGAGATTGCTGACAATAACTCGTTTGGATGTGGTTTGAAATGAGTGATTATTTTGAAGGATTAGAAATGAGTGATTATTGAATGGTTAGAAAAGAGTGATTACAATAACTTGCTTGAATGAGGTTGTTTGAAGAGGAGTGGTAAAACTCATTTGAAAACAAACACTCCTATAATATCTGTGTAAAAAATCATGTTGTAAGAAGCATATTTTCCACAGATCAACCACGAGGAAAAACAAGCACCAATATCAGCGCCTATTATTCACTTTTGAATTAGTAGCCAGAAAAAAATGCCTGCTCTAAAGATTGAAACTGGTCACGAAGACACCATCCATGATGTTGCTATGGATTATTACGGTAAGCGCGTTGCATCAGCTTCGTCTGACCAGACGATCAAGATCACAGGTGTAAGCAACTCAGCCACTCAATATCTTGCAACGCTGACTGGTCACCAAGGACCTGTATGGCAGGTTGCCTGGGCACACCCAAAATTCGGTTCTCTACTTGCTTCGTGTTCTTACGATGGCCGTGTCATAATATGGAAAGAAGGCAATCAAAATGAGTGGTCACAAGCCCATATCTTCAACGATCACAAAACATCTGTCAACTCAATTGCTTGGGCCCCTCATGAAGTGGGTCTTTGTTTGGCATGTGGTTCATCTGATGGTAATATCTCCGTATTCACTGCAAGAGCCGACGGTGGTTGGGACACTTCAAAGATCGATCAAGCTCACCCAGTGGGAGTCACGTCTGTTTCATGGGCTCCGTCGACCGCACCAGGTGCCCTAGTCGGCTTGACATTACTCGATCCCATTCAGAAGCTCTGCTCAGGTGGTTGTGACAACACGGTGAAAGTATGGAAGCTCTACAATGGGGTTTGGAAGATGGATTGCTTTCCAGCTCTCCAAATGCACACTGATTGGGTTAGAGATGTATCATGGGCTCCTAACTTTGGACTGCCGAAGTCAACAATCGCAAGCGCGTCCCAGGATGGGAAAGTTGTTATATGGACTGTGGTTAAAGAAGGAGATCAATGGGAAGGTAAGGTACTACAAAAGGACTTCAAAACCCCTGTTTGGAGGGTATCTTGGACATTAACAGGCAACATTCTGGCTGTGGCTGATGGAAATAACAAAGTTAGTTTGTGGAAGGAAGCAGTGGATGGTGATTGGCAGCAGGTTTCAACAGTTGAGCCTTAGTGTTCACTGTTTTACTTCTTTTCTTACTTCAAAAACACACAATATTAGGATCTTTGAGTTTAAAACGTCAAGGATTCTGAATAATTGACATGGTTCAACTCTGCAAAAGATCGATTTACCGACAGCGAAATTTCAGAGCTTGAGATGGAAAACAGAACTATTAACTATTCTGATGGTAATTAGAACATTTATCCATTAAACCATTTCTGGATAGACTAATTATCTTGGTATTTGCTTCAAGTACTTGCATCTCTTGCATTTGTCTGTCCACATTTTAATCCAACCCAGAAAGGGAAGTGGTTGATCATAAATTCAACATTACTTGTTTACTCAGGATTCGATTAATTATGATAGATATTTCAAATTGAAATAGCTTTTTTAGAGTGTTATAATAGGGGGTTTTATGTTTGAATGAGGAGTTTAAATAATTAGGCGTAGAGTTATTTTGAGCGATTAAAAATTCGTGTTGTAGTAATATTCGAAATGTGACTCGAGAGCTTGTTTTTGCTATAACTAGATACCGTGTGAAATGTCATTTTGTTTTTCACCCTAATTTAGGATTTATTTAGTTTTAGTACTCCATATTTTTTGTGTGAAAATTGTAGCAGATGTATTCTCAGAAAATCATTATAAATGTAGTCAAAATCTAAAATATTTGCATATATAGTCATTAATACTATTATACATATTGTATTACAAGACGTATTTTCTAAATTTGACTAATTTTGTAAGTTTCTTTTTTTTTTTGTCTAAATTTAGTCCTACAATTTTATACAATTAGTTATTTTTTTTTGTTTGTTTTTTTTTTCTAAATTGGTAATGTAACACTAATAATTCAATTAAAAAACAAGATTCTTTGTAGATAAGTTTTCTGTAAGAACTCTAATTCTAGTAAATAGTATAGACATGGCAAAATGGGAAGTTCCCTAGTAATTGGTTCGACGGTGTTCTTGAATTCACCGGTTAGCGTACTGTTCTTCCTTTATATTTAGTATTGTTATTTCTATTATAGTTCGTGTTGTTGTGTTACCTTTTGATTATAAATATTCTATGAAATTTATCGAAGATCCACTATTATTTTCCTTCTATTTTCTGTTTGGTAATAATCCGTGAGTTGATCGTAAGAATTTGGTATTGGATACATTACATTTTCGACCAGCATGATCAAAACTAGCTAGTAATAATTCAACCACCATGATCAAACCTAGTAATAATTCTATCACCATGATCAAAACTCTCTTCTTTAGTTGAACTCAAAAAGAAAAAAAAAACTAAAGCTCAGCCACCTGATAAGTCTACACCACTTCAAAATATAGGATAAAGAACATACTCTAAATAAGATATTCCCGAATTACTTCTCTCATTATTAATTACTTTTGAGATAAAATCATGTTTATCAAATATATGAGATGATATGACATTATCTAACATAAGTTATAGTAGCAATGACTTTTTAATATTTACTAACCAGGTCCCACAGTAAAGAGTTACAAGCAAAGTAAATAAAAAATAAAACATAAAACAGAGAACTATAATTTGCACTTAAAGGCCCCATAAATTACATAAGTTGCTAGGTACCCCCACCTTTTTTTCATTCTTTACAACAAAACAGTGGAGTATGAAGATTTGAAACTCCCGACGCCCATTACACTTGAGCGATGCTCGCGTTGACATCGTTCCAACCCGAACACCCGAAAAGGGCTTCGAACTACGACAATATACGGATGACTTTTTTTTAATAATAATAAAAAACATTTCATTTTTTGTTCAATATTGAAAATGGCATAAAAGCACCATGGAAACCGTAAGGAACTCTGTGTGGCAATGTGATTTTGGCTACTGGTTCGTTGCTGAACTTGTTAGCATCAATTACATATACCTAATGATTAGGACAGAGAATTAATTAAGAATAGATTAAGAGAAAGAGAGAGAGAGAGAGATTAGAAGTTAAATTAATGAGTTAATTAGTGAAATTAATTAACTTTATTACCTTAGATGTATTAGTGATCTCATTATGAACAAATGTGATAATCCAACCATCATCTTCTTGTACTCCATTTTCTTTAGGAACAAACGAAGCACCACTGCAAAAGCAGCTGCTCTCCAACATATGATACTCCACTTTTATTATCTGCATATTATGTTCGATCGGTTGAAATGTTTTGAATCAATTATTTAAACGTTTAAAATATTTTCATAGGTTGATTATGATCTATGTTTTTCGTTTTCCATTTTATTTCGAGACTATTCTATTTAGAATTTAAGACCAGATGTGCAGTTTAATTCGTGAGTATTCAAGTAACGTTACACACAACTTAACTATTCTTGTAATAATCACTATTTTCGATTAAACACATTATATCTTAATTACTTATAACATTCTTGATCATTAAGCCATCTCATGATCATGATCGTTGGTTACCTAATTAATTATGAATTACTATAATAATACAAGTAATCACTATTCATGTATTGATAATAACTTGTGTTATAAATACAACTCAATAATAACTATTCATATACCTGATGATACCTATGCTATAATATAATATATAAAATGACAACCTACTAGGATATTTTAAGATATCATATCTTATAATTACGTGTATTTTAAACAAAAGTAATGATAACTCGTGTTGTAATTATTATACTATATAGTACAAGAGAGATACATGAATAAATCGAGTTCATATGTGAATGAAAGAGATCTTGGTAAATCAAAATTGTTAAAAAAGTTTAACAGAATTGATTTGTACTACCTATATAAAAAATGTGCACATTTTTTTCGATGACTCAATCAAAGAAACTTCACG
>JBBMEG010000018.1:5765847-5787140 GCA_037832605.1 Cyclanthera cordifolia
TATATATATATATAAAAAGTCATAAGAACCTGACCCATCCAAAATCTTGTAACTTTTTATTGATTTTAAGGCTATTAATTACTTAGTTATGTTATTATTAAATCATATCAATCACCAAAACGCGCTTTGACTTAGATTATATACTCTTTTTCAATACTCAAACAGGTAGTTGGGCTAGCTAAAATCACGGGCGAATCCATTCTTCAAAGTTTGGGATGCAAACTTTTTTCTTAAATATTTGCAAGCGTAAGGATATGTGCATTTCAACTATTTTCACTTTACAAGCATCTTTAATCTAACTGCTAAGTAGGTGACAACCATAAATTAAATTTATAGATTTTGATTTCACTTCACATTTCTAAAGATAAAAGAATGAAGAAGACGAATTGTACGCAAGCACCTTGACATGGTCGAACTTATGCCATAAAAGAAATTTTGGGAGCCAAACTTGAATGAGAGGTGTGTATAGTAATTTATAAATAGTTGGTCAGTTAGATTAAAATATTTTAATTTTTTATATTTAAAAAATATACGAAGTATACATTAAGATATTAAATTCATAATTTTTTGAGGCATGATCCCCTGGTCCCTTCATGTGTTCGCTCTTAGCTAAGACACTTAAAATTAGAAGACATAAAAGTAAATCAAAGCCTAATTACGAGAGAAATCGCTTAGTATAAAGATCCGACACTAAATAAGTCATAAACATGGATCTCATGCCTGCTTTCTCTTTTATTTCAAAGTCATTTGTTTTCCGATAATCTAAGATTTTCATGAAATTGTCAAAAGAACATAACTACATTATATACAACACAAAAATCAAGCCATTGCATATTTGAATCTCTCACTTCAAATTATTTTAGATATTAAAAATTTATGTGGCTAGTTTTTTTAATATATTTTTTATTTCAACAACAATATGAGATTCAAAAGTATGTCTATGAGCCCAACTATGTCATTTGAATATAGTAATTTCTTTATTCTTAAGTCATACAAAATATAGGTGAATTCACAATTATGTGACATATGTTACACAATTTACATATAAAATAATATTTTAAATTTAATTGATATTTTTAACAATCTTAAATTATAACGAATTCAAAAATACACACACATATATTAATATTAATGTAGAATAAATACTAATGCACATGTAATATTAAAGAAAATATAATTGTTGTACTCTAAAAAATATATATATATATATACCAAAATAGATATAGTACATATTAGAAGACATTGTAGGCATGACACTAATCTCAAGGCACTCATATATAAATCTATTAAAATAAATGTCTGCTCAAATATGTCCAACTTTCTTAAAGGGTTTTTTTTTTTTTTTTTTTTTTTCTGTCAATCTAAAAAGGTAGGACTTAAGTAACCGTGTTCAATCCACGATAATTTACTTCATAAAAATTAATTTTTTTTATCTATTTTCTTAACGTTCAAATATATTAAGTAAAACTACGTGTGGTCCCAACAACTACAATAAAAATTGAGATCGAATTTAAGATTGGTGAACACAAAAGAGACACTATTTTAAAGAGGTGTGTTGAGGATTTCACAATCTCTTGCATTGATAGATGGAAAGTCCTCCAAACATATATAACATAAGCTGGGCTAGTTTTCTTATGGTCAATTGATTTTGAGATGGATGTCCACACTTACTAATGCATGGTATTATAGTCTATTAATCCAAAACGGATATTAGATCCGTATATATATATTCGAGTTGACCAACAGGATTGAACCGAACCCACAGCTCCATAACCCGAACGATATCATCCATTCAAATGTAGAGGTCAAATTGTAATTTTAAATTGAGCCGAAAATAAAATTAAAAAAAAGGAAGGTGGGTACTCGCTGGCCATGTTTGAATATTTTCAACTAAAATATCAAATATTTTTTTATTAATTTATTTAATATTTATTATCCAAATTTGACATTTTTTTAATTTATTTCCAATAAATTTGGCTGCCTCCTTCCCTTTTGCTCATCCACTTTATAAATTCGCCTTCATTTTATCACCAAAAAATGACTCTCCTTCTCTTTCACCAAGAGAGTGAAATTAAAAACAGAGAGAAGTGTCATCAAAATTACCTAATCAAACCCACCAAAATAAACCCCTAATTCTTTATTATTTCAATTCTTTATTCCTTGCATTCAACTCTGTTCCTCAACTTCCACCAACTTCAATACAATTTTTTTCAATTTGGGTAAGTTCTAAATTCTCTCTGTTTTTCAAAAAAAAAAAAAAAAAACAGGGGATTTTTCAGAAACCGAAAATGGAGCGGCGGACTAGCCGGAATTTCAGCCGGAGTATCAGCCGGAGCTTCAGCCGGGCGAGCTGGAACATGGAAGATGTGTTCGCCAACGGGAACCCGTCTCGCCGGAGCACTCGAGCCGGTGAAGATGAAGAGGCTCTGCGTTGGGCCGCCATTGAAAAGCTTCCAACTTACGATCGCCTTCGAACCAGTATCTTGCAGTCCGTTGACTACGGCGAGCCTCGCCTCGCCGCCGGTAGCTTGCCGGTGCATAAGGAAGTTGATGTTAGGAAGCTTGGTGTTAGTGATCGGCAGGATTTTATTGACCGGATTTTTAAAGTTGCTGAGGAGGATAATGAGAAGTTCTTGATCAAGTTGAGAGATAGAATTGACAGGTGAGTTTTGGCCCATACTTAATATTATTATTATTATTTTTTTTTTTAATTTTATTTTAGGGCAATGTTTCGAGCAAAGAGAATGGAAATGATCATAGTCGCTTGATCCTTATTTTTTTCGTACTCGAGCATCTTAACCCATCCTTAAATTGATATATCGAACAACAAAAGATTTTGAATCCAAAATTTCGAAAGGAAGCATGTCTTTGAAATTCGAGCATTGACCAGCTGCCTATAGAATATCTAATAAACTTCATTTTTCTAGTAACTTTATTTTTTTTCATTTCCTTAATAACATCTATTTTTTTCATACTCATTGATTTTTTCTTTTATAGTGTAAGTATAATTTCTCTAGAATGATATATTAGATTCTCAAAGAAAAACAAAACACTTTGTTTCTTGATTTGACGTGTATTTCCTTCTTGAAAAATATTTTCAGGGTGGGAATTCGACTTCCGAATGTAGAAGTGAGATTCGAACATCTGACGATCGAAGCAGATTGTCATGTTGGAGATAGAGCTCTACCGACGTTGCCAAACGTGGCCTTAAACATACTCGAATCCGCCATAAGTTTGCTTGGAATAAAATTGACAAAGCACACCAAACTCACTATCCTTAAAGATGCCTCTGGGATTGTCAAACCATCAAGGTAAATAACAAGAACATGAATACTTTGTAATTGTTCTTATTTTAGTGAAAATTGTAAAACTAACTCTCTTTTTTTTTTTTTTGGTATTGTTTTAGGATGACCCTTTTGCTAGGTCCCCCATCCTCAGGAAAAACAACCCTTTTGTTGGCTTTGGCAGGAAAATTAGACCCAAGTTTAAAGGTAAGTAAACCTACCCCATCTTCAAACATTAATATTATTTTTTTAATCTTGAAAAAAAAAAATTATTAACATTTTATTTTCTTTTAATTTCATGGATTTTATAGGTGAAAGGAGGAGTGACATACAATGGATACAAATTAAAAGAATTTGTCCCACAAAAAACCTCAGCTTACATTAGTCAAAATGATGTTCATATGGGAATTATGACTGTCAAAGAAACCCTTGATTTCTCTGCTAGATGCCAAGGAGTCGGTACCCGTTATGGTAATTTCGTTTCGGAGAAAACTACAATTTACTTCGTATGATTCTAAAAAAACAAAAAACAATTTCGTCTCTATAATTTGATAAAATCTGAACCATAATCAACGTCGTTCGTAAGTCGTATGCGAATTGAGTATGCATATATTACATCTTATGTATAAAAAAAATGCATCTTAGTCCATTCAACTACTTATCTCATATTCTTATTCATCGTGATATAAATAACTAATTTCTACATAATTTTAATTATCAAGTATCAACGACATGTACTATTTTTTAGATTTTATCAAATAATTATATTTTGCTATATATCTGAATTTATTTAATAATTTCATCATCGAAAAAAAAAAAAAAATCAAATTTTTACTAGTAATGTAAAGCCCTCTAATTTTTTTTTTTTTTTTTTTAATTGTTTTCAGAACTTTTGAGTGAGCTTGGGAGAAGAGAAAAGGATGCAGGGATCAAACCAGAGGCAGAAGTGGACCTTTTCATGAAGGTATTTTATTAATTTAATAATTACCAACATGTTTATATTTAAATATTATATTTATAAGAAAAAAAAAGAAAATTGATTTAATTTTGGGTATTACAGGCAACCGCCATGGAGGGAGTGGAGAGCAGTCTTATTACCGACTACACACTCAAGGTAGGTTACCGGTTCCACACGGAACCGGTCAGAGAGATATTATAACAAAATCCATTGACCAATTGATAATTACACACTATTATATATATATATATATATATATAATTTTAAATTAATATTTTTATTAGAAGCAAATTGATTTATGGTTGGTGGATGAAGTTTTCTTCTTATGACTTTTCAGCACAATTCCTCTCTCTAACGGCTCTACCAAATTCACCCATTTTATTTATTTATTTATTTATTTTCATTTCACCTACTCTCTTTTATTTTATTTTATTT
Source organism: Cyclanthera cordifolia (assembly GCA_037832605.1). Taxonomy (NCBI): domain Eukaryota; kingdom Viridiplantae; phylum Streptophyta; class Magnoliopsida; order Cucurbitales; family Cucurbitaceae; genus Cyclanthera; species Cyclanthera cordifolia. Next base: position 5,770,525 of record JBBMEG010000018.1, read on the forward strand.
ATCTTTAAAATATGAAGAAAATATTAATTAATTTTTAAATATAAATACATTATGTTTTTTTTTTTTTTTTTTTGGACAGATACTTGGCCTTGACGTATGCAAAGACACAATCGTGGGAGATCATATGATAAGGGGTATATCTGGTGGACAAAGAAAAAGAGTAACTACAGGTCAATATTTTTTTAATACTATTAATTAATATAAATTAAATCATATAAATATATAATTCAATTAATTAATATGTTAATATCGCGGTTCGAAGAGATTAAAAAATAAATAAAAATTCATAATGATTTATATTAAATTTATGTACTTTTATTTTATATAGGAGAGATGATCGTTGGGCCTACGAAGACATTGTTTATGGATGAAATATCAACTGGGCTTGATAGTTCTACAACTTATCAAATAGTGAAATGTCTACAACAAGTCGTACACTTGACTGAGGGCACTATATTGATGTCCTTACTCCAACCTGCACCAGAGACGTTTAATCTTTTTGATGACATCATTTTTGTATCGGAAGGTCGAATCGTTTATCAAGGTCCACGTGAACATATTGTTGAATTCTTTGAAAGTTGTGGGTTTAAATGCCCCGAAAGAAAAGGAACCGCAGATTTCTTACAAGAGGTAAGAAGATTATCAATAATTCATATTATTCCTCATTTCGAGTTATATAGTTAGCCTTACACTTATTTATTTGTTATTTTATTGTTTGATAATGTTTTTGTTTTGATATTAGTCCTTCAAATTTTCTGTATAAAAAAATCTTAAAAAAAAAAAAATCTAAAATGCCCATATAGCTTATGCACGATACGTAGTAGATTCTTTCTTATCGGATTGAGTTACTTTTTTTTTTCTCTACGAAGTTTCAACTCATAGTCATTTTTTTTTTTAGTACAAATTAGAGGGGATACCACAAACCCTATGGAGGGTGATACAAAAAAGACTCGAACTACTAATCGATGGATATAAATACATCACTAATGTTAGTTGAGCTACTTGCATTGACCATAGTCATAAATTTATTAAAACGAAAGTAAAATTGTATAATATCAAGCTATCAACTTCTTTAACTCATATTTCTTACCAATATACTAAGAAATTATCTTGATTTTTAGTCATAAAACACATAAAATATAATAACTTTGGATTGAATTTGGTTAAACGAGTAAAAAATTTGTTAACCGAAAACCTATCCAATTTGTTACTTACATTTTCTTGATTAACTTTTAACTAATGTGAATCGGATAGTTCGGGTTGTTCGGATTTAGGGTTATTTTTTTTAAGACTTCTAATACAATTTGTATCTAATAGGTACACATTCTTTAACAAATTGTCTAACAAGTCCCTAATCTTAGTATAAATTACAACTTGAACCAAAAAATTTCAAATTTTGGCGCAGGTTACATCGAGAAAGGACCAAGAGCAATACTGGGCTGATCGGAGAAAACCGTATCGATACGTTCCGGTATCGGAATTCGCCGGCCGATTCAAGCGCTTCCATGTCGGATTAAGGTTAGAAAACGAGCTCTCAATCTCTTACGATAAATCTCGCGGCCACAAAGCGGCTCTTGTATTCTCCGAAAATGTCGTCCCCAAATTGAAGCTTCTCAAAGCTTGTTTCGACAAAGAATTGCTGCTGATGAAGAGAAATTCCTTCGTATACATCTTCAAAACCGTTCAAATCATGATCGTCGCCGTTATCGCGTCGACCGTGTTTTTGAGAACTCGAATGCACACCAGAGATGAGTCGGATGGCGCCGCGTTTATTGGGGCTCTTCTGTTTTCTTTGGTTAGTAATATGTTTAATGGTTTCTCTGAACTTTCTATGACTATTTCGAGACTGCCGGTGTTTTACAAGCAGAGGGATCTTAAGTTTCATCCTCCATGGACTTACACTATCCCTACTGCCATTCTTGGAATCCCCATTTCGATGGTTGAATCTGTTGCTTGGTTGGCGGTGACTTATTACACTATTGGATTTGCTCCTGAGGCTAGCAGGTTAGAAATTGTTTTTCATTTATGTTGTGGAAATTCCTTTTTGTTGGTTTTGTGATGGAAACTCTCGTTATGGATTCGGATCAGACACTTGTTAGGAATTATATGAATATTATTCAGTATTTAAATATTGTTAGATATTGTGTAGGATTTGTTAGGGAATTTTTTTAAATATTTTATAGGATTTGTTAGTAGATTTTAAAAAACAAATAGAGAAAAATGAGTAAAATATTACCGTTTTACTTAAATTTTAATTTAAAAAAAAAAAAAATCCTACAAGGTGCACAGCTTTAAAACATGGATTTTGTATAATATATATAAAGTTAATGAAAACTATGAGATTTATGCCTTTTTCAAAGTTTATCACCCAAGCGAGTAAACTTAAGCAGATATTTGGTCCACAAATTTGGATCCAACCCAAGTGGTTAGTCATAAGAATATAATTTGATCCTCAAATTTGAATCTAATCAAAGATGGTACCACCTTGAGGGACATGTTAAGATGTCAACACGTTTATAAGATATATGGGCTACTACTCTCTGATTGATTTTGAGATAGGAATCTCATATTATCTAATAGTTTTTGTATAGTTCACTAACTTAGGTACATTTTGGATTTTTCAGGTTTTTCAAACAATTGTTGTTGATATTTCTTGTCCAACAAATGGCAGCCGGAGTGTTTAGGCTCATTGCTGGAGTCTGTAGGAGTATGATCATTTCTCACACGGGAGGATCATTGATTCTTCTCCTTATATTCCTGTTGGGTGGTTTCATCATTCCTAGAGGTGAGTTAGCAATTGACATGGTAACTTAATAACAAGCATTTGAACATGATACTCTTCTCGATAATTATTTTCTTTTTGGTTTTTTGTCTTTTTGATAACTACATTTTACCTTGTGGTCAAGAAGGGTCTTAGGATGCTTAAGGTGATGGGTTCAATCCAAATGTTGTAGGGTCAGGCGGTATGTCCAGTGACTATAATCGAGATATGCGTAAGCTGGCCCGGACAGTCACGGATATAAAAAAAAAAACTACATTTTAACTATGTTTTTTACGAAATAAACCAAAATTTGAAAACTTTGTTTTCAAAAAACTTGTTTTGGTTTTAGGAATTTGGTTAGGATTCAAATATTTTCTAAGGAAGATGAAACCCTTTTATAGAAAATTTGAGTGAAAACAAACTTGAATTTCAAAAACCAAAAACTAAAGATCAAATTGTTATGAAATGGGCCTTAAATATTTCATTATTAGTTAATGTTGATTCACATATAGTATGTGAATGAAGAAGAAAGTTCTTATTTTGGTACTGTCACAGGTGAAATTCCAAAGTGGTGGATATGGGGTTACTGGCTATCACCCCTGAGCTATGGTTTCAATGCTATTGCTGTCAATGAAATGTTTGCCCCTAGGTGGATGAGTAAGACGGTATGCATTTAGTTTCTTCTGAACTAAGCCCTTCTCGAGAAAGAAAAAGAAAGCACTTGAAAAAGATTGGTTTATAAATGTCTTGTGTTGACCCTTCTGCAGGCTACAAATTCTTCCATTAGCTTGGGTGTGAAGGTGCTACAGAATTTTGATGTCTTTCCTAATAAGAATTGGTACTGGATTGGGAGTGGAGCTATTCTTGGACTTGCAATTCTTTTCAATATCCTCTTCACCATTGCACTTACCTTTCTTAATCGTAAGAGTTCTCGTTTTGCTCTAGATTGTAACATATTAATCGTGTTAAAAATCTTCTAATTGAACTTATGTTTTTATATATTAGCTCTCACAAAGCATCAAGCAATAATATCTGAGGAAACAGCTTCGGAGATGGAGGCTAACCATGAAGAATCACAAGAACCTAGACTGAGAAGACCTATGTCGAAAAGAGATTCATTCCCTCGATCGCTATCTGCTTCAGATGGAAACAATACAAGTGAGGAAAATAATAGATTAGACCATGCTTATTCAGTATCGAAAATGGTAATCATGTTGCTTAATGATCTCTGTTTATTTATTACCAGGGGAAATGGCCATGCAAAGAATGAGTAGCAATTCTAATCCCAATGGATTAAAGAGAAATCCAAGCTCCCTAGTTGAGGGGGCCAATGGTGTTGCAGCCAAGAAAGGAATGACCCTTCCTTTTAGTCCTCTTGCAATGTCCTTTGACACTGTAAATTACTATGTGGACATGCCTCCTGTAAGAAAGAATCTCTTTTCACCATTAAATTCTTTCATGATTTATCAATGAATTTTGTTCATGGCTGATTGGTCTAATTATAATAGGAAATGAAAGAACAAGGAGTCGCAGAGGATAAACTCCAACTTCTGCGTGGAGTTACAGGCGCTTTTCGTCCCGGAGTTCTCACGGCACTAATGGGAGTTAGTGGCGCTGGAAAGACAACGTTGATGGATGTTTTAGCAGGACGAAAAACAGGAGGTTATATTGAAGGCGATGTCAAAATTTCAGGGTTCCCTAAAAAACAAGAAACTTTTGCAAGAATATCTGGATATTGTGAGCAAAATGATATCCACTCTCCTCAAGTTACGATTCGAGAATCCTTAATTTACTCAGCATTCCTTAGGCTTCCAAAAGAAGTCAGCAAAGAGGAAAAGATGGTAAGAACAATAACATTGTCTCTCTCTTTTGTGTAGTTCCTGAGGAATATATATTCAACTGGTGTGTTTTGGTTGTCTTCTCTAGGTCTTTGTCGATGAGGTGATGGACTTGGTAGAGTTAGAAAACCTTAAGGATGCTATAGTAGGGCTACCAGGAGTTTCAGGGTTGTCAACAGAACAGAGAAAAAGATTGACAATTGCAGTGGAGCTTGTGGCTAATCCCTCAATCATTTTCATGGACGAACCAACCTCCGGTCTCGATGCAAGGGCCGCTGCCATTGTGATGCGGGCCGTTAGAAACACTGTGGACACTGGAAGAACAGTGGTTTGCACTATTCACCAACCTAGTATTGATATATTTGAAGCCTTTGACGAGGTAATATGTTTCTTCTTTCTGTATGTTGTTTATGTCTTTCTACATCCATCCCTTGAGTGTATGATACTGATTAAATTAAAATATGTTCCATCTCAGTTACTGTTGATGAAAAGAGGAGGCCAAGTGATCTACTTTGGACCTTTGGGTCGCAATTCTCACAAAATTATTGAGTATTTTGAGGTACTTAATTCCTTTATTTCATCTAAGTTGTTTTTTTTTAAATAGTTTTCTCATTCTAGATTAACTGGTATGTAGTCAATTCATGGAGTGCCAAAAATCAAAGAGAAGTATAATCCAGCTACCTGGATGTTGGAAGTAAGCTCTGTAGCGGCAGAAGTTCGTCTCGGAATGGACTTTGCTGAACATTACAAATCATCATCCTTGTTTAAGTAAGTAAAATACGAATGACACCAAAAGAGTCTTTGTTTCCAAAGTTTTGTTCTTTTCTAAAATGGGATTTTATTGAAATAGGCGAAACAAGGAACTCGTGACAGACTTAAGCATGCCGCCACCGGGAGCTAAAGACTTATACTTTGAGAGTCATTATTCACAATCAGCGTGGGGGCAGTTGAAATGTTGCCTTTGGAAACAATGGTGGACTTACTGGAGAAGTCCTGATTACAACCTTGTCAGATACTTTTTCACCTTGGCTGCTGCTCTCATGATTGGGACAGTTTTCTGGAAGGTTGGCACAAAAAGGTAAATTCTGGTTTCATCCCTATGAATCAACCATCCAAATAATTCATGGAAAGACGTTTATATATGTGGTGCTATTTGAGATCTAGCTTTGACATTGTTCATCTCGTGTCGTTCAGGGATAGCTCGACCGATCTCACCATGGTTATTGGAGCCATGTATGCTGCTGTATTATTTGTTGGAATCAATAATTGCCAAACTGTACAACCTGTAGTGTCGGTGGAAAGAACTGTATTCTATAGAGAAAGAGCTGCAGGAATGTATTCTGCATTACCTTATGCCCTTGCACAGGTGAGTTAATTGATTTTACTATCTCAAATTCTCTATAATGGGTGTTTTGTGATTAATAGACTCTTTGTTGTTGATATAATTAAATTTACTCCAATCTTTATGTTATGAAATCGGAACAACAATCAAAGAGAAAAGAAAGAGAACGCGAATAGAAAACACACAGGGACTTACATGGTTCACTAACAATTTGTTATCTACGTCTATGGACAGATGAGAGAACAATTTAATTAATATTGGAGGTAAAAAATACATAATGTCGATCTAAAGGGACTAAGATTTTAAGAGAGTTTATATATTGCATTCTCATAAAATCCTATTACAAAAACAGCCCAAATACGAGATTCCCGCTCGCTGATCGAGCAGTGAGACCCCCACTAAGTAGTCGTGGACATCAAAGTTTAAGGCATATCTCAACACTATCAGCTTAATTTTTTGTGTTAAATGGTGACATAACATTATTCAATACGGTTTAGAGAGGAGTGTTGATTGATTTAATAAAATTGATCACAATCTATCGGTTTAATCTGTTGGGTTGATTGATGTTTTAGCAGGATTCAACCCTCTTTACATATGATCATGCCTAGATAGTACGTATTGAATTACAATACAAAGAACTAATAGTTAAGACGGAATCATGTAAAATGCAGGTGCTGGTAGAGATCCCATTCATTCTTGTTCAAACATCATACTATACTCTCATTGTGTACTCCATGGTTAGCTTTCAATGGACAGTTTCAAAGTTCTTCTGGTTTTACTTCATCAACTTCTGCTCCTTCCTCTACTTCACATACTATGGAATGATGACTGTCTCCATTACACCAAACCATCATGTAGCAGCAATATTCGCAGCAGCTTTCTACGCACTCTTCAACCTCTTCTCGGGCTTCTTCGTCCCAAGGCCGGTAAGGCACTCATTCCCCTCTCGAGCTTGAATGTATCATGCACCTAACTTAAACCATCCATATAAATCTAATGCAACTTCTTTATGAAACTTCAGAGAATCCCCAAGTGGTGGGTGTGGTATTATTGGATCTGCCCGATAGCGTGGACCGTATACGGGTTGATCATCTCGCAGTATGGAGACGACGTGACTAAAATAATAGTGCCTGGATCACCTGAACGAGTTCCAATAAATTCGTACATCGAAAGCCACTTCGGTTACGATCCTAATTTCATTGGGCCAGTTGCAGGAGTTTTGGTGGGATTTGCAGCCTTCTTTGCCTTCATCTTTGCTTACTGCATAAAGACTTTGAACTTCCAATTGAGGTAGAAAAGAGCCTTTTTATGATGCATCTAAATATATAGATATAGTCAATTCTTGTAATACTTTGAGAATGTAAATAGATATATAGTATGTAGTAAAAGTTTTTGTATGTTTAAATGTAAAGGTTGTATTGTCTTGAATTAAAGGAAACATATGTTTCAAGCCTCTATAAATATATAGATGAGTTTTTCTTTTCCCTCTTTAATATGTAAAATAAAAGTTATCCTCGTAATAATGATATGATTAATTTTTTTCAAATTTGCAATATTGTTTAAAAGTTATCCTCGTAATAAATATTAAAATATGTTTCAACTAACATCTCGAACAATCGTGTATCGCTCATGTACATTATATTATCTTCTACTGTAAGGGTGTTTATCTATCGGTCGATGGTGTCCATTTTCACCGACTTGTCGGTTCGCTACAAAAGAAAATCGACAAAAATTTTGTTTTGACAAAAACATTTGAGTCCGTTATTTGTTTAATTTGGTTAATTTTTTCTCAACGTTTTTTTTTTATTTGTCAATTCCGGATTCATAACTTTTTATTATTATTAATCATTAAACTATTAATTTTGTGTTTATTGATTTTTTGTCATTAACTTCATTAATTGGTTGGAAGATTATATATTAAAATCAATAATAATAAAAAAAAGCAATTAAAAAGTTAATTTATATTTAAATGGTTTTTTTTTTTTAGGTTATGAAATAAAATTAATTAGAACGAGTGAAAATGATGTTATATTGGGTTGGACTAATTTGTTGGTTATCGAACTAATGAATTAATCACAGAGATGGGCTATAAAATAAAAAAATGGTTACATATTTAATTGGTGATTAGTTTCGATCGACTTTTAAAAAAAAATAATAATCGACGTTCGAATTTCGATTTATACATTACTTAATTTGAAATCGATCGACTTAGCATGATAACCAACCGACCGACCTCGATTCGATCGGTCGATTCAATTATTGAATAATTCATGAACACCCTTATTAAACTCACAAGTACGACTACACGCGTAAACGGGTATATCACAACTAACAACTTACCCCCACACTCTCAAATGAGTGAAATACAACTTGCAATTCGCATGCACTCTCAAAAGAGTTAACATCTCTAGAAATTCACCATGCACTCTTAAATAATTAACACATTACCAACGACTCGTTTTGTGCAACCAACGAATAAAATGTATTCTATATAATCAAATATTGGTCTCAAATGTATTATATTCCAAATTCAAGTCAATAGAGAAAAAAACAAGTTTGGAAGGTTCATTAGAAAGGTTTAAAAACCATATGATTTGTTATTCTTATGTAAAGTAAATTTAACCAATGATTACATTCAAAGGAAGTAGACAAATGTAAGACTTAATTGCTATGAATTGTTGCTTAAAGAAAATCAACAAACAATTGATTGAAATTATAGCTGCCCTTTGAAGAAATCATGTTAAGTTTTTTTTTTTTTTTTTTTTTTTTTTTTTTTTTTTTTTCTAAAGAGATTTTTTTTTTTAAAGATGAATTCATCAACAAAATAATAATAATAATAATAATAATAAATAAATAAACATAACAACTAAAAGTCACTATAATTGACTAAAGAGCCATACTTTGGTGGATGTCATCAAATCTTTGCCTTTATTTTCTCCCTTTCTTTAATTTTTTTTTTTCCTTTTTTAAGCTTGCAAATCTCATGCTTCTTCTAATCATCACCATCACAATACAATATCTATTAACAATCCTCAAAAGAATGAATTTAAAAAGAAAAACCCTCAAAAGAAAAAAAAAAAAAAACATAAAACTTAAACTATTGCAATTGTGTTGGTTGGGTATATGATGTGTCTCAATCCTTAAAAGACTAAGATCATAAATTAATTAAGTGTTTGTTCATCTATACGCGCAGTAAATCCAACCGTCGTCTTAAGTGTATGTTCATTCTCATCTCTTATATTCCACTAACTCTTATTTTCTTGAAAGTAATCTGCTAGTCAATCTATCTATCTCACATACCAAACTTCTTTTTTATTGGGAGTACAATACCAACTTGGTAATGCTACCTCACATTTTAGTCTCGAGACTTCAAATATCTTTGTCCTACACCCGAACATTTTATCAACATGATTATATTTGAAGCACGATTTCGATACAAATGATAAGGATGACAGTCATACTCAAATTTTTTTCCTCTTTTATTTATTTGAGTTAATTTTGCACGTTATATAAAGATAAATGTAATAGCAAAAAACTTGAGGCAACCCTAATGTGATGTGTAAAGGCCTACGGGGGGAGGGCACGCGAGTACGAGAAAAGAAAAAAAGGAAACCGGGTGGGGGTACGACTGCGTCAAATCGCACAATTATTATTATTATTATTATTTTTTAATTATAAAATAAAAAATGACGTGGCATAAAAAAGCAATTTATAAATTATAATAATGGTGCCGACCTGGCGTCTTATATGGCAGCGTCGACAAGATGGACGGTCGGCGATCTGAGACTGAGAAACATCACAACACGACAGCATTACCAAACTGTGCTCAAGACACTGACGTGGTCTGCCCTCCTTTCTCCTTTATTTTTATTATTATTATTATTTTTTTTTATCTCTTCAAATTAAAATCAACATTTTTCTTTTAGGTGTGTGTGTATATATGTATATATATATATGTGTGTATATATATATATGTATATTTGGTTTCTTTATTTTTGTTTTCAAAAATTAAATCTATAAATATTATTTATAAATCCAAACTATTATAAACCAAAATTTTAAATTTTAAATTATATAAGAATAGTTTGGAATGATACTTGGAAAGAATATTTTAAATTAGTACTTACTAAATAGTTATAGAAAAAATTACTTTTAAACGACTTTTTAATTGCAATAATTAGTTTTAAATACTTAAAAATAAATTATTATATTAAATAGTAATTTTAAATATTTTTAAAAATTATATTATTCAAAGAAGGTTTTAAATGTAATCATTACTTTTAAATATTCATAATAAATTTTCATTATAAATACTCTTAAAATCTACGTCTAAACAAACTTTTAACTACAATCGTTACTACATAACTTCTAAGTATTTAAATAAATCTCAATTCTAAATACTTTTTGGCATGTTTGGGTGCAGAATTAGGATGGGTCAGGGTGGGTCGACGTGCTAATTGCTTCTCATCTTAAAAAATTAACATCACGTCAACTTTTATCCCTTCCAACCCTGTTCCCCAAACACATATTTAATGATACTTCTAACTCTAAATAAATTTTTGATGGTAATAATTAATTTTAAATATTCAAAATATAAGATTTTATTTTAAATAGTATTAAAATCTCAATTTAAAAATCTCATTAAATTTTATTTTTTAAGTAATACACAAAATGCAATCTACATTAACTACACCCACAAATATAATTGAGGTTTCTGATTGGAACAAAAAGAAAATCTACTTTTCATCAGAATTTCCATCTCGAGCTTTGTGCTTTCAAATATTTATGTAAAAAAAAAAAAAAAAAAAAAAAAAAAAATCTGGTTGGCGATCTCGAAGGAAAGAGGACTGATCGGACGGCTAGGGTTAAAGTTATAGGCTGTGAGTAGGTGATACAGCAGAATCATTGGATTTTAAGGCTGTCTTAAATTAAAAAAAACTAAAAAATATTTTAAGGGTGTGTTTGTTTAGGGTAGATTAGTTCTAATTTGGAATATTTAATTATTTATTCGAGGATTGATATTAGTAGTAACTATTGAAGTTAGTAATAGTTGAATGATATATTTGATATAAATTTTGATGGAATAGTTTGACAAAAAATTTGATAAGTGGTTAAGAATAATTATTTATTACCAAATACAAATGCGTGATCTTTTGAAGAATAGTAGTTAAGTGTATCTCTCTACCTAAAATAAATAATCATTCCATCCGCATCAAACTCATTATTTTATTATTTTTATAATTTTCAATTTACTTCTAAACACAAATAATCATCTCAACTCTAAACGCAAACAATTAATTATTCTTTAAAAATCTTATACAAATGAGTTATTATTATTATTTATTCTCTCTAATCACTCATAATAACTCTTCATTTCTAAACGCTCAAAATAAGCATTCTATAATTTTAAAAACAAACACAAGGGGCTGTTTGTTAACTGTTTTTTTAGGTAAATTTTATAAACTAGTTTTTATAAACACTCTTTAAAACTTTTATATAAACGAGCTATTATTACCATTTCTTCTCTATAATCGCTCAAAATAAACTTTTCACAATTTTCCAAACAAATACTATCAACGGCCTATAAAAAAAAAAAAAAAAAAACTATTTAAATGCAAAGTAGGATCGTAGGGATGTGCAAGTTAGGCTATTGTCTTGTTGATTACGGCCATTTCACAGGCAGAGCAAAAAAGGAAGCTTTTTAGAGAGAGAGAAAAAAGAGTATCTTTTTAGCACGCTTTGCTACCTGAGCTGCTGAGTATAACCCACCAATACATTTTTGTTTATATTGCTTGCGTGAACAATGTTCTCAATATCGTTCCCTCTTTTTAAACAAGATCTATTTCTTCCAATTTCTTCTCATCTCTACTAAACCCAACAATCCATTTACCAAAAACAGAGCAACCCATCAATTTCTCCTGCCTTGTCTGCCTGTTTTTACTCCCTTCTCGTCTTTCTTTTGAGAATTTCTGATCTGGGTTGTGTTTTTCTACATTTAATCTTGAAGATTTCGCTACGGATTTTGAATATTTCGGTTGTTTTCGGCTTTAACCTAACTGGCTCTGCTTTCTTGCTTGATTTCTGTAAGGATTTCACTGACCCAGTTCGTTTTTACTGATTTTACCATCTGGGTTTTGTTTAAAATTTGATTTCATTGTTAAATGGAGAAGAATGGGAGTTCTGAGAACGACGAGGATTGTCCTCGGCTGTTGGATTTGATACCAAATAACCGGAAATGGGTTTCCGCCGGCGATGTCGCCGGCAAAACCCAAATCTCCGACGACAAGAAGCTTGAGCTGAGGCTTGGTTTGCCCGGGGAATCCGACTGGCCCGGCGAACAGAGACAAGACTCTGTTCTCTCTTTTGGGTATTTTCCTGTTTCATCAAATTTTCTTGGAAAGCTTCAATCCACCAAACTTTCACCCTTTTGTTCTACAATGGGAGATGTTCATAATGTTGAAGCTAAATCATTTCCTTGCTCTGCTAATAAAGCTGCTTCAACCATTTCTCAGAAAAGGTAACTCATCTCTGTCATTTGGTACTCTGTATTATTTTATTCTTGGCTGTTGAAATTTGAAGCATGTGCAAAAAAGACAAAAGGGTTTTATGACAGGGTTTTTGTTCTTGTGGTCCATGTTCTTTCATGTTTTGTAATTGATAATGGTTTATGCTTTATCTTTCATTTTTGGCTGTTTGTTTTTTGGTACTGTTCTTATTCTATGCATCCCATTGTAGCTATCTTTATTTAGGTAACTTTTGTTTTGATATCTGAATTTAGATTAATGAATGAATTTGACTTCCTAGGGGGCAAGAACTCAAGTTCTCTTGGTTTATTCTGTTCTAGTGATGGTGAACAAGTTGACGAATAAGACAATTTTTACTCTAGATTAATAGTGGATGTTATCTTTGTGTTAACTTTTGTTTTGTTTTTCTATTAATGTCTTCTTTTGTTGTTGTTCCCCCTTGGCTTGCTGTTTTTGTTTTATGTTTTGTCATTATCAACTTTGACTAGAAATGAAGGGTTATTTTTAATGGTTTTGAAGAGTTAGGTAGTGAAAAAGTTCTCCTTGGTTGGCCAACCCTCTTTTGTAGGGTTAGGGTTTTGAAACCGTGAGCTTAATCGTGAAATCGTAAAATCTCTAGTTGTATTCGAAGTCTGGCTGTATGTTGACGACCATCATATGTATTGGCCGAAGCATTGATTCCTGGTTATAACTAAAAAGAGAATTAAGTCGTAAAATGCACTCATAATTGTTCAACTTTTGAATGAACTTCAAGGACTGCACCGGCTCCAGTTGTGGGATGGCCGCCAGTTCGATCGTCAAGGAGGAACCTCGCAAGCAGCAGTTTCGCAAAGCCTGCATCGGAGTCCCTGGATGCCGTCCCGAGCAAGCTCCCGGTCCCGGCTCCTAAAGAGAAACCAGTCGAAGTTTGTGGAAAGGGACTGTTTGTGAAGATCAATATGGATGGAGTTCCCATTGGTAGGAAGATAGATCTCAAAGCTTATGACAACTATGATGAACTTTCCAATGCTGTTGATGAACTGTTCAGAGACTTACTTGCTGGTAAATCTATACAAGAACTATTCTAGTTTATGTTATAGTTTTTTCCCACAATTTTTATTCATTTATGTTGAGTTTAAGCAATTTTGTTTGTGACTCAAACTCCCTTTTTCATTTTGATTTGTTGGAAAAAGAAAGCCCTTTATGAGACTTATGACCTTTACTTCTCTATTGAATTCATTCATTGATAACAACAAGTATCTTAGGTGATGATTAGATTGAGATTTTTAGAGTATATAGAATTAGTTGTTAGAATGAAGATATATTTTGAGTATTTTCGTAGTAATGATTGCAGTTAAAAGCTTGCGTGAGATTTAACTTTTTATAGTATTTAGAATGGAGATTTATTTTGAGTGTTTGGAAGCAATGATTTGTAATTATTGTAGTAAAAAACTTGTTTATGTAGTTTCTTTTAAGAATATTTAGAATTATTAGTTAAAATAATGATTTATTTTAAGTATTTAGAAGTGATAATTTGTTGTCAAAGTGAGTATAACTCAATTGGCACTAGTGATATGCTTGTTTACTGTACAATGATTGTAGTCAAAAGCTCGTTTGGATGTAGTTTAAAAGTATAAGCTTGTTTAAATTATAGGTTATCTTTAGCAAGAAACAACCATAGATTCTCAAGTACAATGAGTCAAAGTGTAACATGTTTGACTCTTGTTTTCCTTGTTGATGAAGATGTCTTAAACTTTACCTATTTGTTCCTATCTATGTAGCTCAAAGAGATTCCTCAGGTGGTGGCGTTTTGAACAAGCAAGTAGAAGAGAAGCCGATCACGGGTCTGCTCGATGGAAGCGGAGAATACACACTTGTTTACGAGGACAACGAAGGCGACAGAATCCTTGTTGGTGATGTCCCTTGGCAGTAAGCATATCCCTCATCCAATTCCTTTGTTCAGACAAGAACACAATTCGACATTTCGAAGTGGTGCATAACTCGACATCTCTAACCTGATTATTTGCAGGATGTTTGTTTCCACCGTGAAGAGGCTGCGCGTGTTGAAGAGCTCTGAATTACCGCCATTGAGGCGTGAGTTCATACACTACTAACATTCTACTCTTTTTTTTAATCCTTTTTCTCGATGCATCTATTTTCATTGATTCGGAGACGATTCGTTTGATGACAGTCGGTTGCTCGAAAAGCTTGAAGATGAAGTGAAGTAAGAGATTTTAAGTTGAAGCTTTTGAGTGTTAGACCTTCAAAATATGCATGAGGTAATATGCTTTTGATTTTGTTTTTATAAATTGCAATGTAAAGTCAATCAAGCTTTCATCCTCCTTTGTTGAAAGCCTTAAATGAGGCAAGCTGTTTTGTAACACAAAACCAAATGAGTGTTTTGGAGTTTTAATATTAAAAATTCCAATTAGAGTAATCCATCAATTCTATTAAACTATGTAATCTTTGTTTGATAGCTATTTAGGATTTTGATTATAAGTACTATTTTCTTGTGTTTTGTTATTTTACCAAAACAAGATTATGGATTGTATTTATAGTTTTAACAAGTTTTGGATGACCATAATCAGCATAGTTCAGCTAATACTAGTGATGCATTAACATCCACTCGGTCAGCGGTTTGAGTGTCTGTAGTGTCTTTTATGTAGGGTTTGTTGTCTAATCCGTACTTAAATAATAATTTTTGGACGAATAACATATTGCAAATTTGAAATATTATTAATTTCTTCATAAGGGTGTGAATTGACAATGTGTCACATGTACATCCATTGAATTTTAATGAAAAACTTTTTATTCCTAAAGTTGGCAAACTTTGATGAGATACTTATGAAAAGTTGCTTGTACATTATTTATATACAACATCTTTAATCTAGCAATTTTCTCTTATTATTCAATTTTTTTTGATAGTTTTAATATATTTTTTCTATATTTTATTGCAAATTATTATTATTGCAAATGGTGGTACATAGTGAAGTATTGCTATGATTTTAAATAATAATAATTTATCTTTACTCAACAATCTCGAGGTCATATGCTCAAATATTCCCTCTAATTATAGCGTAATCTAAAAAGAACAAAACTTCATTTTGATATCATAAATTTTAAATTGTGGTAATTATATGATTTTATAAAATTAATTCAAGTACCTTAAATAAGAATTAATTATATTTTTTTATGACATTGTTAAAAGAGAATTTTTGACTCAAAATCATGTTAAATAAAAGAAGCAATGTATAATTTATTATTCCATATTAAAATGAGAGTGTACAATTTGAAAAGGGTTTTGAGTTGGGAATAAAGGGTTATAAAAAGTGGTGGCTTTTTGTTCAAAGGATGAAAGGAAAGTGGCAATAGAGAGAGAGAGAGATGGCTAGGAATGTGAACAATAAAGGTGTCATTTTCATTGAGAGCTGCCTAACTTTGGCCGAAAAAACTGACCATCTTTGTCTAGTCCTTTTCACTTCTCAATTAGTGGTTAGGGTAGACAACATCTCGTAATCTAGCTATTGACATCGACTTTGCATAATGCTATTCGAAGTAGCATCCTTGAGCAAAGTACTTAAAGAAAAGTAATTTTGACTGAATTGTTTTAAGATAAGCATTTAACTACGATTGAAAAACAATTTAAAAAAATGATCAAGTGCATTAATAGTGGTCAAAGTCAGCATAGTTCAGTTGACATTAATGATGCATTAACATCCACTCGATTAGTAGTTCGAATTTCTTTTGCATTACCTTAAGTTTGTGGTTTCACTCCCACAATTTGTACTGTTAAAGAGATGAATAACACGCCACAAATATTTTAACTTTATACCCTAAATTTAATGAAACTAATTTTATTACATTTCTTTTGTTAAACAAATTTTTTTCACCTTAAAAAAGCTTTCTTATAACCTATAAAACTAATCAAATCTATAAATATGTTCACTTTCTAAAAGATTAACAAAAGCGGTCATTAGTATTAATGAATATTATTTTCACACACTTTTTTTTATAATACCGTGCACTGTATTATTGAATATTTATAATACAATATCAATATATATTAATAATTATAAATATAAATATTTTAAAAGTTTATCTAAAAAAATGAGTGTGGGGTTTGTCAAAGCTTTCATGAATGGAGGAAGCAATTTTTATAAATTGTGTGCATT
>JBBMEG010000018.1:5802743-5816457 GCA_037832605.1 Cyclanthera cordifolia
TTTTTTTTTTTTTAATTTATTTATTTGATTAAGAAAAATTAATAGAGAACTTTTTTTTTTTTTTGAAGAAAAGTCAACCAAACATAATATAGGGACCAAGTCTGCCAATGGAAATGATGTTAGTAGAGACTTGTGTTAGGTGAGAGTCTTGTGATGGGCGTCATATTTGGACGAAAAATCAATTATTGATTATAAAGAAAAATGTAATATCAAACTAATGTTAAAATTTATAACACAAATAGAGAAAAACCAGTAAGCTCTCAAGGCAAACGACTTGCATGCGGCTTCATAAAAAGTATGCACATTTTGTGTGTTTTTTGTTCGTGTCCCAACCTTCAGTCTTGAGCCTTTTTCAATGAGGTATCCATAAACTTTCTCTACAAAATGTAAAGAAAGAATCTGAATTTCCACTGTGATAAGTGGTTCTGTTACCATAGTCCATAATAATGTCATTGTCAACTTTTTCATGGATGTGAAAAAAAAAAAGAAAAAAAAAAAGAGAGAGCTTGTCAATGTCTAGAGTAAGATTCTAAGCTAAGACGATGATGTGAAAGGAGAATTTCAACTTCATACATATTCTGGTTCTTTTCCTCCCATTGTCTATAAAAAGTTTAGCCCTTTAACAAAAGTAGCAGCAGATGTGACAATAAAACTCTTCTTCCGTGCACCTCTTTTATATAAAAAAGCTGAACAATAGGGAAAAAAATATTCATAAGTGTATGGATCACCTTGCACGCGTACATGCCACTACAACATATGTCTACGACAATAACTTGTTCGAGCTTGAGTTGTTGCTTGTGCTATGAGATATGTCAAGCATATACTCTTTTACTGTCTAGAGTGCTACTCCCAATACATTATTGTTACCCAACTATACTATAACTGATTATTTGTAATAGCAAAACGCGAAACAAATATCCCCTATAGTTAGTCTAGCAGACAAAGAAATCTTGTGAATCCAATAAGTAATGGGTTCACTCCAAGATAGTCTTCTACCTAGAAAATAATTTTTTAAAAATTTCTTCGACAATCATATATCATAGAATCAGCGAGTATCAGATATGTCTCATGAAATCGAAATACGTATAAACTTGCCAGACCCTCAGAGATGTTTTCTGTTATTAGATAGTTAACTCTGCTGCCACCACTGATACTCTTCCACAGAATCTTTAAGGTTAGTGGGGAACAGCCGAAAGGCTATGAATGAAGGTTATATTCCTAATAAAACCTAAATATGGTATGTTCACGGAATAATGCTACAAATGATTGAGAAATCTGACCATTTTTTTAAAAAATTTCTAAACCTGGGAGAGAACAAGATAGCCGCCTTCCTCTCCAAATATCTTCATCTTGAAGTCTCAGATGCAAAAACTCAAGATCTGGCCCAGATACATTACTTCTCTCTATACTCTTCTTTTTTTCTTCTTGTCTCTTGTTTCTCCTCTATATAAACCTCTAAATCCTAACCATTTATTTAACTTAAACTAACCAGAACTCCATAAACCTTCCTTACTCTGTTCTCTTTCTCCCTTAAAATGGAAAGGAGCCAGTCGTTAAGGCAGATCAACAGCATGAGAAAATCACTTTTTGATCAGGTCCTTTCTTCTTAACTTGAGCATCTCCTTAAATCCTTTTTTTTTCTTTAACTTTATTTTGATACTAACTTTCTCACTATCTTAAGTGATATAAAGCAGAAAAACTTATTTTAAAGATAGTGCTTGAAGACAAAAGTTATAAGATTTTCAGTTTACCCTAACTAAAATAAAAGCTTTGGCTTCAACTAACTATAACATAAACAGAAAAATAAGACATTGGTCTCTTACAGGGCTTCCTCGATGAACAATTTATTCAGTTGGAGGAGCTGCAAGATGATGCTAACCCAAACTTCGTTGAGGAAGTTGTAACTCTATGCTATCGCGACTCGTCTAGACTAATCCTGAACTTAGAGCAAGCATTGTAAGCAAGTTCAGAACATCAAGTTCTTATTGTTACGTTTGTCTCCAGTTGTAATGATCACACCATTCTAACAAATCAATTTCAGTACAGACATAAGAGCAATCTAGACTTTAATCAGTTGGATATCTATATGCAACAGTTCAAGGGAAGTATCTCAAGGTAAAGTTACAACAGAAACAAAAAAAAGAAAGAATATGAACAAAACAATAATAAAATAGTTTCATAAAGCTAGCTATATTCTTTGTCGGCTTTAATAGAACATTTTTCGTACTCAATAAATCTGATTATAAATGGATGCAGCATTGGAGCACAAAAGGTGAAAGCTCAGTGCACACTTTTTAGGGAATACAGTAGGGCTGGAAGTGAAGAAGGGTATAATCTTTTTCCTAAACTCATTGTGGTTACACTCAACTACATTAAAATTTAGCCATTTGATTATTATTCACAGGTTAACCTACTAGCATATATGGTTGTGTTTTTTAATACCTACTCTGATAGCTTTTGTAAAACATGTAAGATGCTTTAGGACTTTCCACCAACTGAAAAAGGAACATACATCTCTGAAAAAGAAGTTTGAAGTGTATTTTCAGGTTTATATCTCACCAACTCCCATTTTCCTCTTGTGAGTTTCAACAAAGAAAAAAAAAAGTTCTGATTCCTTACTATAATTTGTGTTGTTTTTTAAATTTATGTTTCTGAACAGCTGAAGAGGCAAGCTGGTCCGACTCAAATTGCAAGTCGTCCCAAGTAAAGAATGATGGGCAACCAAAGGCTAACACTTCAAACTAAAGTTGTTAAGTTCCTAGCATGCCTACGGAAATCAAGCAAATACTTAGTAAAGTTTCAATAATTCTCTTGGTAAATGGAAAGTAAGCAACTATTTGCCCTTTTGTACAATCTCTCTCACCCAATTGGCTGTCTGTCCACCAGCCAAACAAAATAAATAGGATCTTTTTTTAGAAAATTAGCAAAATAATCAAATAAAATCAACATACCAATACATTTACTCGAAATAATTTATATACGCTCATATAAAATGCTCAAAATATCATAGGAATGTGGTATACATTAGAATACGATGACACTGGAATGACTTGTACAACCATGATATACAACTTTTTCTCTCAAAATGTATCCTACTACACAGAGGCATTCTTTAGACCATATTCTTTTCCAGCATCATTTCAGAGTTCAGCGATCTACTTACTAACGGTGTAAGAGGCACAGAAAAGTCAAACTTACAGAATTATTTCACCTGGCCGAGGAATGCACAAGCACAACATCTAATGCAACGCCCTTAGCAGCTTGCACTTCCAAGTTGTAACAGTTAACGCATCTAATCACATGAAACCTCGTCCAGCAAGTCCAAGAAACCTTTCTTTGATGTCTTTTGAAGAGCTTGGTTAGAACGAAATGGATTGGTTGATGCTGCTTCGAATTTCAGCCAGAGTTCTTTTTTAAGAGTCTCCTCGCCCGCACGCTTGTTAACCCGGTATACACTTTCACATTCTTTCAACATGGGAGTGTTATCTATGTGCGGCAAGCTGACATCAACTGGATCTTCATGTACATTTTTTTTAGTTAGAAATGTATCATAAATCATAGGCCAAACACTATAATGATATAATCAAAATTATCTATGATTAAAGCAGAATCTAAACTAGTTCATGAACAGGGGCAAGTGGTAACTCGTAACTGAAAAACAATAATACCTTCATGACTGAAAGATTTCTTGGCTTCGTGACATTCATCACAAGCAGCATTTTCCACTGAATGAGAATCAGACGGCTCTAGTAAAACACATGTTTTTGGAGGTGACATAAACCAGCCAGGAGAATCTTCAACCTCCTTTCTGATTCCTGATTTGTCAGCCTGTTGAATTCCTAAGAGTTCTGGGTACTTCAAAGCCAACCCATCAGAAGTGTCACTGTCCGAAGAGTAATCCCGAACTCCAACGGGAAAAGGTGTAGCCTTGAAAATCCTTTTCTCTTTACGTGATGACTCAAAAATGGGTTCGAGCAGCACACAAGATTTAGGAGGCGACATTTTTAAGCATGGAGTCATAACTATCATAGAGCAATTTTTCTTTGATGACATTGGTGGGGAAGGAAATCCACGATGTACAGATTTAGAATATTCAACATGTTTAAATGAGAGTGATTTAGAAATAGGAAGAGGTGTGAGTAAAAACAAATGTCTTTCTCTATCAATATTGCATCCAGCACGCCATGATACAAGGGGTGAAGGAGAGACCAGATCTTGAACTTCAACTTCGTCTGGGATGTCGTTTACATTGTTTTCCGTATCATTAACCAAAACATTGCTTTTTTCATTAGGCAATGATAGTCCTATATCACCATCAGAACCTTTTGATGGAGAAGAAGAGAACACCTTCTGAAACCTGGGGACCCACGGCTGCATTTAAGAAAATTATCCCACATGAGTTATCAGGATGAAGAATGGAGTTGCAAAACATATAATCAGTTTACTCAAAAATTACCTTCAAAGAAGATAGCATATCAGATAAGACAGTGGTGAACGATTCGATATCTTTCTTTCCTTGTTTGCCAATTTCCTTCAGTCCAAATGCCTTCACAACGAGTTCATCAATCTGAAAATTCAGTACGGTAAGATCAATCTATGTACACTGCACCATAACAAAACCCCAACTACCAAACAAATTATAGAAAATCTTAAAATAGGTACAGAAATGTAGTGTACCATCCGGTTTAAGAACACATAATTACATTTTAAGTTCATTAGTTGTAATTCTAAGAATTCATACGTAATCTACCTCTCTTAACAGACCATAATTTGTTATTCCCTTGTTGCCTAGGAGAGAACACAAGTCTTTATGATCAACTTCTTTGTTTGGCCGGATTAATACTTTTTCGGTTTTTAAGAAAATTATGATTACACCAGCAAACAATGAGATTTTGATACCAAATCTCCCTCTCAAGCAGGCTGCAGTTAGAGCACTAAAATAAACAAAGAAAACACTTGCCCAAATCAAATCAGAACAACAATCAAAGAAAAATCACAGAAAGAAACATACACACCCAAATTTACGAGATTGGTGTGTTAAGAATTTTGACAAATGAGGTTAGAGTTTTAAGAGAGTACACTTGCAAAATCCTATAACAACAAACAGTCCAAGTACATAAGAGTTCAAATACGAAAACATACACTCAATTACATATTTAGGTGTTGCTCAGTCCCCATTGGAGGGTCGTCCTCTGCCCCTGTTTGCTGACCAAACAGCGAGACTCTCAACTAAGTAATCGAGATGCATCACAGTCCAAGGAATATCTCAACGAATACAAAAGCATTCACACTATAGAATACTAAATGCATTGGTTAATATCCAAGGGAAGCGGGAAACTAGGGTTCAATGAACGGAAAAACCGACTGCTAACTATGCCATATCGAATTCCCTTCTGTTTTCTCCAATTTTGATTTAGGGCAAATAGTAATCAACCACAAAACCATCAGAAATGGAGGCAAAAGCGAGGGAGTTACCTGGCGAGTGATAGCAGAGAGATCGGATTGAACTAATACGAGGCGATCGAGAGCATCATCAAGGCCTTCGTCCGTCCGTGGCTTCTTCCCCGATTTCCCCCTAGCCGGCATCCTGTTCACCGCCGGTAGCTTCCCCTTCGGAAACCTGCAAATGTTGCTCTTCCACTTTTTGAATTTCTCTCCAATGGCGGGATTTTGTGTAGTTGTACAATCTTCAAGAAATCGACAGGCGAGGTTTGGTTGGGCCTATTGGGCTAACATTACAGAATTATTTATTTTTAATTTCCATAAATAATAAATTTAGTTCTTTTCGTTCGACAAAAAAAAAAAAAAAAAAAAAAAAAAAAAATCACACCATACGGAGGTGATCATGTCCGTCTCTAGATTTTAAAGAGACGAGAACTCAAGTCACCAACTAACTACGTCATCGACAAAAAAATGTTAAAATTTAATATTCTAATTTAAAATAATAAAATTTAGTTCTTATCGTTTAAATTTAATTCTTATATAATAAAATTTAAAATATATGTACGTATTGTTTATGTGATGACGAATTAAATACGTAAAAATTTACTATTTTAACATAAATTAGAATAATAAATCAAGAGTGAGCATAATTAGAAAAAAGATTTACAAATCCTCCTGTAAAAATTAAAAAATATGTTAATTTGTTTTTTTTAGTACAAATTGGGGAGGGGACCACAAATATAGAGGAGTAATACGAAGGGAACTAAAACCACTGATGAGGTAGATGCTGATGCATCACTAGTGCCACGTTAAGTTATGTTAATTTTGTTAAAACACATAACATGGGAATTATGATACTACCCACACTATTTTTACCTACACGACTATTATGATTTTAAATTGACAGAATTTTGATTTATAACAATTTTTTATGTTATGTCACTTTTTTTTTTTAACATTACTTTAAAATAATCAAATTTTTATTTATAACGAGATATTATTAAATTCAGTTTCGATTAAAATTAGCTTAAAACTTGACAAATCAATTTACATGAAATAAAAAATACTCATAAATTTCATTTTCAATTAAAAATTGAGAAAGCTCATCAAACAAAACACTGAAAATTTAAGAATTTATTAATTATCTATCTGTATTAAATGATCTTAAATCTTAAACTATAATATAAATATTATTATTATTATAAAGTGATTTAGCAGTCAAAAAATTCTCAAGTAATTAAAGTAATGATTTCATTTTTTGGTGACCACATATCTAATTCTTAATTTATTTTACGATTTTCGTGACATTCAAATATTGTAAGGTCAAACGATATATCATCAATAGTCTAAAACCATGTAAGCAAGTATAGGCAGTCACAAATAAAAAAATAAAAATTATAAATGCTATCTATTCAATATATTCTTTTAACATTATCTATCACTCTACTGTTCATAATAAAATCTAAACCTTGGAAAATTAAACTGTTGAATGTGGGGTATGGGGATGAGTTTCTAAAGAGACTAATAATTCTTTGCCCTTTTATTGACACAATATTCTTTCCTTACCTTCCCATCTGTTCTTTTATTTAGTGCTCATCCAAAACAAGAGAAGTAATGTACATTGAATATTTTCTTTACTACACATAAATTTGAGAGCATTTCTCCATTGACTCCTGGTGACAAACATTCAAACAAAATCATCTCAATGACAATAAATGCATTTGTGGCCTTACTGAGAGGAAGAGTATTCAACATAGTTGTTCTTTACTTGTACTAGGAAATCTCAAAAACCTCTATCTTAGTGCCATCCCGGGATTACGCAGCGACGGTCGAAGGCAAAAATCGACAGTGCGACAGTATGGAATGGTTACTGCTTAACCGTGTGCATTCGAGCTGCTGCTGCTGCTGCTATACAATTAGGGAAGATGAGAAGTTGGCAGAGTGATGGATTGAGCTGATTTAGTTTCACAACTATCTTCCTTGGACAAGGCCACTAAAAACTTGACTGTTACCAGCTAGAGTCGCTTCCCACTCGATCGAAGAGAGAAGAATCTGTGACAAGGATATTACAATTTGCTTCATGTCGGGTCGTAAGATGGGATCCTCGTCCACACACTGCTTCGCCAACATGGCCACCTACCAGAAAACAAGTGCCAAAACAACATATAAATACAAATCAACAGCAGAACAAAAAGCTCGACGTGTCTGAATGTTCAGTTTTAGTCGACTTCCACGGGCAGTAGAACTCAGTAACCATCTTATCCTATGTTCCCTTGAATGAAGATTATCTATGGTTCTAGTTGTTAGTCATTATTAACATTTAATCCGCAGTTGTGACAATTCAAACATCCTACTTGTAAGTGTCAAACACTCTTTCTGAGAAGGTTTTCCAAAAGCCATCTTCAATGGAAAATGTAAATAATGTACCTTAAATAGACAGTCATGAGGATACAAATCCATCATACTTGGATCAACTTGATCTTTCAGACTTGCCATATTCATAGGATCGGGCGTATTTCGAAGAACAGCTAACATCTGCATTAATGTCACAGATTGTAGTATGCATAAAAAAGTTGCACCAAATGCAAATAGTTACTCAGAAAACATAGATATACAAGAATAACCATAACAATATGCTCAAAAACCCAACATAAGGCAGAAAATGTGTACTTTTGTTTGAGAAATAACATATATTTATCTACAAAGTAGCATGTATCAGCATGATGAAACTTACAATGGATGCAAGTGAACGTCTTTCGGGATTTTTCGTAGTCATGCCCTCAGTTCGTATAATTGCCTCCTTTCCGGATATAAGCTCAAAAAGAACAACGCCATAAGCGTACACATCACTTTTGGTTGTAGCAAGACCATTACTCAAATATCTAGAACAAGTGAGGGTTTGACAAAATCAGTTTAAGAGAAATTGTTGATAAATTTTCAACTGTTGAGTTCTCATTACTTACTCGGGAGCGAGATAACCGTATGTACCGACCACTTTGGTTACTGAAGCTTCACCCTCATTTGTTTTTCCAACAAGTTTGGCCAACCCAAAGTCAGAAATCTAAGCATAGAAGGGGAGGAGGATCTCAGAAGAAGGTACTTTGCCTAATTGAACAGAGAACTAGTGGGATGTGTAAAATATTACCTTTGCCCGAAAAGAACCATCAAGTAAGATGTTGCTTGTCTTGATATCTCTATGGACATAATGAGGTTTAGTATGCTCATGAATGTATTCAAGACCTCTCGCCGCGTCCAAAGCAATTTGGAGTCTCATTATCCACGAGAGTGAAGTATGACCTGTATAATTAGGAGACCAGCATGAAAAAAAAGTGAGTTGATATAATAAGAATTACCCCAACCTATTAACTTAAGCTTTTGGGTTGATAGGTGATTTAACATAATTCAACATGGTATCATAGTAGGAGGTCTTCGGTTCGAATCTCTGCCAAGTTGTTTCGTCTCCTTTTAAAATTAACTCCAATTGTAGGACATTTTCTAAAATTTCTAAGTTCACAAGCGAGGGAGAGTGTTAGATGGTACAATTAAATTTACCTCAACCTATTAACTTAAGCTTTAGGGTTGATTGGTAATTTAACATAATTCAACAGAAGGCAACCTAGTTCACTAAAGACCAGGCAAAGTCTCCATTAGAGCACAGTTGTACCGTGACGACAAGCTCATTTTTCTAATCAATGCTAAATGTACTTAACCCCATTTTCAACTGAAACTTTGTCTAATCAATCTCGTAAACATCCGACTTCCTGAGCTCAGAATGTTAATACATGTAGCCACTTAGTTTGGACAATAAGTTTCCAAACATTTTTCACATTTGAGTAAACAGATAGTCTAGCATGATCTAAAGAATTAGTGCAGCTAACAAAAAATAAAAGCTCTGACAAAATATTGGATTAATGGAGTAAAAATGTTATCTTACCTTTGTTCATTGGATCATGTAAATGACTTTTGAGTGGACCTTTCTGAGCATATTCATAAATAAGAAAGAGCTCTTCCTCACTGGCTGCATAACCAATCAATTCTACCTTAAGAAAAGTAAACCAAAGAGAAGTCAAGGTTTTAAGTTGTAAGCTGGTGGAAATAAATATCAGTGTATATGAAAAATGGAAGATTACCAAGTTTGCATGATGAACCTTGCAGAGGACTTTCATCTCTGCCATAAACTCTTTAGTTTTCGTTGCAGTCATTCGTTTCATAGCAACTTCCTAAAACATCAAAATCGTTGAGTTAGGGCTGTCGGCGACACCGATATCCTTAATCCAAAGAAATCATTTGAACATGAAGAGGTAAATTAACCACAAACCTGGTCACGCAGGATGCCATAATACACTGAACCATAGGTTCCATGGCCAAGTAGACTTGAATCAGAGAAACCATCGGTTGAGGAAAATATTTCTTCGCATGAGAAAACTACAGGTTTGTCTACATCAAATATATTGCTCCCAATAGCTATAAGACAGATTCAATCAACAGTTAGATATTTCTCAAATAATTATGCGAACAAAGGCTGAAGAATCTAAAGTATAACGAATTGATGCTTATGCTATTAACTGTTTTTCTAGATGGTGAAGAAATTAATTAGTCTAATTTGTATCAAAGGCTTAGATTCATACTCCATAAGCTCTAATGTTTTTTATTATTTGGAAGTGTTTGGTCACCTTACATGCACCTCACGGGACAAACTGTTAACCCAACAACCTTTAATTTTCAAGGAAACTCGTAGAAAATTAGTTCATAGGTAGGAGGCCACCATGGATTGAAATATTAACTAGTACTCTAATGCTCTCTTGACCACTAAGTCTGTAAACAATATTGAGATTGAAAAGTCAGTAATGTCTTTATATAGAGTTTTCATCCTAAACCTATTAACCCATGAAAGTTAGTTGACATGCAGATGCTCTAATTTCAAAAGTGTGTAGAGAAGAACTTGTACAACATGAATATGAGAGCAATGATTCAACAAAATCTTCTAGAAGCTGTGATGCAATGCAAATATGGGAGATGTCACTGTTGTCTGCAATCACATAATAAAAAATGGAAGAGCAAGAGGAATAAATTGGCAACTATCATGATTTCAGTTGACAGGGTTTTCACTACACTGATCAATATGTGAGTATCCAATAAGAAAATTTTCTTTTAACTATCCAGTATAAGTTAATGAGCCCCAATCAACCCAGGTGGAGAAACCAAGTCAAGAATGCTCATCATTTATTGGCAACTGATAAACTGAAGCAACTGTACCTTTTGGAATTGCACTCTGGTTATCACAAGATTCTGTGCTGGCTTGTTTCCAATTCGCAGAACTGCAGCAAATATACCTTCCTGAAGTACAACAGAAACTCGACTTCCCAAGAATATGGAACTTGTGCGAAACCTTGCCACCGGGATCTTTGGAGTGGCTACTCCTTGATCTAGAAAAGCATTTCAACCACCTACAGCAAGCATAACCTACTATGCCTAATAAAATCAGAACAAGAATAATTCCCAAACTTCCCACAATCCATATATATGGAGGATGACGCTTGGGGTTATCCACATTATCTGCAATTCATAACGCAATAGAGTTACAATCCTCCTTGAGTTCATAACAAAAAATAGGAAATAATTAGAACTCAGAAAGTAAGCAGCAGCAACAAAGTTAATCTCGAAACAGGCAACTTAAAGGATCTAGAAGATCTGCAGACTTTCCTCCCAAATAGTGTGAGGTTTTAAACTCATTTAATTGTCAATGCTCTTCTTAGTTAGATTTCCCCAAGTAAAAATCCATTTCAGACCTTCGGTTTGAATCTGGGTTGTCATACATGTCAGTGGATTTGACTTGACTTAAAAACAAACAAACACCTATTTCAATATTGTTACAAGACACAATTACATCAACTATCTATTGACTTTAAGAATGTCTTACTAAAAGTATGGAACAAGAAGGTACTTATATTCTTATTTTTAGGGGTTGAGGTTTTCTCTAGAAATGAAACCCCATCCCCTCAATTGTAAAGGCGTGAATACATAATGAAATAAATTATTTCCCTACAATCAAGGTAGTATAAGAGCATGAAGTCCCATGTTTAAACGCCTACCGAACCGTTTAATGAGGATTTCCAAATTTTCAAGACTACGAGCAGGAGGGGCTTGCTGGTAAATATAAATCTAAATTTACTCAAACATGTAACCTTAAGCTTTCGAGTTGATCAGGGATTTAATTCAACTGTCTGAGTGAGAAATATCTTAGTTCTTCATACCCACCTGTGAAATTGTTCATAGAATAGGAAGGAGCTGGAGTAGAAGCAGGAGCTGGAGAAATGTCGCTCTCTAATGGATAAGGATCACCAGGAACTACAAAAAGAAACACCCAAGCAAAACAATCAATAACAATATCACTCATAAGCAGAAACATAACCCAACAAAACCAGTTCCACAAAAGAAACACCAACCAGAATTCAAGGGAATATAATACAAAGCACCAACAGAGACATTGCTAGGATTTTCAATTCCATTCACCGATTCAATGCTATCCATACTAACCCCAAATCGGCTAGCCAAAGACTCAATGGTATCTCCATCTCTCATCACATAGCTCATCAAATAGTTCCACAACCCACTTGAACAAGCACAAAACAACCTCAAAGACACAACAGCGCCGTTCCTCGCCATCCGCGTCGTGTTCGGCAACAGCCCTAGCCCATCATACGCTTCCATAACTATATCATACACAAAACCCCTATTCGATTTGATCGTATAAGTCGTATTGGTAATGTATTTCTTCAATCCAGAAGCACAGGAACAGTTCTTCCTGATGAACACATAATCCCGACCATTGCCTTCCATTGTTACATCTCCAGGCAATACGTCGAACATACTCTGAATCACAGAAAGGGTTTGATTCGATTGAGGTTTAAAAGCCAGAAACGAGGTGCATAAACGATTTGTATCCGTACAATTTAAGGGTGTGGGATAAGAGAAACAGAGGAAATGATTTTGAAGAAGAACGGAAAAGCATAGAAAGAAGAACAAAGTACGAATTCGTACAGGATTCATTGAATTCCAGCTCCAAACTAAGTGGATAAAGATAGTTGAGTTCAAGAGTCAGTGACATAAACAAGTGGCAGACAAAGCTGGATCAAAAGAAAAAGTGAGGAAAAATGAAACCCAATACAGAATCAAGCAAGAAAAATCAAAATTTCTATAGAAGCAAAGTAAAAGCCAGATAAAAGAGGAAAACCCAGAAGAGGAATGAACGAATGAAATGGAGATTTGAGAGAGACTTGAAGAATTGGAGCTTGAAAAATGGTGGAGAATGAGCAGAGGTTGAAGATGAAAGACTGGTAAAACTGGGGGGGAGAAGAGAAATGAGCTGTAAACAGAGGGCCAATGTGGCAAGAAGGGACAAAAGAAAGAAACTGTAAATAGAGCATATGATTTTGGGTAGAAATGAAGCTTATCACACAGTGTGTGGAGAGAGTAAAGGCAAGAAAGTGATGGAGTGATGATTTTTCCTATTTTTTCTCTTTTATGCCTAAAATACCCTTTCATTCCCCCATTTTGGATGGAATATCTATGTCCATGTTTCACAAAAAATATCAATTTAAGTTGATCATTATTATCACATTCACCATCTATATTTGTGGTTATTTGACCACTCTTTTATTATCCTTCTAAATAACTCATCTTCACTAATAAATCCATCTTCAATTTGTTAGATTTTCGGGTAAATGTCCTTTAAATGTCGATTTGGTCTTCAACTTTCCAATGTGAGATGACGGATCGCTTCTCAATATATATGGCAACCTTCGTCCCGTGAGCATTCGTCTCATCATGCCTTCACTAAGCCTTGATACTGATACCTTAACACCATCGTGGTTTTGCTTCCTGATGCATTCGTCTCATCATGCCCCACTAAGCCTTGATACCGACACCTTGACACCATCGTAGTTTTGCTTCCTGATGCATCCAGCTGACACTATTTCAACACTCTTCGTGATGTGATAGATGATGTACCGTCTTCCTCGGTCACATCATAGTTTGTCAGAACGTGAGTCGTCAAAACATATTTCATGACTCTGACAATATGCTCGCTTTGACTTAAAAATTTTGAATATTAAAACTGTGTTAGATGAACATGAGATAATAAAGTATAATTGGGATAGGAGTTTGAAAAAAAGTAAAATGATTAATCTTAAACAAAGACATAAGTCAGGTGAAGCTAGTAGCAAATAAGTCAACCTACTTGTTACAATAAATGATGGGTCAAATATAAATT
>JBBMEG010000018.1:5858023-5873722 GCA_037832605.1 Cyclanthera cordifolia
TAAAGATAATACACGACTAAATTAGAGGAAACTTACAAAACTATTGGAATATATAAAATAATTATAAATACATTAAAATTTAAAGAAAATTACAAAACGTAGTTATATTAATGAGTATTATCACGTACTTTCTTGTTGTATAATATTTATAATGCAATATTAATGATCATATACGTAAATATTTTAAAATTTGACAACATTTGTAAATATTTTGTGAGCATAGCACATCCAGCACAATTCTTCTTAAATTAATCTATAATATAATTGAACTCGTGAGGCTGACGTTAAGTTGTAAAATCGTTGCGCTACCAACTCTTTCAATCCCACGTTCTTAATTTGTGCTTCAGTTACACATTATAGACTACCAACAAAAGTATGAGATTAGCTCAGAGCTTGTTAGGCCCGGCCCATTAAAAATCAGCCCAACTCTAGACAGCCCAAATTCATTCACTTATGGGGGTCAAGTTGTGGTCTTCGAAAATTGTGCCATAGGATACGGTTTTCAAAATTTAAATTATTTGATAGATGATATTTCGTATTCAAAATGCAGCAATAATAATAATAGTAATAATAATAATAATAATAATAATAATAATAATAATAATAAAATGCTAGAATATCATTTTAGTTATATATTTCAAATTTGGTCCTCGAACATTCACAAATTAATTTTTATCTGTAGACATTTAAATTTATTTCATTTTAATTTTTAAAATTTTCAAGTTGAGTCCCTAAACTTAAAAAAAAAAAATATATATATATATATAAATAAAGTGGTCACGATTAAAGATTTGAAGATAATATTAATTAAAATGAATAATTTTAGTATAATATATATATATACACACACATGTATACACTTTTGGTGCCCTTATGTCATTGAAATGTGTCACTCAATCTCACACTTTTTTTCTAAAGTCTCTCTCACAAAAGTTTCTCTCTTTCTTTCTCTTTCCTAATGAGACAATGAGAAGCTTCCAAAATATGTACCAACAAGCTTAAAGCCACACACAAAACTTTAACAAATCAATCTCAACATAGATAAAGTAAAAGAAAAGAAAGAAAATGATTGTCCATGTCAATAAATATGAGAGAATAATTTTGTTATATATATATGTTTGAGTTACCGATAATCATTTATCACATAATTATTATAATAATTTCATGATTATATATGTTTAAGAATGCTTTGTTTCATTTTAATTTCTAGATTTTCAAAAGTTTAATTATAATCTTTAAACTTTTAAGTTTGTTCTATTACGATTCCTTCAATTTTAGTTTTTGAGTCAAAATGAATTAGTAGACATTTAGAATTATAATTTATTTGAGTATTTAAAAGGAAAGATTGCAGTCAAAAATTTGTTAGGGTGTATGAAGATTTATTTTAAGTATTTAGAAGTAACGATTAGTTATGATTGTATCAAAAACTTGTTTGGATGTGGTTTTTAAGAATATTTAGAATAAAAATATATTTTGAGTATTTAGATGTAAAATTAGTGTGAATCTATTTAGTTACGAGTATTTAGTACATACTAATTTGAAATACTATTTCTAATCTCATACCAAACAATCTTTACGCTCGAATTTTGATAATTCAAGATAAAAAATAAAATAAATCTAAAACAAGTAAAATTAATTTCAAAATATATAATTTTTACATACTTTGTATATTTCGTAATCATTACTTTACACTATTTCATCATATAATTATTCCATGCATCGTAAATTAAAATAGCTAATTACTTTGGATAATCATTATATTCGCCCTAACACTAATAATTACCTTTTATTCTTATTATTTATAATTGTTTTCCTTCTTTAAAAATATAAAAGTGTGGAATAAATAATTTGGATAACAAGGAAATGGGAGCAATGAAAAACCAAGTTTATAAGAATATTCAATTCTTGATTTCTTTGGCTACCTTCCCAACACTCAAATCTTCATCAAAGTATCCACAAATTTGTATGTCATTTGCCTTTACTCTTCTAAATTAAGGTGTCTAGATTCGGAGGAGAGGAGAGGAAAGGTTGAACTTCTGGTTTGTTTTTAATACATCATAACATTCCATTAAATCTCAAATCAAATTTGATATTAATATCATCTAAAATAAATATTTTTCTCCTAAACTTAAATTGTAAAATTTTTGTTTTTGCTTTCAAACATCAATCATAAACAAATACTTTATATCTCAAAATCACGTAGTTCATCTTCTTCCTTAAAAAGTCTCACTCACATGCATCCTACGAAAATCCCTAGGAGGTCACCCATTATAGGACTAGAAGTTCTTTCGATTGAGCCACCGAAAAGGAAGGTGCACATTGATGGTATATGTAGTACAAATCAATTCTCTTAAACCTTAACCATGAGACTATATCCCCAAGATCCTTCTCATTCGGATGTGGACTGGGTTTATTCACCCCTTCTAACCCCGGGCGTTACAATAATTCATCTATCAAATGAGTAATCACTTCAATTTTTATTTTTTTTTAACCTTTAAAATAATTTCTTATTTCTAATTATACAAATAATCAGTTCACGATGTGCAATAAGAAAGTAAGAGCTTTTTGAAAGAATAATACGAGTGGGAGATGGGGCGTGTTTTCTTGGAACATGGGTTTTGTTTTCCCTTGCCAAAACCCTTCTATTCACACTCAGAATCTTCAATTACTCTCTCTTCGATTCACGGAACTCATTTTTCTTCCCATTAAAACCCCATCTCTTAGCTGATTCTTGCCTCTTTAATCCTTGGTGGCTTTCTCATTTCTTCCATTTCTTCTTTCTCTGTTCTGTTCTTTGTCTTAATCAGCCAAAAAATAGCTCCCATTCTCCCTTTTTTTTTCGAGTTGGGAATGCTTTTGTTTTGTGTTTCTTGATGGGGGCTTTTCCCCTTTGAAGTCTATGGTTTCTCTGATTTCTTCTTTGTTTGATTGTACTTGCGGCGAAACTGATATTCTATGATGGTGTTCTTAGAACGAATTCGGTTTCTTATCATGGGTTTATTGGATTTTGCGATTTGAAGTCCCACAAAATCAAGTTTCACCGATGACCCACTTCTCAATTTTGCCCAAGATGTGTGTGAATTTAAGGTTATGGGTTTTTTTATTTGCAGTTTTCTCATCGATTTGTTGATCTGGGTCGTTGTAATTCAGTGTTTTCCTTCATATTTCGTTTCGATTTGTCTGCTTTAGAGACCATGGGATGCGTTATTGGCAAATGCTGCACTCCCGGTCGCTACCGGCCGCCGTCTTCCGACGGCGCTATAGCCCAATTATACGATGCGCCGCCGTGTGGTTTACAAGGGAAACACGTATTAACTAGAAGGTCATTGGATTCTGTTTGTGTTCCTTCTCATAACTTCCATATGGAGTACTCGCTCCTAACACAGCGCGGTTTCTATCCTGATTCTCCTGATAAAGAAAACCAAGATAGCTTATGTGTTAGTACTCCGATTCGAGGTAATCCGAATATCCATTTCTTTGGTGTTTTTGATGGGCACGGTCAATACGGATCGGAGTGTTCAAATTTCGTGAAGGATAGGATTGTGCAAACACTATGTAATGATACTACATTGTTGGAAGATCCTGTTAAAGCTTATAACTCTGCACTTTTAGCCATGAATGGTGAATTGCATAATAGTGAGATTGATGATTCCATGAGTGGCACAACAGCTATTACTGTTCTTGTTGTTGGGAATACGCTTTATGTTGCGAATGTGGGTGATTCGAGGGCAGTCATAGCCGTTAAAGATGGTAATCAGATTATTGCTAAAGACATGTCTAGCGATCAAACACCATTTAGGAAGGATGAATGTGAGAGAGTGAAGCTTGCCGGGGCGAGGGTGTTGACGATTGATCAAATTGAAGGGCTTAAGGATCCGGATATTCAAACATGGGGCGATGAGGAGAGCGAGGGAAATGATCCACCTCGGTTGTGGCTTCCTAATAGCTTGTATCCTGGTACTGCATTTACGAGGAGTGTAGGAGACAGCGTAGCCGAGAAAATTGGTGTCACTGCTGTTCCCGAGGTTTCAATAGTTCAGCTGACTCAAAACCATCTTTTCTTCGTTGTTGCAAGTGATGGAGTGTTTGAGTTCCTTACAAGCCAAGCTGTTGTTGATATGGTACGTTATACGTATCTGAACTCGAGAATGGACTTTCACATTTAGTTTTCAATGTTTCTTTAACAATATTTTCTATATGATCATGTACTCTTCATTTAGGCTGCAAGATACCCCGATCCACGAGATGCGTGCTCTGCTATTGCTGGAGAGTCATACAAGCTATGGTTGGAGCATGAAAGTCGGACGGATGATATAACAATCATCGTCGTTCACTTCAAAGGCCTCTCTAATGTATGAAAATCTCTCCATATCTGAGTCGTGCTCATCCTTCTTATTACTCTTAATTCTTTGTTCTCGTGGATGTTGTTCAACATATAGTGTTAAGATAGTTTCTCTTTTTTTAGTTGCTCATATTTTCAGTTTAAACTTGATCATATTTCCCTGATGGTTGGTACTCTATCTAAAACTAGTTGGTTATATAATCTTCTTATCCTTTTGGTTTAAACTTGTCCTAATCGGTGTAGTCAGTAGCAAATACCGGGCTGAATGGGGTTCGCTTAAAGCATACGAGTTCTGAGCGGGGAAGCTCCGAGATCTCAGCCTTTAGTGGAGGTTCGGAGGTTTTTCACTCCATAAGAAGTGAGTTCTCAGACGCGGGATTGATGAACAGGAGCAGAGCAATTGTGGTTCCGTCTCCGGGGCAACATCGACCATTGGAAGTGGTAAGTATTCGAGTTTCTTTCTTGGCATGTTTGGCTACAGTATTACAATATTGATAAATTTGTCACCTCTACTTATTTACTTGTCACATTGTCTTTATTATGATACTGTTTAGACTAAACATGAGAAGTATCTCGGAATGTTGATATCATATATCATTGTCTGGTAACAGGAAGTGGGCTAATGGTGTTGAAAAAGCACTGTTACTGTGAATAAGGTTGCTAGTAACCATGAGTATGTATGTCCAAGGAAGAACATAATGGTGACTCGATCCCGATCCTGACCCCGAACTCGACTCACTTGCATGATTGCAGAGTGAAGGAAATCGATATCAAAATGTACATTGGCTCTTAGTGTTTGGGTTGTCTGTGATACCCTTAGCCTGAATTTAGTTTGGTATATATGAATGGTGATATTGTACAGAGATTCTTGATTGCTAAATTCAAAAGGATGAGATTAAAAAGGGGTGAATTGTGGAGAATCTCGGTGGGTCTTTTGGGTCCCTTATTTGTTGGAATGTGTCACTCAAATCACTCTTCAAAACTCTTGTTTCTCTCCTTTCCTTCCCAATGAGAAGCTTCCAAAACATATACCAACAAGCTTTAATGTCACACAGCTAAATAAATCTCTTTTTTCTTTTCTTTTTTCTTTTTTTTTTCAACCTGAACTAAATTAAGTTATTATTGCATAAAATCATCTATGTTAAGTATAGGCTACGAAAGAAAAATAAATAAAATTCAAGACCCAAAATACAAGCATTTTCTACTTAAAATTTTAATTAGCCGAGATCACATTATTGAATTCCCATTTTT
Organism: Cyclanthera cordifolia; assembly: GCA_037832605.1. NCBI lineage: Eukaryota > Viridiplantae > Streptophyta > Magnoliopsida > Cucurbitales > Cucurbitaceae > Cyclanthera > Cyclanthera cordifolia. The sequence continues at coordinate 5,863,617 of JBBMEG010000018.1, forward strand.
AAATAACGTTATTTGAAGTAAATTAAAAAAAAAAAAGAGAAAAGAATAGAGAAGTAGGATATGTTTGAAGTGATGGAATGAAAAGAATTTTCTTTCTCATTAGTTGGTTGGCCTTGTTTTATCCCTTACTTATCCACTATGTCGTAGTCAAACATGCCCCTAGTAAGAAAAGCATAGTTTATTTTTAATAAAAAAAAAAAATCAAAAAGATTTTAGGCTATGTTTGTTTTTGGTGGAAGAGACGTGACTAACCACTACAAAAAATCACTCATCAAACTCTCTAACAAATTAGTCAATCAAATTTCACATTAGAACATCAATCCTTAAACAAATATTCAACCACTATTTAACCTTTTTACTCCACTATTTTTTACAAAAAAAAAAAAAATAAATAAAAAATACTGCCTAAATTAATTATTTTGAATATTTAAAAATAATAATTAATAATGATTACAATTAAAAATTTGTTTGGATTTAATTTTTAAGAATATTTAAAATTAACACTCAAAATGAGTATTTATTTTAAGTATTTAAAAATAATTATTGCAATTAAAAACTATCTTTTTCAAGAGTATTTAATAAATACTAATTCTAAATACTAGTTGAAAATCTCATATCAAACATTCTCCATACATGAAACATTATTGTAATTTTTCTTAATTGACTTTCTTTACTAGATGTCGAGTACTTGAAATTAAAAAAGAAAAAGAATAAAGTGTGTATAAAATCACAAACGGCTAATGGAAAAGATGTATAATATCTAAGACATATTCTTTAACAATTATTTTCCAAGAAACACCTGTTAAATTTAATCATGAAAATACTGTTACCAAAAAATGTCATATAAAGATATGAAAGGTGAAAGGTGTTGGGAGAAAAACGCCCAGGGAAAACTATCCAAATAGATAGGTAAAAAACACTCCACAGTTGACATGGAGCAAGGAAATAAACAGACAATTTTACATCCTCTCATAAGACAGTCAAAAAACTTATTGCCAATGGCGGGATTCATCGAAACTGCTTCCAAGGCGAAGAACGTAACAGAAATGGTGAGAGCTTGAAAATGCACACAAGTATCTCATTTTCTGTGAAACCTGCTGTTAACTGAATCGTAGGTCGGGACATGAATAACTGCAACGACAATAACAAAGATTTAAGATATGATTGCATCAATGTTAGTTAATTTGAGGTTCAAGTCGAAGATTACCGTCTCCGTATGAAGCCATTGTTAGAGGAGAAGATATAACTTTCTGGGCAATGTTCGTAATATCTTTCAAAGTGATCGAGTCTACAGCCTTTATGAAGTGATCTACAGGTTTCCTGTGATATTGAAAAACATGACTCTAAAACTTAATACCCTAGAGGACAAGACCCATGGAGTTATTAAAAAAAAAAATCAAAGAATATAAACCAAGCTTTCATCAAGATAAAAATCAAGGAATACAAGAGCAAGAAAAACTTGCTAGCCTATAAAAGTGGCTTCCAATCCAACAAAATCTGACTACCAAACAATTACAATAATTAGTCATTAGACCAAATATCCGACTCTCTTCCTTCAAAATATCCTTTCATTTCTCTCACACCCCAAAAAACCCCCCCACAAAATAGTACAAACCCTAGTCTTACAAAGAAACTTTCCTTTCTCCTTGAAAGTAGAGGATAGCCTAAACATTCAACCACATTTCCTTGCACAAACTATGCAAGGCAACATCAAATGTCAAACCGAAACTAAGTTGAAAAAATGCAAATGCTTTAGAAGAAAAAACGCCTAGGAATTCTAAGGTAGGCTCAATCATAAAAGATACCTCTCTCCGTATGTCAAAATCTGCCTTCCAATGTCCTCGGATACGATCATCTGCAAGATAATATAGTGACAGTGTCAGATTGCTTTTGTTATTCTGTTTCTCTTTATTTTCCCTTTTTTTGTTAAAACGTCCTGATTTTCATACATAAGATATATGATGCAAGTGAGAGGAGGGTGTACCCTGGACTCTAGATTCATCAAAACTGCAGATTTTGTGGACTCTTTTGCACGGTTAAGCTGCACCTGGGAAACTGCCACAAAAAACAGTGAAAGATATATTAAGCAGGGAAATTAAAAAATCAGAATAAAATTGTAAATATGCAAACCTTGCCCAGGAGTTGCTATTGAGATTAGTTCTGATGCAGCAATATCAACTGCTTTGGCCACAAAGTCAGAACCCTGCATTCACAGATTAGATAATTGTAATTTAAAATATTGTAGGGAAGTACATAATACTTCAAAAAAAAAAAGATAGAATAAAATAAAATAAAGCAAAGACAAACTAAAATTTTGCAACAACAATCTAAGAGATAAAGGATTAGTACAAAAACCATTTCGAAAATCAATAGTAAGATTGTGCCTTACAGTGCTAGCATAAATGCCAAACAGTCCCGTGTTATTAAAGATGCTGTTAAATGCAGAAAAAGATTGAATTTGCTGGTACTCATTCAAAACTCGGAGATCTGTTTCAAATCAAAAGCAAATGAAATGATTTAACCACAAGAAAAAAAACTAACAGCAAAAAGGAGAGATACATAACACATCCGGAGTAAAAAGAATGAACCGCAAACAAAAAGGGTAAGAAAAAGGCTACAAAAATCTTAAATAGTAAGCCAATGAAATACTTACATAACCTCGAGTGCATGCCTTTACCAGGGCCCCCAGCCGAAAATGAACCACCACCTCCCATAAGCATCTGCAGGACTCAGAGATGTTAGTGGAATTCATCAAAGAAGAATTTTCAAGCCATGATTTTTAACCATTATTGCTTATGAGAGTACTTGATCACGTTTCTATTCTTCCATTAAAAAAAAAAAAAAAAAAAAATCCAACAAAGCAATTTGATAAGTGTTTTGGCATAGCAGGATAATAAACATCTTTACGACAAGTTAATAGAATGAGGCACCTGAAGAACAGTCAAAACAATGGCATCTTTCTCATTATGCCAGCCACCAGGAACCTCGAAAGCCAAGGCAACATGTGTGCTCTGCTCAAATTAAAAGCCTACATGAATATATGAAAATAAAGCTATGGAAAACAACAAATCTAGGAGATCATAGTATAATGACCAAGGTTATCATTCTCAGCTATTCAAAAGAATCAAAGGCCAAATTACCTACCTTTTCCAAATAATATTCAATCCTTTGATATGACGCTTTTCTTTTCTATGGTCTACCGCATGTTATTTTCAAATAGTTAGCATAGATAGGTTTAAGTTAACAACTCAACAAGTCACATCCATTATACATCAGTCAAAGTTTGAATCGTGATCTGGAGGTTTATTATGAAAAAATAATCTATAATACATTTAAAATTAATACACACCCCACAGTCAGCTTGCCGGCGATAATCCCCTCCAACATAGACAGATTCTGGAACCTTCGGGCTAAGCACTTTGGGTAGATCAGATAGAAGAGGTTCTGCAATGGATAAAAGCTCCTCATGTTCAACCCCAGATGCTGCGAGCACCATTCTAGGGGCAGTATAGTTCTCCTGAAATTCAAGAGTAAAGTTCAAATACCAGACAACTGAAAAAGGGAACAAAGAAATCAAATCATCTCATACGAAGGAATGCTAAGAAAATATATAGAGAAAAAAGGTTGCATGACCTTCCTTCCATGGAGAAAAAAAAAGAAGCAAAAATATGAGAGTAGTAAAAAAATAAAGATCTCACAGCAATAAATTCCTCCAAGATGGTGTCATCTAATCTGCTTAACGCAAACTCTGGGGCCACAAGAGGATTTGCAAGAGCACCAGAGTATCCAGCAGAATGAGTTGCTTCAAGAAGTAAACCCTGTGGGTTATTTGGAAGTTCTGCAATTTCTGCTTTCAGCTTTTGCAGCTGTATGAACATATGAAGTCAAAACATGGCAATGTAAGTCCAAAATCACCCTTTTGCACACCTAGTTATTATATGGACAAACTTCTACCTCTTCATTGATTTCCCAATCCAAGAATACAGGATTCCTGACACAGTCTACTAGTAGTTCTACCATTTCTGGAACATATGTCTTTAAGGCATCAAAAGTGTATCCCATTTGCTCCCGGGAGGCAGAGGCACCTGTGCTACCGCCTATAGCTTCTACTTCTCTAACAATGCGCAAATGGCTCCGGTTTGTTGTACTCTTGAAGGCCAACCTTTCTAACAAATGTGATGCTCCAGAAGACAATGGGGTCTCATACATGGAACCAGAATCAATATACATCCCAATAGATGCTGCAGGATTCTGTTAACCAACCAGTCTAAAACTTGTCAATTTGATAGATAAATTAACAATAAAAATTAACACAAGAAAAGCCTAGACGATGAACACTATGTTTCAAACTCTAATTATACCGAAGAGGTTTCTGAAGCTATTCTGACACCATTAGGAAGTGTTGTAATCTTGGTCTTGCTTGGTTCAACGTGATCGGGCAATGGCGGTGAGAGAGGAATGCCAGATAGAGGTATTTCCAATGGGGGGAGAGAGCTTGAACGTTCTCCAGTGAGCCAGCTAAAAAATCCTCCAGACGTCGGTCTTGCAGCAACTGCACTGGATGTTGCAAACCGAGAGGCCCCCAAATTTGTAGCATGGTTCTAATGCCAAGCAATTCCATTACAAAAATTAAAAAACCGTGGCTGATTTTTTCTAACAATTTGCTATTTATTGCTTAAAAAGTTCATTTCCCCGAGCATTATCAACCTCTTGTTAATAAGATGCACAAAGCAAGACATAGAACTCGAAGGCATAAACCTAGCTCAAAATTCAAAATATGATAATAAAAAAAACAGTATCCCACACTCCAAGACGAAGAGCCATCTTCATGTTAAAAATTACGCAACCATAACGCTATTGAGAAAAACAGTCAGTCACAAAATCAATCCACAACCAAGAAATCGAAATAAACGACCGTCCACCGTACGAATTATTCATTATAAGCATCCAAAACCCATCAAACTAAAACACGATTCAAAGGGATTGCCAAAGCTCTCCGATCGTCCACCATATCCAAAACAAATCAAATAGCAACCATCATACACGCACAAAAAAAACAAAAAACTAGATCCGCGAACCCAACCCCTTTCTTAGATTCACAAAAGAAATTCATTTCACACATACAATTTTCTTCGCATAGTTCCAGAAAAATCTTGGAGAGCGGAAAGTTAGGAGGGAAAATGAATGTTTAGACTGACCTTGAGCGATCTGAGACGAGAACCGGCGATTCTGTGCATGGTGAAGCTTAGTCGCAGTGAACCCTAGAGAAAGATGTGTTTCCAATGGTGGTTATGGCGGGGTTGAAGAAGAAATCCCTTGTTTAGTTCATTCAACAAATATATCTCCAGTTAAATGAAAATTGTACAGCAACCCTAGTTTTTACACCCCCCGTCCTTTTTTTCCTTTTTTTTTTAATTTTTTTTTTTAATTTTTTTATTTCTTTAAATTTTACATTCACTATTTTATTAATTTACTAATTTAATAAAAAATATATTATAAATTTAGTCCTACCTCACATTTGACTATAAATTTTTAAATTTGTTTCATTTTAATTCAAAGGTTGATTTTTTTTTTCTTCTAATTTGTTGATCATAAATTTATAATTAATATTTATTGAATTTTTAATATGTAAATATATTTCTATAATTTATATAAAAAAAATGATAACTTTTAAATAAATACAAAAAAAAAATCCAATAAACTCAAATAAACTTCTTCCACGTATATTTTCCTCTGCTATGACTATTGTTGACGATTTAAATATTTGGGTTAAAATATCACTTTGATCCCTATATTTTTCACTTTTGTTATAGTTTGGTCCTTAGACGTAAAAAAAGAAAAAAAAATTAGTCACTAATTTTTTTAATTTGTTTTATTTTGATCCCTTAACTTTCAAAAATTCAATTTTGATTTATAGACTTTAATAAAAATTTAAAATTGGTCCTTATAAAAAATTGAAAATTAATATTTAATGAAATTAGTTGAATAATGTTAGTAATTTTAATACAAGTAAATAAAATATATTAATTATTTTAATGAAAACGAACACGACATGGACTCGAACTCAGGACCTCTGTTCTGATACCATGTTAAATTACTTTAAACTACCCGTCAATCCAAAAACTTAAACTTATACGTTGGAGTAAATTTAATTACGTCAACTAACATACCTTTAGAAAGACACACCTTAGAACTTAAAGTGTCTACCGACAAGACTACTCCTTGAAAACGGATTAATTTTGTTTTCATTTGCAGATCCTACAATATATGATCAGAGCAGTTGCAAGCATTTCATCAGATAACATTTACTGCACTCCTCTTGCTCATAGCGCCATTCATGGTGCAATGTCTGGACACACTGGTTTTACAGTAGGCCCAGTAAATGGGAAACATGCTTACATTCCATTTCATGTAAGTCTTATGATTACAACCATTAATTCTCTCTTCTTTAATTAGTTGTTAATCACCAATAATTAGTATTTTAATGTAGTGTTAGATCAAACTTTATAACTCATGTTGTTTCTTTTTTCTTTTTTTTAATATTTGCAGTGAATAACCGAGAAGCAGAACAAAGTTGCGATAGCTAATCGAATGTGGGCGAGATTGTTGTCGTCGACTAACCAAGCAAGTTTCTTGCACTCACATGTCAAGGTTGAGCAGAATGGCTATGCCTCACACAAGACAACATAACTTGAAGCTGTTTATAGGTCTAACACTGAAGTATTTTTTTAAATTTTATTTACTTTCTTTAGGTGATAGCATAGGAGTGGACTGTTTATCACTTAAGTGGCAACAATTGTAATTAACTTTCACTCTCAAGGGTTCTTTTGTAAACATATTTCTATATCAATAAAATAACCATTTCTTTTCTTTAATAATAAAAAATTTAAAATTTTGCCTCACTATATACTCGAGACATCTACGCCCATAGTTAAAGTTTAAGAGACATCAAAGGATTTAACCATTACATTTTTTTTAGTAAATTAAGAACCTAGAACCTTTAAATGCATACCATTAAGATCAAATCTCCACAAATTAAAAAAATGCTACCTCTTGATTTTTTTTTTTTTTTTTTTTTTTTGAAACAGAGACAAAATTTATTAAATAAAAGGTAAAAACTGTACAAATAAAATAAAACAGCAAAAACACAATAAAACAGGAAGCAAACAATCCCCAAACAAAACAAAAAAATTACAAACCACAAAAAAAAAAAATCAAAGATAGGGAAAACACAAGTCAGAGCAAATGCTGAATTTGTTGAAGTTTATATTTGAAAAGTTTGATTGATATAGTTAAACTTATCTCAACTCATGAACTTAAGTTTTTGAGTTAATTGACAATTTAGCAGGACTCGATTCAATATTAAAATAACAAATATTGAGTGATATAGATAAATTTATCGCAACCAATGAATTTAAACTATTAAGGTTACAATAACCTAGAGGGGTTGAAATTCATTCCAAAACAAAAACAATCATCATTTCCATTAATTGATGCCATTTTTCTTTTTTAAAATTAGAGGATCCAAAAGGATACATTTTGGGAGGAGTTGCATCTTTACAACAACAAAAAAAAGTACAAAAACTAAAAGCTAGCCAACAAAAGAGTGCATATTTCTAGCTTCATCTCTGACCATAAACACATTGTTGATAACATCTTTCAAATTACTGCAACCTATGAGCTTCATCTCTCCTAACTCTACCACTCCTAAACAGTTTTCAGCTGATTTGGGCACAACACACCTTTTGAATCCCAGTTTGACCACAGTATTGATTCTCTTCTCCATTCTACTCACCTGAATGTTGATCAAGTTTGAGATTTCTATTTTTTTTTTAAAAAATTTAGTATAACAACAATAGATTAATGGATTCAAACCTATAACCTCTGCCGCCAATGATACAAGTGCTCCAGACAGGCTAGAACTTGTATACTAATATTGAGACTTGAGTATTTTCATTCGTTTTTTTCAATGAAAGCTTACCATTGAAATCGAAAAACATTAAAACCGAGTGCTTACCATTCGAAGCTCACCGCCAAGACCAACTTCACCGATGAATGCAATGTCAATTGGAATGGGGAACTCCAAAAAGCTGAAGTGACAACATATAAAAGCTTCTTTAGAAGCAGAAGAAATAGAGAGATGCGAGGTACTTGTATTTAGTTAGAAATGCAAGATTTTTTTATCCGTGACTATCTGGGCCAACTTTGTCACGGAACATACCACCTCACCCTCCAAGATTTAGATGTCAAAAAAACCGGTAAAAAATTAATTCCTAGGTAAGTGGCCACCATGAATGAACTCTCAACTCTTAGCTCAACAACACTCACTTGACCACTAGGCCATTATGAATTAGAAAGGTAAGATTATCAACCAAGAAAAAGTTAGAATCACATGCCTGCTGCAAATTGCCATTGCAATTGCAAGATCTCCTGCAGTCTCTGTCAACATCACCCCACTGACAACATTTAAGAAAATGACCTGAAATATTAAGGTAGAAAATAAATCAAGCATAAGCAAAAAACAAATAACATGGATTATTATAACAGGGTTGAATTATTATAAAATGAAGGTTAGTATAACAATATAAACTATAATAATTAATTAGGAGAAACTATAATAATCTGAATTGATGTGCAGAATGCAGATTATTACATAGGTTATGATATACTATGTTTGAGGTTAGTAGAATATAGATGGAGGATTATTATAGCTTTGAAGAGAGGTTGTAGGCTAACATACCCGTTAGATACGTGTTGGATTATTATAACCCAACTTAACCCACTCTCAAATAGAGGCCCATAAAAGAAATATAATAATAATTGATCATATCCATCCACTTTGCATTAATCAATAGAGGAAGAGTTACATCAAGTTTACTGACAAGAAGAGAGAAAATTTTAGACAAGGAGAAAAAAAAAGAGATGTTAAACTCACACTTTCCTGTAGCTTTAACCCAGCTTGCTTCATGAGAACCTACCATTAATAAGGTGCATAAATTCATAACCAACCAATAAAGAGTTCATAAATTTAGCAAGTAAGAATTGACTTTATCACCAAATGATAACATGCACTTTTATTTGTTCTTCCTTTTCCTTTCCACTTGGAATATACATTATAAACGACAAGCAACCAAAGTATCAGAAAGCTAAAATTCAGAACGCCAAGAGTTTATTATGTCGACTTTTCTTACGGGACAACCCATTTGACCGTACAATATTGAGATGTCAAGTCAATGAAAACAGAACATTAATTTCTAGATATGTAACCATCATAGATTAAATTCAATCGGTTCAAGTTTATTAAAATTGACGTCCATAGGTCTTTCTCAACTGCATGTCCCTGAGGAACTTTTAGATTATTATCAACAACAATTGCTTTTAAGAGTTCGACGAATTTTTTGAAAAAAACAAAGAACAGACAGACACTTGTGATGCTAGAAATTACTAGCAATAATTCAATTAATAACTTACCGATATAATCATATCAGCCTTGCTTTGTTGAATCCCATTTACGTGTCTTGAAACGGATGATTTTGACAAACACAATGCCTACAGAATAATATATATTAATTTGTTAGCAATGAGAATGATATAAGTTAGATTTGAAGTCAATCAAAATGTCATTCCTTCTTATTTTCAGTTCTTGTATTAATTTGTTAAATTTGAAGCCAATCAAAACGTCATAGGTCTTTTTAAGTAGTTGCGGTGAGATTAATTATTATACAATAGGTTTTCACATTCAAAGAAAATTCCGAAGTCGGATGAAAAAATCCAGGGATGAAAATATCCAGTTGGAGAAGTTTGTAATTCAAAAATTCCCAAGTACAGAAAGCACAATTGTAAGTAGCATGGTTTCTCAAACAAACAAAACAGAGTGAAATTAATTTAAGGGAAAAATATCTCAAACCATGAGGAAGTCCAGAACAATCCAATAAATTCTTGAAATGAGGAGTGCTTTTTAATGTTTTAAAGTTATTATGATAATATAATTAAAATAATAAATGAGGCGTTTAAAAATAGAACTGTTTGATAGGTCTTGCAACTTTTTTTGATAAGGCAACAAAACTTTCCATTGATGAAACAAAAAAGACTAAAGCTGCCAGCCT
>JBBMEG010000018.1:5873822-5937302 GCA_037832605.1 Cyclanthera cordifolia
GCCAACAAAAGCAATAACTGAGCAGCATAAGGGTGTGCCCATGAACTCAAAAAAGCCAAGGAAATACAAAACAGCAAAACTTTCCATTGATGAAACAAAAAAGACTAAAGCTGCGGGCCTGCCAACAAAAGCAATAACTGAGCAGCATAAGGGTGTGCCCATGAACTCAAAAAAGCCAAGGAAATACAAAACAGCAAGAATACAAGATTAAAAATCAATGCAATGTAACCAAAATAAAAGCAGTAGACTAATGAAAATCTAGAAACTATTGTCACTTAAGATAAATATCAGATGGCAATATCTCTTAGAAGATTGATAGGTCTTACAACTATAATTAAAATAACAAAGATATTGCTTGATATTATGGAAATTACAAGTTCAGCCTTACTTTTATAGTTACGTCTAATAGGTCTAACATTAATAGTTTTGTGTTTGATAGATTCCTAAATTTTAAAAGTACTTAATGGGTTTTAAACTTTCGACATTTAATTTATGTAATATGATCCTTGAACTTTGTGTCTACAACGCTTGTAAGATTTTAAAATATATCAAATATGTCAATAATGGTTGGCACGTCTGAGATTACTAATAGGAGTGACGTAGGGAGTATTAGATTTTTTTTTTTTGGAAACCGGAAAATTTAAATTTCACTCCACTTTGTCGGACACGAGAGATGTCTACAAATTAATGTCACATGTGGGTCTCGAACTTGGGACCTTGAGGGGAACACACCTTAAAAACCCATGCGCCACCCCTTGAGGACGGGAGTATTAGATATTATTAGTAAAGGTATAATAATAATTAGTTAGTAAGTTAGTAGTGTCTTGGTTATAAACTGAAGAAGCTAAGGTTCTTATGATGAAGAAACAGTTTTGGCACTGTCTCAGGGAAGGGACTTTGGAAGCTCTAGAAACGCTATTGACATTGTAATTTCTATTGATATTGCAATGTAGTTTGATTGTGCCTATTTCTTTTAGGGAAGTCCTGAAGTCACAACCCTCAAACTTTAAAGACAAAACGTAATTTAACTAATTTTAGGGTGATGAATAATTTTAGTAAGAAAACGTAGGAATAAGTACCTGAATTTCAAGCAGGAAGCTGCGTGTTCCATCCATGATCACTGCAACAGCAAGTCCTGCTAGATATTCTGAATTTGAATTCGCATTGTGATCCCTTCTAAACATCTCGCTCGGATTTGACACCACTTCCAATCCTGATGGCAACATTTCAAATACTCCAAGCTCATCTGTTGATCCAAATCGGTTCTTCACTGGTCGGAGCAGCCGATGGGTCGAGCATTTCTCCCCCTAACCAATTCATACATCACGCCATCATCATCCTTACTATTTTTTCCATTCATATAATTTTTTGAACACTTCATACAAGTAAATGTAAAATAAGACTAATCAAGACCAGCGACATTACTTACACTGTACATGTTGTAATTTAGGTTAGAGTCATACGAAACATTTTTTCAACGAGAAAAAAAAGGCATACAGAAAGAGCCCACAAAAAAGGATAAACAAGGAAACCTACAAAATGACCTCCAATCAAGTACTACAACACATAAAGAATAATTAAAAAAGAGCTTAGAAATAGAAATTCAAAGAGAATATAGAATCTAATGAGGGTCAAACATCACCCTGAGACTTCTCCACCTCTCTAAAATTCTATTATTTCTCTTCCTCCAAAAAATTCTCTGGACTTGGCAAATGCAACACATATAAGGAGACGGAGTTAAGTAAGAAAGTGTATATATGAGAAAAGGTGATCATGAGCAATTAAACGAGTGAGATGAGGAAGTGTGCTACATAGAGAAAAAAAAGAACAAGCGAGAGAATATATATATATATGATGACCCAGGAAATCATTGAAAATCAAAGTTATTGGTCAGTTAATATTAGTCATACCATTAGTCACCTAACAATAGCTAATTTAGTTGTGATAATATAACTAATTGCATGCCTTAAAAAAAGATAATAAAATTGAAATGTAAAGAATGTACATGTACCCACTTCCATATACAGTACAACATCCACAATGTGCTCGAGAACTCGAGGTCCAGCAACTTCTCCCGATTTGTTCACATGTCCAATCTGAAATATTTCAACAATTCATAACGAGGATATTGCTTCCTAACATACACCTACATGGATAACACATGCATGGAATGATTGATGGGTGATAGCTGACTGAACTTTCAAAACTCTGAAGACAATACTTTATTCCCAACAATTACAGGTTGAAGAAATGCTATAGTTTGAAGACATCAAAGGTTCAAGATTTGAAAAGTTAAAAAGAAATTTGCCGAACCATTGTTGATTGACTTAGCGGTGCATATGGACTTGAGAAAATAAGAGGGAATGAGTTCAATCCATTGCAGTCACCTACCTAAAATTTAATATCTTACAAGTATCTTGTCAACTAGTAGTATAGTCGTGCAGTTCACCACAAATTAGTGAGATGCACGTAAGCCGGCTCTAAATGAAATTCATTGGAGGAAAACAATGGTGCATTGTATCACACGCTACAAGTCTAGTTGCAAAATTGACTACATCCAAACAACATAAAAAATATGAATTCATGTAGGTTTACTTACCAAAAAAATGGGGATGCCAGTTCTCTTGGCAAAACGCAGAAGGGCAGAGGTGCATTCCTTCACCTGTCAAGACAGAGTACTTAAGATCTCAGCCAGTCAGCCTTTGGTTAATAATGCAGTTCTAATTCTACTGTATGATTATGGTGAAGCGGTGGATAAGCATAAAAAAGCTTCACCTAATCCTAGACCACATGTTTGGTAGAATAATGTATCTAACCTGCCCAATTCCTCCAGCACTTCCAGCTACTCCTTGCAAATAAACTGTTTGAATAGAATCAATGATCAAGGCTCTAGGAGATAGAGGCTGAATCTTCTCAAATATATCCTGAAATAAGGAAAACTACAAATTATTTTCACATCTTCCATTGATTAGCAGATATGCTCACAATTAAGAAAATAAGTACCACCCATCCTTTACGACTTATCAGATTCAGAACACTCAAACCTCGAATGTCGATCAACTTACCACCTAGACAGACTCCTAGACCACATGTTAGCAAGAATCAATATCTAGAATGTGCAAAAGTAAATCATAACTATAATCCAAGTTAAAAAAAAGGATAAATTATAAGTTTAGTCCCTATGATTTCATAAAAGTTAGAATTTAGTCCCTATGGTTTCAAAATCTAGATTTTAGTCTCTATGGTTTGAAAAAGATCTACAATTTAGTCTTTATGATTTGAAAAATTAGAATTTAGTCTCTATGGTTTGAAAAAAATCAACACCCTATGGTTTGAAAAATTAGAATTTAGTCCCTAAGGTTTAATATAATTTAAAAAATAATTCATCGTTCGTAATTGTTGGTGAATAAAATACGTAGAAATTAGTTATTTTTGTGTTTAATGATGAGAGTGTGAGATAAGTAATTAATTTTAAAAAAAAACGTAATTCATGCATCACATTTACCTACTTAATTCGCCTATGATTTACGAATAATATGGACTATTTTTTAGATTTTATCAAACCATGGGGACTAAATTTTATTTTTCCAAACCATAGAGACTAAATTATATATTTTTCCAAACCATAGGGACTAAAAATATATATCTCAAACCATAGGGACTAAAGTCTAGATTTTCAAAGCATAGAGACTAAATTTATAATTTACCCAAAAAAAAAATCCAGGTAGGCAGGGGTGGAAGAAGTCAACATTAAAAAAATTAGCAAGAAAAATTAGATAATAGTGCACCTCAACATCGGTACTTGAATACAAGAAAAGATTCTCTGTTTCAATATTCAATCGATCGGCTCTGTTTCCGATTTGCTCCACACTCTGCCAATTGACAAATGAATGAATATACAGGGGAAAGAACTCGCTTGAGAGTCCTCAACATTCTATAGGAGAACTTGTTAAAATAACAATGGAAATTAACCATTTTAGACTGTTTGGAGGCTAACCTCTTCACCAGAGACATAAACAACCGATGCTAATTCACCTTCTCCACGTCCTTCGGCTAACACTGCAGCAATCTTGAAACCAGATTTGTGATTTGACACCATGACCAAAAAATCAGAAGTACAAATAAGAGAATAAAAAAATATTTCTTCAAATAACTACCAAACTGAAATTGACATCAACATATCTTCGTACCTGCAACAACAATGTACTTTTCCCAACACCAGGATCACCACCAACCAAAACAAGAGAACCTTCAAAACCAGAAAGACCTAGAAATTAATGGACACTTAAAAACAGCAATTTAAAGGTTACCTGAATCATCATACACTAAAAAAATGTCATTTTATCTACTAGAGAACTAAAATCACAAACGGTAACATTTAACCTCGTGACCCTCAACTTAATGAAGGATTGTATAAACCATTATGATATAAATTAAGGTGAGATTGACCATGTGCCCTTGTAATTTCATATATATAATTAAATTTTTTCTTATCCAAAAAAATAAATTAAGGTGAGATTTACATGAGAGGAATTTAGTTTTTTTTTTTTTTCTTTCTAAATAAGATACCAGACAATTCTCAAAAAAACAAGATACCGGACATGAGAGAAATTTAGTTTATTACACTTATACCAAGCAAAACTATCTCCGTAGAACACTAAACAACAAAAGAAAATCAAAAGCTAGTAAAACAAAGATTAAATAGATTACAAGAAAAATGAAGTTTGAACTGACCTGGTACCACTCCACCACCAAGCACTCTTGCCACTTCATCTCCAAAGGGCCCCGGCCTAAACATCAAGCAAGATCAAAAGATAAAAAAGCTCTTGTCAACATCCTTCTAATATATTAATATAATGTTAAAATGTATAATCCATTGAGTTCATTACACTACCATGAACTCCATCAAGGGTTAGTTTCAAAAGCAATTTTGATTTTTTTTATTTGGAAACCGAGGAATCGAAGCTTCGCTCCACTATACCCGAGGTAACCACGCCTGTCCCTAGGCCAGACACCGAGAGATATCAAAAGAATGAAGACACGAGAGGTGTCTACAAATTAATGTCACTGATAGATCATGAACCGAGACTTTGAGGGGAGCAAAGTCTTCGATCACCACGCCACAAGAGGGGACAGGCTTGATAAGGAAAATAACCCTACCCAAATCTCAACATTGATATGATATTGTCCATTTTGGGCATACATCCTCGTGGCTTTGTTTTTGGTTTCACCCAAAAATACTTCATATCAGTGGAGATGGTTGTTAACACTTATATATCCATGTTCTTCTCCTATTCTAACCGATGTGGGACACTTTGTTGTCTCTCAACACAGGCTCAACAATATTGAATTAAAAGAACATTGCGTTTAAACTCACTCAAATCAAAACTGCTTCATTGAGTTTTATAAAATAACATACAAGTAGCAAAATATAACTTACAAAGGAAGTCTCCAATCCTGAGTACTGATCCCTCGGTTCACATCAGTCAACCGCAGAGGATGCACGTCGATGGCCTGCTTTGGTAGCCAAGCTCGAACCACATTATCAGAAACTTCAAACCCTCTACTTCCTCCTCCATTATCATTCCCTTCAGAAAATTGCTTCATTGTCCCAACCATATCACACGACCGACAAGTTCCCCACCACTGCCCCTCATTATGTCCACAATTCGAACAAACCCAAGAAACCTTACTCTTCTTCTTCTTCGTTCCAATAACCTTTCCCAAATTCGGCTTATAATCCGAACCCACCTTCCTCACACTCTCCAAAGATAAATTCCCAGCCCCATCTCCATTTCTCGACGAACTCACATAGGTTTCGGTTCCAATGCTTGGTTCGGGCTCGTTTTGTTCGCTACTGCTATTGACCCTTTGAGTGAGAAGCTTACTCGTAACAGGGTCGTAAACGGTCCAAACATCGCGACCCTTACCGATTTCAGAATCAGAACCGCCGTTCGAGGCGTCGACGCTGATTGTCGATAATTGGGCGCCGGTGAAACGGCCGGCGAAGTGAAAGAGGGAAGAGTTGGGATTCAGGCGGGAGATTAAGGATGGAGTATGAGAAGATGAGGAAGCTGTAGAAATGAGATATTGCTTTCGAGTATGGAAGATTGTTCTTAGGGATTTCATGTCTGAGAGCTGCATCAGAAAGAGGAGGGTTTAGTCACCGGCCAAGTTCCATTAGTGCACAACTTCCGACTTCCGAGGTTTATGGGTTTTTATTTTTTCTTTCAAAGGAGGTTTGTGCCAGAGAGGTCCATCTCGTCATCCATTTTAATCCTCATATCGTAAAATTCATAGTAGCGGAGATTCTCACGAAAAATTCACGGGAATTTGTTGCAAATAATTATTTACCATTCAATTTTATTCAGTCTTAATTTAATTTACTCATTTTCTGATAATTTTTTTTATAATTAAAATAAAATATTTATTAAATTTAATTAGAGAATTAATTACGTTAAAAAAATATCATCAAAACATATTTTTTCAGAACACATTTGATAAAATAAAAATATAATTATATGATATACTATATTTTTTTTTGTCTTTGTTAAACGAGATCAGCTGAACATACATCTTTATTTTTAAAGGTCAACTACACCTTATTATTCTTATTTTCTAGATAATCTAAACCATATTATACATGCATTTTATACCTTTATTTGACTACTAAAAAAATAATGTGTTATTAATTTTAGTTTAAGGGTCACATTCTCACCAAAGGTTATTAATCTTTCACCAAACAACTTTAAAGCAAAACATAGTCACATGTTTCAAAGTGAGGAGCAATAAAATTGCCGAAATGGTTGCTCAAAAAGCCAGTCTTCTACACCACAAATTTGATATGTGTAACTAAAATAAAAAATCTAAATTTTTTTATGGTACAACAATTTAGGGTAAATTATAAACTCAGTCTGGTTTGAATAAAATTAACGTTTAGTTATTAAAAATATATATTTTAGTTCATATGGTGGGGAGAAATCTATAATTTAGTAATTTATTATTAGAAAAATTAGAATTTAATTTAAGGATTGATAAAATGTAAAAAAATAATCTATATCGTTCATTATTATTGGTGAATAAACTATATAAAAGTTGAGTTATTTACTTGTTTAATGACGAGAGTATGCATAAGTAATTAATTGGACCGAAAGAAAATACATCATTTCATACGTACTTAATTCGCACGATATACGAATAACATGGACTACTTAGATTTTATTAAACCATAAGAACTCAATTCTATATTTCTTGCAAAAAGAGTAGTAACTTAGCAATATCAATGTACATCTAAAGACTATGAGGTCACAAGTTCACATCTCTCACTCCCAATTATTGTAATATAAAAAAAAAAAATCTATATTTCTCCAAACCATATAGATTAAACTCTAGATTTTTAAATTATAAAGATTAACTTTCTTCCAATCAATTGACCAAATTTATAATTCATCCAAGAATTTTTTAACCAATACAATAGATACAATAATTCAACAAAAAGAAAGTTCTTTACTCGTATTCAAATCTCCCACCCTAAATATTATTAAATTAAAAAAAAAAACAATAATAATTACCTGTAAATTACAAAATCTATTTCTAATACTAAATATTAACAATAATAACAAATCATAAATTATCGAGTAAAACAACACTTAAAACTTCAAGCAGAAGACAAATTTAATTATACATCCTCAATGACAAATGATTATCAATACATTCAGGAGTGGTTTCTGGAGGTTCAACATACACTTCAAAAACAGAACAATTACATAAAACTTATAATTATCAGTACATAGCAGAACAAATTTCCTCAAATACATAGATAAAAAAGACAATTCAAACATTAGGAATGCAGATATGATGTATATGTAATTTAGAAGAGAGTGAAGAAGAACATGCCATAATTAGAGGTTTAGAGAAGAGCAAATCCCTGGAGAATCAAAGCATCAGCAAGAAGTTGATTAGCAGCTTCAGATGGATGAACACTATCCCAAAACACATATTGAGTTGAATTAGAACAAGTTCCTCCCAAGGACTTTGGATTGCATAAAAGTGATGTTGTCTCTACTGTTCCTGTTCCACAGCAACCTTTTCTGGCTTCCACAAACCCTAACAGAGAAAACAACAACTTATCAAAAATTTGACCCTGTTTGATACCAATTTCCAGTTTTGTTTATAGTTTTCTGTTTGTTTTTATTAGATAAGTATGGGGTTTCGCTTCAAAATTAATCGGCAATCAAAGGAATAGTTCGCCTATCTTATAAAGGTGGTAAGATCTCCTTGCTTTTCCAACATTTCAACTTTCCTATCTAAGGGTAAATTATAAATTTAGTCTATATGGTTCGAAGAAAGTTAAGTTTAGTCCTTATATTTAAAATTCTAGACTTTAGTCCCTATGGTTTGGAGAAATATATAATTTAATCCATATGGTTTGATAAAACCTAAAAAATAGTTATGTATTCGTAAATCGTAGGCAAATTAAGTACATAAATATGATGTATAAATTATGTGTTTTTTGTCTAATCAATTACTTATCTCACACTCTCATCATTAAACACGAAAATAACTAACTTCTACGTGTTTTATTCACCAACAATTACAAATGACAGACTATTTTTAGATTTTATCAAACCTTATGGACTAAATTTTAATTTTTCAAACCATAGGGACTAAATTATAATTTTCCAAACCATAGAGACTAAAGTCTAGATTTTTAAATTATAGGGACTAAACTCTATCTTTCTACAAACCATATGGACTAAATTTATAGTTTACCCAATAATTTTTTTTCTCCAAATATGGGTTTGGATTATGAAAACATTTTAATAAGTAAAAAAAGACATAGAAAGACATAGATTGAAGTTATAACTAATTAATGTTATGTTTTTTCAAAAAAAATAAATAATAATATTAAGCTTAATTTTCAAAAACTAAATATGTTTTTATGGTTTTGTTGGGGAAGCATGATATTAAATCATCAATCAACCCAAAAGCTTAAATTAATGGATTAGGATAAATTTGATTGGGATAAATCTAATTATATCCACCAACACTTTCTTTCAATGGTAAATTTGGAAAGTTTTTAGAATGTCCATCGAGTAGAAACCAATATTAATGAACCAACCTTTGGCCATGTTGAATCATGTTAAGTTAAACACCAATCAACCAAAAAGCTTACACCCATTGATGGGGGTAAATTCTTATTATATCAATAACAAATGCTAGATTAAGTATCAGAGAATCAACCAAAAAAGAATAAAGCTTCATCCTTACCATTTTTCGATGGCGAACTGATGACATCGTAAAGTGGCTTGTAAATGTCGAAGATGACAATTCTAAAACCAGGAAGTTGTTTTTTCAGACTTTCTGCAGCAGAATTCAGCTTCTTGTTAAAAGCTTGCGCATCACTGTTAATCTTTGAGACACACCCACTTTGATGGTTGCCAAACAAGGTGAGAGCAGCAGGAAAGCAACCCAATGGAGGAAGTGAAGTCACTCCAATTCTCCTTGCTCCTAAGCCATATATATCCTGTTTTCGATAGCAGAAACGCATCGATCAATAAATTTCATGCGTTTTTTTGGTTAAACATGGTCATAAGATAAATCCATGTGTATGTAATGCAATTTTTTGTCCTGACTCACATCATCATTATTGACATATAAATAGCCAATTTTTATGTAATTAATTCGCCGATTTCGTAAATTATTAATTACTTTTTACGTTTTATCAAACCATATAAATCAAATTCTAGTCTTGATAATTATAGGGACTAAATTTTAATTTTCTCACAAAATTCTAACTTTGTTCGAAATCATAGTGGCCATATTTACGATTTACCCCCCTTTTTTTGGCAACAGTAAGAAAATACCTTAATAAATGTTGTAAATGCTCCAATGAGCATCGAACCGTACTGATCGGGAGTGTAGACCTTGTTAATATAAGGATTGATGTAATAGTTCTGAAGAAAATCTCCACTTCCTGCACTTAGCAAGTAGAGTGCATCTTTGACTATGGATGCAGCTTTGTCGTTACCAGCAACCTTAGCCAGCTTGGCTTGATACTCCTTGAACAATCCAACTTGTTGAGGCAGTGAGAGTGCATGCTGTCCACCAAATCCAAAGCAACAAGTAAGTACATAAATAAAGAAAACCTTCCTGGATTGGCCTAATGGTCATGAAGAGCTGGTAGAACAAAAGGTTATGGGTTTCAATCCATGGTGACAACCTAATTAGGGGGCGTTTGGAATTTTGGTTGATGAGAGGAGAGGAAGAGGAGGAAGAAAAGGAAATTGAGTGATTTGAGGATATGAAGTATTTGTTTGGGAATTGGTGTTTTAGAGAGGAGGGGTAGGAAAAGTTTTTTTGGAATTTGTGTTTAGGAGAGAAGATGTTTATTTTAGATGAAATTTGGCAAAAAGTTTGATTTGAGGTTTGATGAGATGTTGGAGAGAAATTGAGGAGAAATTGTGGAGAGGTTGTGAAATACTAAAAACAAACAAAAAAGAATTCAACCTCTCTTCTTCCTATCTTCTACCTCTCCTCCAAATCCAAACACCCCTAGGAATTAATTTTCTAAGTGTTTCCTTGATAGCCAAATCCAATGTTATAGCATCAGGCGATGTATCATATCATGCGAGAATAATCGAGTGTTTTTTTTTATGAGTACAAATTGGGGGAGGGGGACCACAAACTCTACATAGAGAGCACTACTGTTCTCAAATAAATTGAGAGTCAAATACTGATTTCTAGGATCGAATCAGTGACACTGGTGTTGAACTAGATTTACACCAAACAATGAAACCACTGCATCACCAACCCTTTCAGTAGTCGAGTGTTTGGCATATTAAAAAGAGGATGTACAGAAAAAGGGCTATTCTGCTCATTCTGAAATTGTTTCCAGAGGCAACATTTAACGTTCTTACATTTAGGACGGCAGCATTCTCATCATAACCAGATGCAGCAGAGGCAAAGTTGACCCCAATGAGAAGATTCTTACCGGATGCCTCTGGGCTAAGGTACGGCAATGGAAAGGTCTTAAATCCTAAAGTTTGAGCTGAAGAGAAAAAACAAACAACATTATTACTAATTACAGGACATCAATAATAACAGAAATTCTTCAAAGACAGTACACGTGACTCAACAGTCAATAACAACTTTATAAGTAGGCTTCGTTTAATGCTATCTTCTTTCCTTGTTTTCTTCAGAACTTCTGAGAATTTTACTTTTCTTTGGTTTCTAATGCCTTGTTTCTATGAAAAAGAAATCGTAAGTTTAGATCCTAGAAACAGGTACATACATAAAATCTTATTTTGTTCTTCTTCTTTATAGTTTGACAGGAAAAAGAGAGAGAGAACCAACATTCTATCATTTTATTTCATTTAAAACTTAAATAAGAAATGGCAGATTCAAAAAATTATGAAGTGGAACCCTGCTTTCTGTTTTTCATGTTATGAATGAGAACTTTGAAGGAAAAAAAAAATGAAAAACTCAAAACAGATTTTATCCAAGACACGTGAAGAACCAGAAGTAGATGCATTTTTTATTTACCCACAAGGCACAAAGAGTACCCTTGCTCTAAAAGAAAATGATGGTTTTATACTTGATCCTTGATGCAGGAAGTTTATCATGTCATCATGCAAGGCCAAAATCTTTAATTTTCAATGGGAATGAAAGCTTCTGCACTTACCGGTGAAATCAGTGGCTAGTTTCCCATTGCAAAACCTGCCAGTAGGCTGATGATTCACAAAGTCCTTTCCATATGGAGGGTAGTTGGCCTTGAAAATAGTATAAAGATAGTTATTATTTCCCACATCCACGGCAGAATCACCAAAAGTAATGATAGCAGGCACCAAAGTTGTAGAATCTTGAGCATTTCCACTGTTAAGCAAAAACGCAAAGAACAACACCAACACTTTGCTGATAATAGAATCCATCTTCTTCAGCGCTATGATTTGCAATTGAGCCATGAATTGAAACTTATAAGAAAAGTAAGAGTGACCCACCTTAGATTTTCTTTTATTGAAGGAAGCTGGAGGTTGAGTCCACCTAATCAATGAGGATGCCATTAATGAAGAAATACTGTTACTGAAGGTAATTGGTGTTAAGACCTTTACCAAATCCCAAGAGAGCAAAATATTTCCCTTTGCTGCTTTGCTTTCCTTTCCTGCAAGAAATCATTATGAATAAAATTATTTAGCTGGAAAACTATGAATTGATGCAACATTTAATGGAAAGGTTGGGTGAAGTAGTTGGGTAATAAATGGTGGTAGTGATATGAGTTAAAGCTGCATGAGTTTGCATGTGCATGAGTTAATATGAATGTGGCGGAGAGTAACCACTGTACTACCAGTGGGTAACATCTATGATGTGAGTAATATGAGTAGTTCTAATGCCTAATGTACTAACTCTGTATTTTCAAGAAACACGCTGTTGGTTTCTATCTGTCACATTGGTATAAAAAGTCAACCAGGCAGAGCTCTGAAGGTAGGTAGGAAGAAGCTGTTCTGACATTATCAGAAAAATTGCAATGAAAATAGAAACACTACTTGCATTTGGTGAAAGGAAATTTATGTTGACTTTTTAACTACGGATTTTCCAAATTTACCCTCAGTTGAACCCTTAAATTCTGAGATGGAATCATCTCCAACAAAGGAAATGTGTAACAGTGTCATTAGAATTTCCAATTTCGTTGGAGACATAAACAGGATACAAGATACAGATGAATAACCTGATCAAATTATCATCTGGTCGCCCCGCGCCTGAGCTAAGCGTGCTCCCTTTGAGGTCCCAGGTTCGAGACCGCAGTGGGAATTATTTTTTCAGACGATCGCAAATTTCGCCTCATGTTCTCTTGCGGAGCTTGGTCTAGAGACGGACGTGGTTGTCCCGAATTTAGAAGAGTGAAACTCCAAGTTCACGAGTCATAAAAATTAATAATATTATCATCGGACGGACATGGTTGCCCCTAAGTTTAGAGGAGCGAAGCTCCAAGTTCCCGGGTCATTAAAATAATAATAATTATTATCATCTAGCAAATAAAAATATGTGCTACCTGGTTTGCTGAAACTTGAATCCCTTTAATTGAGTTAGTGTTCTCCGATTTCATGAAGGATTTACTTGTGTAAATAAGCCTAAGAATCATGAATTTTGGTATATCAGTATCCGTGCTGCTTAATTTGGCTGCCCATTGTTGCGAAAAATGGGCTCGCTGTTGTTGATTGAACTCTCATTTAAGACTGATCTAATGCTAGTGCAAGTTGATTGACAACCATACACATTTTGGTTTTCACCCTCAAATTTAATCTTCATCTAAAATATTGCTTTGACTTATTACTGATTGGAACATCTTCCTTCCTGTAAAGGAGGTAGTTTTGTAGCCTTTCATTTCATGGGGACAAGTCACGGGAATAAACCAAAAGTTATATTGAGTGGAAACCATAGTACAATATTTGCACAAAAGCCAGAAAAGAACAGCTCTTATTCTTTTTATTTATTTTTTTAATACACAACTCTCTTTACCGCAACAGAAAGGATGTTTGAGCCAGTTTACCACCCAGCTCCAAATCACTAGCCTGCTGCATGCTATGGCTGGCCCGTTTCAAAACTCAAAGGTTCTATTTCACCATTTTAGCTTGGCAGGGAAGTACTGCAACCAAATATGATTTCCCTGTTGAGTACTCATAATGCACTGGAAAAAAATTGGAAAATATGGATTACATTATTACGTGTGTGCTTTACCTTCTCTATCAGAGAGAGATAGTATGGCTTCACTTTGTCAATGTTAACCCGAACCTTACTCTTGCTATAAAGATCATATTTGCTTCAAGGGAGAGAACAAAGCAAATTGAACTACGTTAGCAAAGAAACTCAAAATTCATATCATCTCCAACGGTCCAACTCCAAAGATGGTAGTGAGGAAAAAAATTGTCTTACTTGAATATGCGCAGCCACTTCAGGTTTTCAACATCCTCCTCGTTCATCAAGTGCTCATATGCATCCGATCTATGCAATGCTGCAGAACCAAATATTTCGAGTTAGCTTATTGGTTTCCTCATAGTTAAAAGCTTTACTAAAAGTAACTTTTTGACATTTTTTTAACTTACAGTAGAATGAGTGGTATCTGATAACAAAAAGAGCTGCAGCAGGTAAAGTAGTATTATTCTCCTTTGCCACCTGAAAGTTTCATGTAACCACAGACTTTATCATCTTAATTAGACATCATTCAATATACCATACATCGTAGAGGTAGGAAAGATACCAAATACATATAATCATCATGGCCCCAGGACATCACTACATTGTCAAGTCCACAATTTGGCGAGTAAACTCCATATTTAGTGTTATAAGCCGGATTACAGTAATCTGGACTTTCCATGAAATACTGTAATTAAAGGGTAATAATGGTTAATGGTTGTAAGAAAAGTGAACAGGTGGCCGTTGGCATTTGAATTATTAAGGAAACAGCACCTTGTGGTGGACAATGGATTCATCAAAAGCACAACCCAAAGGGTAGGTGTCTCCTGCAAGTTGGTTCAGGGTATGATAATAATAATTAATATAGAAACTTTACAAAATAAAAGACCAGAATACAGAATCATGTGATCTTCTGAATGGTAGATTGAAGCTCATGCTTACCTACAACTGCCCATTGAGGAAGACCACCGAATCTTGGAAGAAGAAGCACCTTTCCAAGGTCTAAAATTAAAGACAGATAAATGAAACAAAAAGGAAATAAAACTAGTCAGACGATCGCTGCAGTTTCAGCCTCTGAATGGCAGAAATGCATAAAAGTCAATGTGTTACCATAACAGAAAAAAAAAAGAAAGAAAAAGAAAAGAGATTAATGCAATACAATTTTATTCGAAATTCAGGGACCAAAACAGAGCATTTAAAAATACAAGGACCAAAAAATTTGAAATAAGTTAGTTAAAAACCAAACTATGTTATAAACCTACTTTGTTATAATAAAACCATTAGAACTATATGCTCTGCATATATGATATATCCACAAAAGAGTGTGTGACTTAGGGAACACTCTTAAGAATAGTATTTCAAATAATTCACAAACAAAACATCCTAAAGGTACTTGAACAAAAACATCTTTAAGAAAAAAACATCAAAATGCTTTTATAATTTGTAGAAACCAACCTAAAACTACTAGAAAATAAGAGGAAGAAAAATTCCCAATAAATTATTAGTAAGATACATTTTGTTAAGACTCTGCACGGCAATAACACACAAATATACTCCAGCATCCATTGATCATCAACAAGTTACAAAAACCAAAAATACAAGAGGAAAATGAAAATTTATACGATGACTAATAAGGAAATAAGACCAGTTGTCCGACGCATTCGAGAGTGCCAGAGAACCCTTCAACCTAAGACCCAAAAACAAGCCTCCCCCTCCCTACCTCCCAACACCTATTTATATCCATACTCCCCCACTCCCTTACAAAATTAACCTGCTCACTAAAGGATTCTCATATTTTCCCCTTCTAAAATAATTAACAGTATTAGGGGTCTCACACATTTCCATTAAACTCATGACTAACATAGTTCAATTTCAGACCCTTCAAAAAAAAAAAAAAAAAAACATTAATGGAATCATTGTCCACATTTGACAATGTGTTATCTGGTTCCACACTAAACGAAGATTCATTGTTCTCTGAATATCATCCGGTAGTGAACAAATTTCAGTGCACAACCAGAATCAGAACATTCCAATGCAGCTCAAATTTTGAAATTCATAACCTCACTAAGCATATTCCGAGAAAAATCATCAGAAAATAAGCGAATACCATGAATAAGAGCAGTCAAATGAAGCCAATCTTCATTAGGGTAATCCTTTCTGATGGCCTCAGAAGTCTGCAACAAGTGTTCGATTTGAGGCTCATCCAAATCAGGATCGCTCTCATCAACCACGTCATTGAGAAGCTCGCAGCATTCCCAAATGCTCATCTCGACCCTGTTCATTCGGCCGTACTCTTTTCTCATCGTCTTCACCTGTAACACAGTCCGCCATTTTCAATTCTGTTTCGAACTTGAAGAACAGCTCTTCGTTTGAGAACCTTAGCTACAATGGCAGAAAGAATGAAACGACGTCGTAAAAAAATGTTACTTACGAAGTCGTAAGTTTGATTTATGTGGTTGAGTTTATAGAAATTTTCTACCCCTTCTTGCCTTTCACTTTCAGCATGATAGTCCCTGTGTTTTGCAAGGGTAAAATTGTAATTTCAAATAGATTACTTAAGAAATAAATATTTTTTTACTTTAAAAAAATGAATAAAATAGTTTTTTTTTTTTTTTAGTTCTATATAATTAGGAATGTCGACTCGAACAATGATTTATGTTATTGATTACACTAATATTACCGACCAATTAACAAAAAAACTATTTGTTCCTCAATTAGATAAATTAATTGTTTTTTAATTTTTATTTTTTATTTTTTTATTTGAAGACAAATAAATAGTTTTTTTTAGTACATGAAGAAGAACTAATTCAGTAATAAATGCATGTTTTGAATTAAAAATAAGTAATAAATGAATGTTTTAACTTTATTTTTATGGTTGATCATATTTATTACATGAAAAATAAAATTAAAGCAATTTTTTGAATATAAATTGTTTACAAAAATATACAAGTTGTATATTCATTTTTTTTTAGTAGGGATGTTTAAATGGGGAAGGGCATTAACTAGATTTGTAAGCAATACCCTCCATTTTTTAGAATGTTCTTTATCAAGTCTTTGTTTACTTTGCAAATTAGTTGTTGATGGTGGAAAGAAACAAAATGCAATATTAATTTATGTTGAAAATTGGCAATTGAATGAACTTTCTTGTTTTTTCTAATGTTATTTATTGAGATTTTGGTTACATTACAAATTAGTTTTTAAGGTGGAAATAAACAAAATATTATACTAATTTATGTTAAAATTTGGCAATTGAATTTTTCTTTTTATTACAATAATTGGGACGAGAAGATTTGAACCTGTAACCTGTTTTTTGTGTGTACAAAGATGTGGCTGAACTACTATTCACAAATATAGTGACGGGTGTTGGATTGTATTAACACCAAACAATAAAACCACTACGCCACCAACCTTTTGGTGGCTGAACTACTATTCTTTAACACACATTGTCTAACTTATAACGTTATGAATTATTTGCATATTTTATCAAAATATAACAACTAAATTTTAACTCATTTTCCAAAACTAAATTATGTTTTGGATTTTTTTTTTTTTTTTTCAAAACTTGTCTTTGTTTTTTTAAAATTGGCTAGGGTTTTGTCTTCTTTATATCTGTAGGCAAAAGTAGATAAATCGTGAGATAATAAACTTGATTTTCAAAATTAAAAAAAAAAAAAAACAAAAACAAAAATCAAGTGATTATCTTAGGGCGAACGTTCATCAACTAAAACTGTAACTTTTAAATTATTCCCGATAACTAAAATTGTAATTTAAAATGCTATTAATTATGATGCAAATTTGTTAAATTTTATAAATAAAAATATTCCAAACCTAAGGGAATCTTCCCAATCTTCTATTAAGGATCACAAACATCAATCAATAAGTCCGTTCGAAATATAAATTAAGAGTTTTGAAGAAAATAACCATAATAGGTAAGAAATCAAAATATCATAGATTCTGGTTACGGTTGTTATTCAATCAATTATCGTACGTGAATTAAAAGAGAAAATTTTGATAGGATGATTTTTTGGTGATAACTAAAGACAAAGTTATAAGGACATATATTTAAAATTGACAATTTTTCATACCAATCTAGAAGTTCCCGAATAGGGTAGTTTACAATTAGGTCTAACATGAGATCTTGAATGGAGCATACATTCAGAACCCAAACCATCAACCAATTGCGCCATCTTTTTGGGACAAGAGGGTAGTTGTTATAACAAGTGGTATTAGAGTTATGTTTTTTTGTAGTATTGTTGATTAAAAATCTCCAAAAAAAAATCGACTGAAAATAAGTGTCTAGTCATAAGTGGAATCTGTGGTTGAAACTTCATATCAAAGAGTGTTGAGCTCATGTGTAATCCGGTGAGATGGAGTAATAGTTAAAGGGAGGCTCATGGTCCTTCGTTGAGGGGAAAGATCAATAGTTTAAAATAGATGATAATCACTCTATTGATACGACGACTTTTGTGGTTGAAACTTCATATCAAAGAGTGTTGCGCTCATGTGTAATCCGGTGAGATGGAGTAATAGTTAAAGGGAGGCTCATGGTCCTTCGTTGACGGGAAAGATCAATAGTTTAAAATAGATGATAATCACTCTATTGATACGACGACTTTTGGGTGATAATCAAAAACAATATATGCCCAAAGTAGACAAGACACTCACACATAATTGAAAAAACATTATAGTTAGTAAATTAAGATGTTTGAATTAAGATTCTAAGAGTATTTAAATTTAATATTTATAACGATGATTTATTTTGAGTATTTAAAAATAATGATTGCACTCAAAAGTTTATTTAGATATCGTTTTTAAGAGTATTTAAAATGATGATTTATTTAAGTATTTAAAAGTAATGATTACCGTTAAAATTAAAAGCTTTTTTTGATGTAGTTTTTAAGAATAGTTAGAATAAAATTTTATTTTGAATATTTTGAAATAATGATTACCGTCTTTTTAAGAATTTAAAAACAACATTTAAAATGAAAGTTTATTCTCAATATTTAAAAGTAATAATTGCAATAAAAAAATGGTAAATAATAGTTTGAAATAGTAGTTCAATGCCTAATACCAAGCAAGACATCCAAAATTCAATTATAAAACTTTTTAAAAATATTTAAAAATATTTTAGGCCAAACAATTTATAAGATTGAAGAGTTTCACTCAATTGAATCTAGCAATTTTGTGATTAGCCATTCAAAAATCAAGAAAGGCAAACCTAAAACCGTGGCCAAACGAATTGGCATAGGGCACCGAAAACGCTCCGTCCAGCACCAATTCCGTCTCTCCATTCGCCGCCGCCGTCGTCGCCGTCGCTACTCCTGCAAATCAACGCCGTGAATCGCTCGCCAGCAACCTCAATACGAAATCGCCACCAACTTCAAAAAATCGACCAACAAAAGAATCAGAACAACCAAAAGAAAAATTACCAAACTCCTGCTTCTGAATCGGAACCGTCATAGCAAAACCGGCGAGAAAACGAACCAAAAGAAACGAGAGAGAGAAAAAAAAAATGAAGATAGAGTTGCGGTGGCGTTGATTGCGATGAGAACATTGAAATAATGGAGAAAGGGAAGGTGTACTTTATAATAGGCCGGAAAGCCCTTCACTGTGAATTTTCAGGCTCGGAGTCCTTGTTCCGAAATAACTAAAAACCAGTTACTTACTTTTATTTGAATAGGATTTTGTTATTTTGCATTTCATGGACTCCTCGTGTGCAAAATGTGTATAATTTTTTCCTCAAAAGAAATTTTGCAACAGTCTCTGGTGTCTAGTTCGTCAACTTTGTTGATGTAGCAAATTCATTTCATCTTTACACGTCTCCTTTTGACCATTTTCTCCTTTTATTTTTAGCTTCTTTTTATATATAGCGGATAAATTATAAATTTGGTGCCAGAATTTAGTTGTTATCATTAAATGGTATATATATATCACAATTATTAGTGAATAAAATAAGTAAAACTTGATTTTTTTAGTACAAATTGGGAAGGGAACTACGAATATTATGGAGATGGTGATACAATGAAGACTCGAATAATTAATCGAGTGAATGTTAATGCCAGTTGAAATATGCTCATTTTGACTTAGTCATTCTTATTTTAATGTTAAAAAGTGTGTGACAAATAATTGTTTAAACAAAAAAAATATGAATTTTTTTGTCGGACTATATTTTTGTTGGGAAAATAATCAAATATATAAGCTAAAATATATGTTCTCTTACTATAATATATATCCTCTTACTATTTTGAAATTTAATTTACACAAAAGGCATCCTCTTAGTAACTTTCCAATTTTTAATCTATGATAAATAAACATATAAAAAAAATAATTATTTAATGATATACAACATAGTTTTTAAAAACTTCTTTTAGTGAAAGCCCTAAGTTTTAGAAATTGTAGTACATGGAATGTAAATTAAAAATTTAAAATTATGGATCAAGTTGAAAATTGAAAGAAACAAATTCATATACTTGGTTAACTTGTAAGAAAAAGGTCAATTTCCTCGGCTCATACATGCTTATCTGTCGAACATCGCAAAATAAAATATATTTTTAATGAATAACATATCGAATTTTGATCCTTTCAAACGATTTAATTTAAATTTAAATACTTTAAAAAATAACCTTTATATATATATTTTTTTTTTGTACAAATTAGGAACGGAGAACCACAAGCCTTACATAGGGAGTACTACTGTTTTCAAATAAATTGAGAGTCAAATATCACGATCGAACTCATGATACTAGTATTGAACTGGATTAACACGAAACAATAAAATCACTCCGCCACCAACCGTTTCAATAATAAATCTTTTTGTTAATTATTCATAAACAAAAATTCTCTAGTGACTGTGATAGGTAAAATTTAAAAAAATTCATATTTTACCATTTTTATAATCAAATGATTATTATTTAAAAACTCAATTGTAGGTTTTTAGAAATATATATAAAAACTAAAATATGATATTTTAAACCTTGGGTACAAAAAGGAACATAGAGACCAAAATGGTATTTAACCAATACTTGCTCTAATTTCCAAAAACATTTTTCTTTCTGATTTTTGGAGTAGCAAAAACCAATAACGAAACAAAGTATAACTTCAAAATGCGTCAATGATACGACAGAAGGAAGACAAAGAACAAAAAAACAAAAAAAAAAACAAAACAACATATAATCGCCACTTTTACTTATCTTCCGCCAGCTGCTTTGTCTACAGTTTGTGTTTCTTCTGAAGCTGGCAAATTATGGAATCTGCTTTCTCAGAGAACGAACGGTTTATCTTTCCATCCGTTCAAAGAACATCATTTGCTTACAATATAAAAATCATACTTTCAACAAAGGAGATTTTTTTTTAACAGAAAAATCAAAGCTTTACTCCACTATATCGAAATAATCATAATTGTTTCTAAGTTAGATACCGAAAAACATCAAATAAATGAAGACATGAAGAATATTCACCGGCGAACGAAAAATATATATTTGACAAGATAGTAAGATATTAAATAATAAACTAGGCTAGGTTGATGAATACTCAATAACTGAAACTTGTTTCTTCAAGTCTAGTCTTCGTTCTTTATTATTTACACGACTCCCTTTGATCACTAGGCCAACCGGTAGTTGTTTGGTTTCTATTCATTAGGGACCGTGTGATGTTTGTTATCAGTCAATTAGAACATATGCATATGTATATTCTCGTGTTCAGTTTGAAAGCATTTTGAATTGAACTAATAGGACTGGCTTGGTGATAAGTTCACTCTATGGTGACCACCTACTTAAAAATTAATTTCTTACCAGACATTTATTTGAAGCTTTAATGGAGCTATTAAAAATGAGCTTTTGTAATTACTCTATCACAACCTCATCCAAACAAGCTTACTCTATTTTCTCCTTCATAACCACTCAAAATGACCCCTCATTTCTAATCACTCAAAATAATCATTCCATAATGATTCATCCAAACACTCATGTATGCTTCTTTGACTTCAAAATATTATAAGTTCAGATGATGTGTCCGTGAAAATAGTTGAGATACGCTTAAAAGTAAACCAGCTAGATACTCAGACACGAGACCACCAGTTTCAACATAAATGGTAAGGACTTAGAATCAAATAAATGGTACATGTGAATTCACTAATAGGCGTCAAAAGCAGGAAGTCATGGTTATATAGACAGTCATGCGGTACAAGTTAATAATGCTTAGACGATAAATCCATTAACTAATCATCCAAAGTCTATAATTAGAGCCTTTTCACAAGGGGAGGGAGGGTGACAACTCACATTGCTTTGGGCAAGCATTTTATGCGTATTGAACTTCAATTGCAGGTTTAAATATATTTCTCAGCTTGGATAAAGAACGTATGCTTCAAAATTTCATCCTTTTAGCTGGGCCTTGATCGATAATGGGATCTGCGGGAGGCTGCTGCGGCTCTACTTGCTGGTTCTCAGGGCCCTTTTCGGCTTCTGATGCGGGCGCCGGAACATAACCTTCTGGAAATGGTGGCGGCGGAGGAGCAGGTGGCAGCTGCAGTTTTTAACAATAAAATTTGCCTCTTAGTAACGATCTTCAGCCAAATTTTGTAGGTAGAAACAATTTCGTTCATTTTAAAATAGGTTATAAGTTTGAATATTCCTTCCCTAAATGTTGTTGAATAAAAAAAAAGGTAAATTGTAAATTTGGCCATATGGTTTGAAGAAAGTTAGAATTTTGTCCCTATGGTTTAAATTTAGATTTTAGTTCCTATGATTTGGAGAAATCTACAATTTAGCCCCCATGGTTTGAAAAATTAGAATTTAGTCCCTAAGATTTGATAAAATCTAAAAAATAGTCATGACGTTCGTAATTGTTGGTGAATAAAATACGTAGACGTTAGTTATTTTGTGCTTAATGATGAGAGTGTGAGATAAGTAATTGATTGGACAAAAAAAGCGCATTATTCATACATTAAGAGTTATACCTATGTACTTAATTCGCCTATGATTTACGAATAACATGGACTATTTTTTAGGTTTTATCAAATTATATGACTAAATTCTATTTTTTCCAATCACAGGGACTAAATTCTATATTTCTCTAAACTATAGGGATTAAAATTTTATATTTCTTCGAACCATAGGAATTAAAATCTATATTTTTAAACTATAGAGACTAAATTCTAACTTTCTTCGAACCATAGGAACTAAATTTATAATTTACCAAAAAAAACAAATTTGCAGGTCATCCAAAACAACCATTCATACATATTTTCACGTCTTAGCGTAAAAATAGAGATTTCAAAAACATTTACAAAGTTTCATCGGGTGAGAGGGATAAGGACTAAAGAAAAACTCCATTCTCATTTCTTATACTTGGTTCTTCTCAATGACTTCTGTTATAGCAAAGATAAAGCTTATACAGTACCAAGATATCAATCGAAAACAGATGCTTCTTGATATTTAAGTTACCTTGCGCTGTAAGGACGCAAGAATATGATCAACTCGCTTTACTTCCTTAAAGTCAATTGTCTCTTTTACAGGTTTTACTTCTTCACTCTCATTCTCAGAATCAACTGAACCAGAAATGAGAAAACAGTTAATAAAATTGAAGCTGCAAGTCTAAAGAACAAAATTAAAAAATAATCAGGCTATTAGACAATGCCACTGTATCTGTAAGACTGTATTATTCTACATTCTTATCATAATGAGCAAATGCATATAAGACTAAAGAGTTGATTTCTGAAACTGAAGTTTGAATTAAATAAAACTTTCAGAGATCCTATTGAGTACCAACTACAAGTTACAACCATTATCTGGCCTAAAAGTGAAGAATCTCACACCTAACTAAGAGGTGATGGATTCAATCTATAATGATACCTATCTATAAATTAATTTCTTACAAATTTTCTTAACATCTAAATATTGTAGGGTCAGGCGATATGTTTCCAAGGTGTGTGCAAGTTGTGGACACTCATGGATATCAAACCAAAAAAAAAAAATTGAGTACCAATTACAATAATCTCCAACTATCTAGAGCCTGAAAGGCCATTGAGTTAATCTCTCAATCATGTTTTCTAGTGCCAAGGAGTTCCTAATTCTTCATAAGCAACAACAATAATAAAGAAAATATATATAATAGTTAAGTTAGTGTGATTTAACTAAAATTAAAAAAACAACCCATGTTCAGATAAGATGGAAAAACCGTGAATGCCTAAGATCATTGTTGAATATTAAGAGCAAAAACTATATCATCAAGAGCTAGATACCGTATCCAATCTTCTCCAACTTTGAGGAAGCAGTGGTGAAGGCTTTTGATATGTAATATAGTGCTCGGCTCTGCGGTATGATGAAAACTTAACATAAGACTCCAACAAAACAGAATAGCTTTAAAACCAAGTAAAAATTCTACATCCATTTCAACTACATGTAGAAAAAACCCATCTTCTAAAATGATGAAGTAAGCTAATCTACACACTATCGCCAAACAGAACAGAAATTAGGATTCCAGCTGAAAATAAATTTACCATTAATTTACAGAATGCCACTATGAAATCTGTCCATATATATAATTGCACCGAATAAATAGCATTGCCAAAGAAAGAAAATAATGACAATCTCACCACTCGGGAAGCAAAAACATTGCAGAGCTGAGGTGCCTGGTAAATTGAACCGTCCAAGATATAGTAAGTCAGCATTGGAATGACTTTTTCAGGACCATCCCTCTTTTGCTTTCGGAAAACAAAAAGGTGGGGCTCCATAACTTCATTCAGCATGTATTCTATCCCCGTCATTTTTCTGTTGAACAGAAGATTTTCCCATCATGATAATGAAAACTGAAACCTAGAGTTGCAATTAACAAACAATCAATCATCAATGTCTTAAGATTCCAATTTCGGAGAATCTCACTAGAACAAGAACAAATCGAGAACAAGGTAGAATTGTCCAAGTAGAAAGAGCAGAACATTTGCAATACATATAGTCAATTGGACGAAGAAACTTATCACCAGAAAAAAAAAACCCTAACAACAGAAACACAAATTAGGATATCAAAAGAATCATACGTGAGCTGAGAGAGGTCGAGGGGGTGAATGGAGCGCATTCGGAGCTGTTCGTTGTTACAAGTCCAGTCGTAGAAAGGGGACAAGGCGAAGTAATCGAAAACCAAGTTCCGATCGAGAGGGTAAGAATTGAGCCAGAGTTGGTCTCTGAAGCAAATTCCGGTCATGTCCGTGCCTGGCGGCTGAGGCGCTGCCGGCGGTGGTCCCCCCTCGAAATTCCCGATCCCAGACGGCGGTGGCGGTGGCGGTGGAGTTGCCATATGAGTGAGATGTCACTTTTCCCGGCCAGAAAGTGTCGAATTTAGAGGTACCTCCGCCCTGAGTGCAAGAACCTTCGCCCTTTTACTTTGTTATACGACGAGTTGACTCAGAGTGAGAGATCGATGAAGCACTAGAATATGTAGAAGTACGACATGTCGATTGAGTGAATGGGCACACTTGAACTTAGGTGACAAAGTGGAAGTATAGAAGTAAAGGAAATATGTTTGGATTTGAAATTGTTGAATGATTATAAATGAGAAGTTGAGTTATTTTGAGCGCTAGAAATTTGAGTATTAGTATTAACTCGTTTGGATATAATTATTTAAAAAATAGTTGTAGTTAATAGCTTATTTTGATGATAATTTTTGTAGAAAAATTATAGACAATAACTTATTTGAATGTGAATATAAATGAATGATTATTTTGAATAGTTGAAAATAAGTAATTAGAAACATATGATTATTGTTTTTTAGCTGCTAATTGAGCTACTGCTCTTAACACAAATAATATTAACCAAACTCAATGAGCACGATACAAAATAATTATATAATGATTTGTTTTGAGTATTTAGAAGTAACGATTGCAGTCAAATATTTGTTTGGATGTATTTTTTAAGAGTATTTAAAATTATTATTTATAATGTGAATTTATTTTGAGTATTTAGTAGTAACGATTAATAACGATTGCAATAAAAAACATGATTGGATGTAATTTTTAAGAATATTTAAAATTAGTATTTATAATCAAAATTTTATTTTGAGAATTTATGAATCATTAAAGTCAAAAACTAATTTTGACGTAGATTTTAACATTATTTAAAATTAGTATTTAAAATGATTATTTATTTTAAGTATTTAAAAATAATAACCGCAGCCAAAACTTAGTTTGAATCTAGCAATTTTAAGAATATTTAGTAAATACTAATTTGAAATATTTTTTAAAATCGAGTAAACACCACTATTGACTATTGTGTCCATGATTTATTTCATTATGAAAGTATATTTTGTAAGAATGTTATATACAAATTTTAAGAATTACCATCTGGTGACAAATAAACATTGATATAATTATTTACAAATCCATGGTCGGCCAAAGGAAAAAAAAAAAACTAATATTTATACTTACGACAACCGTGGAAATAAATGATTTGAAAATTCAACTAATTGAGTTATCCTTTTAAAATTAATATATTACCGCTAACAAATGCTAATCGCCAAAAGAACATTACTTCAATAGTATCAAACGAATTTTGAAAGACAATAAAATTACGGGTTCGAATCCTCCTGTCTCTTATTTATGTAATATATATAAAAAAAAAAAAAAAACTACTATAAGATCATTTCAGTTATTCATAAATAATTTTATTTTTAGAAAAAAAAAAAGAGAGAGTTTTGCTCTTTCATAGACAACTACTTAAATTCATTATAGAGTGCGAACACTTAAAATAAATTTTTAATTTTATAAAATTATAAAACTAAATCGTAACTATGTTTGATAATGATAATTATTAAATTCTAACTTTAACTTAGCAAAATATGACCAAGCACAAAAAAAAAAAAAACCCACTAACATTACTTTATCAATATTACTTAAAAAATATATATTAATAATATATTCCAACCCAACTTACAATAATAACATAGTTTTATTGTTATAATGTACTACACAACATAATTAAAGAACATTAACATAGCTGGTTAGAGGTGCTGACTCATGTTGTTCATTTTCTTGATTAATATAATATTTTCTTAAATAATTTTTTTTTTTTTTTACCATATTCTAACACAAAATACTTATACTAATTAGGGGATGTTTGACTATGATAGTAAGATAAGAAAAATGAAAGAATAAATAAAATAAATTAGTGATTTATATGATACAATCATATAAATCTAACAGTTAAAAGAAATTTTGTCTCTTCCTTTCTTATTTTTTCTCACCGCACCAAAGTTGTTATAATATAGTTGTAATGTTATCGCACACAACTTCATTAAAAACAAACATTAGCATTTATCTATTAATAATACTAAAAAAAGAAATATTATTATCATATTCCTACCCAACATTTGCATAATAATAAAATAGTTTTAGATAAAAAACTTGTCTTTTTATGATTAAGGAGGTAAGTTCTACTTAAGTGGTATTACAAAAATTTTATCATCCTTAATCATAATTTCTTGTTCTAATATTATCAACTCCATTATTAAGAGGTTAGAGTTAAAAGAAAAACATTGTGATAAACTAATCCATCTACAAAAAAAAGTTGTCATAATCAATCATTTGTGTTAACAATTCAAAACCAAGTTGGCAACAGGTTCAGCCTAACCCGGTAGGAATTAGGATAGGAAGAATTTTCATTGACTTTCTGCCAAATGAAATTCAGTTGACTTTTGATTGTTAGAAAATTTGTAAATATGAAAACAATGCATATCCTGAGATTCCCTCGTTTTCAAACTTTTCAACTCACACCTCTTTCTTCAACCCCACAAACAGCTCTTAATTGACCAATTCTTGGAGTACAAGCCCATAAATTGTTCGACGAAATGCCTCACTCGCTACTAATCCAATGGGGAAACTCAAAGGCTTCCTTCTTGCCATTCTCCTTAGTTTTTCTCTTCTTCATTTGGTTCATTGCCAAGGCCAACAAGGTTTGTTTGTTTCTTCCATTTTTTTGTTTGAATTCAACGATCTTGAAAATACTGACCTTGTGGCACTTCTTCCACATTGAATACATTTATAAGATAATGTAGGTTACTGCTCTCGAATCTAATTGGTTTTGAGATGGATGTTCACAGTTTATAACAAATGACAATCGGAGATGGGATTCGAACCCATTAACTTTTTGGTTCATGGGCACACATAGTGCCTCTTGTTGGCATATCTTGTTTAGGAATTATATTTGTTTGCAAGCAATGGGTTAAGAGTTTGGATAAACTTTACTTTCTTAATAATATGTATGAGCTACTCTTCTAATTGTCTGTTGGTTTTGAGATGAACTCGTTTGGATTGTATACTTGTTTGAGTTTCATAGTATTTACATCATGGGCTGGTGATAAAGAGGGTATTGGAGAAACAAAAGGTTATGGATTCAACCTACGATGATCACTTAATTTCCTACGAGTTTCATTCATACCCCAATATTGTAGGATCAGGTAGATTGTCTCGTGAAATTAGTTGAGATGCATGTAAGCTGATCCGGACTCACGAATATAGAAAGGTTGATAGAATTTGATACCATATTAAAGAAACTTGAGTTCTATTTCAAAATTAACTGTCGATGGGAATAGTAGCACATGTATCTTGTTGTATGATCTGCTCACATTTCTAATGTGAAACCTTCAACGAGATGGAATTGGAACCTATGTTTCTGTAATACGATATTGTAACTCATAAAACTTAAACGGTATTTAGGTAAAAAAATGTATCCTATCAAGAATAGTGAACTCAACAATATACCAAATTGAGTGGCATGTTGATGATCTCATATTTGGAAAACGAAGAGATCTCACATTCTTCACATCATTGTCAATTTGCTTTGACATGACTTTCATGTTTGTTTTTCAGGCTTCATCAGTATCGACTGTGGATCAAATTCCAGTTATACCGAGCCACTTACGAGTATAAATTATGTCTCTGATTCAAACTTTGTGGAAACTGGCTTGGAAAAAAGTATACCATCAAATAGCATTTCAGATACTCTCCTAAAACAGCTATGGAATCTTAGAAGCTTCCCTGATGGGACAAGGAACTGCTATACCATTAAAGTGAAACTTGGCATCAAATATTTGATACGAGCAAGTTTCTTATATGCAAATTATGATGGCATAAATAGCATTCCAGAATTCGATCTCTACTTCGGACCGGATTTTTGGGAGACAGTGAATCTGGGAGACAATGTACAAAATATTATCAACAGAGAGATCATTCATATCACAACTTCAAATAAGGTGCAGGTTTGCCTTGTCAACAATGGAAATGGGGTTCCTTTTATTTCTGCATTGGAGCTAAGGCCATTGGCAAACACCAGTTATGTAACTGTTAGTGGCTCGTTAACAACCTTCTTTCGATTAGACATTGGTGCTCCGAACAATACTTTTATTCGGTGAGTTTGAAGGTTAATTTATGATGTATTTTCAATATGTATGGTATTGGAGATACTCACCTTGTGAGACTTCTCCCACATTGGAAAGGCGAGGACTCTTCAACATATTTATAAGATAAGGTGGACTACTCCTCTCATAGCCAATTGATTTTGAGATGGATGCCCACACTTTCTAATATGGTATCAAAGCTTCATGTTATTAACCCCCAAAAATTCCGAGGACCCTACCCAAGCGGGCAAAAACTTGATCTTGAGGGAGCATGTTAGAGATACTCACCTTGTCTTATAAATGTGTAGAAGAATCCCCACCTTTCCAATGTGGGAGAAGTGGCACAAGGTGAGTATCTCCAACATATGATTTATTATTATTATTATTATTTTATTTTTTGACATATTTGAGCGTCAGTATCAGTTTACACACACCTTGATTATTCTCACTAGTCGTCGACTTTTCATATGTATTTACTTATTATGATATAATGTTTTAGATTTCCAGACGACATATATGATCGTGTTTGGAGTCCACCAATTCCAATCCCCAAATGGACTCCAATAAGTACTTCACTTTTGATGATCAACCAAGATTCACTTGGTTTCATAGTACCCACTAAGGTGTTAAGTACAGCCTCCACATTAATAAATGCAAGTGAGCCAATGGAATTCTTATGGAACGATGCTGATGCCAACCAATTCTATGTATTTATGTATTTTGCTGAAGTCCAGGTGCTCAAAGCCAACCAATCCAGATTATTCAAAATCTATCTGAACGACGAGCTTTGGATAAAGGACAATATTCTTGTCTCTTATCTAACAGAGAATGTCGTTCGCAGCTTAACTCCCTTGACTATCAGTGATACGTATAACTTTAAATTCATCATGTCGGAAGGTTCAACGCTTCCACCCATCCTAAACGCGATTGAGATCTATAAAGTGATCAACCTTCCACAACTCACTACAGAACAAGGAGATGGTAACATTTCACAAACATGTTGCCATTTTTGTTGTATCTTTAAATATTTACTTCATTATCTCAATTTTTTCTCTGCAGTTGATGCCATTGAATCCATTAAGAATCTTTATGGGATTACCAAAAACTGGCAAGGAGATCCATGTGTTCCTAAAACATTTGCTTGGCAAGGTCTCAATTGTAGTTATGATGCTTCAAATCCTCCTAGAATCACAGGGCTGTGAGTATCTTTGCAATCAACTGATATCAATTTTTTTGAAATGATTCTTCTTGTATTGAAGTTAGGTTGATTGTTCAATTCTTATTAGGGATTTATCATCAAGTGGATTGACCGGAGAAATTTCAACCAACATATCAAATCTAGCAAAGCTTGTGGTGTTGTAAGTGTCTTTTTCTACTAACGCTAACCGTCAGTTGATATAATTAAATTTATCTCAACTCATGAGTTTAAGTTTTTCGGTTGATTGATAATTTAGCATATTTCAAGATGGTATCAAAGCAAGAGGTTCTAAGCTTAAGTCCCTGTAGAGATGTTTTCTTCCTCAATTAAATTTGAATTCCACTTACAGAGCATTTCTCACACTTCCAAACCCACTAGTGAGGGAGACTGAGAGTGTTAGTTGATATAATAAAATTTACTCAACTCACGAGCTTAAACTTTTGGGTTTAATGTTGATTTAACATAATTGAGTATTAGAAAATAGATAGTATGGGCATCTATCTCAAAACCAATTGGCTATGAGAGGAGTAGCCCACCCTATCTTTTAAAGATGTTGAAAAATCCTCACATTTCCAATGTGGGAGAATTGTCACAATATAAGTATCTCCAACATGCCCCTCAAGATGACGCTATTTTTAAGAAATCCATCTTGGACTAGATCCGAATTTGTGAACAGTAATACCCACTCTGGCTCACTCGCTCGGGTCAGATCCAACTATTTGGGATCATGAAATGCTCGCTTAAGTATTTGCCCACTTGGGTGGATCCTCGGATTTTTAGGGGATTAATAACCCATATTATGTTTTGATACCATATTAGAAAGTGTGGGCATCCATCTCAAAATCAATTGGCTAGGAGAGGAGTAGCTCACCTTATCTTATATATATGTTGAAGAATCCTCACATTTCCAATGTGGACAAATGGCCACAAGGTGAGTATCTCCAACATTGAGCACTAACCAAATTTGAGAATTTGAAGAATAAGTATTATCCTATACAATATGCCCGAATAAATTTGAAACAGATTAAAGAAAAGGATTTTCCTACCAAGAGATTGATAAATTATATTGATTATTTCAGGGATCTGTCAAATAATAGCCTAAGTGGACCAGTGCCTGATTTTCTTGCTAACATGCCACTGTTGACTGTTATGTAAGTTTACTTTGAAATCTAATTTAAAAGATCAATATCCTTGAAATGATTTATGCAAATCTCATTATATTTATTATTGCTGCAGAAACTTATCTGGAAACAACCTATCAGGACAAATTCCTGCCGCACTTATTGATAAAAGAAACAAAGGCTCTCTTTCCCTAAGGTTTTCATTTGATTTATGTAAAATTCCTTTTCTGTGCATTCAATTGATGGGAAAATCTTCTCAAAGCCTTATCATGAATGTTACATTTCATTAGCGTGGAGGGAAATGCGAATCTACAAGAGACAATACCAAGTGGAAAGAAGAAGAATAACATAGTAGTTCCTATAGTTGCTGCAATTGGTGGTGCTATCATCATTTTAGTATTGATTTTAGTTTTTGTTTGTTTCATTCGACGAAAAAGAAGTTCTAAAGGTAAGCTGATAAGTTGCTTATTAACTCTATCTGTATATCAAAACTTGTATAATTAATATCTCTGTATCAAACTTCTAATTTGTACAGGACCAATCATAGTGGATCCTCATTCACCAATTAATTCACAAGCTGAACTTCATCCACCTGAGCCACTACGCACACCAAGTCGCCAACTTAGCTACTCAGACATACTAAAAATCACCAATAATTTTGGTAGACTATTGGGTGAGGGTGGGTTTGGAAAGGTTTATTATGGTCTCATGGGTGACACTGAAGTGGCAGTAAAGATGCTATCTCCAAAATCAGCTCAAGGATATCGCGAGTTTCAAGCTGAGGTATTAACGATATCGTTGTTGAACAGAGCTTTCGTTTTAATGGTTATTTAGTTGCACTAAACAAATGTTAAACTCATGGCAGGTCGATCTTCTTATGAGAGTTCATCACAGAAACTTAACTAGTCTTGTTGGATATTGTAATGAAGGCGAGACAAAAATGGGACTTGTCTATGAATACATGGGCAAAGGAAATCTAGGAACAATTCTGTTAGGTAGGAACTAAATTTCGTTCAATAGTTGGAAGTTAGAACACACCATTTATTTTAGTAATAATGTTTCAATAAATTTTATGTTTTCAGATGGAAAAGGAGAAGTTTTAAGATGGGAAGACAGGCTTCAAATAGCATTGGACTCAGCACAAGGTAGACAACTTAATTGATTGGAAAAGCTTTTCTATATATATATATACACACACACGTTTTGAGTTAAACAACTGATAGGGTGGGGAGATTTTTTGGATAACTTGCCTATCGGAGCCCCTTGCACAAGTAGAGGTACTACCTCTACTGGGCTTGCCTGTGTTGGCTTTGAATAGGTTCTACTACATCTCGTGGTCTAATACCATTATCAAGGCCCAGGCTCATGATACTTCAAGAGTATTCTATTTTAAACGCTTGAAGAAGCATCCCTCAAACATCCCGTGCCTCAACTGCTGGGCTGCCCTTTGGAGATGATAGGGTAGGGAGATTAGAACCTGTTGATTTTTTTATGGAAGTGTAAGGAACAACAACCCTTCACCTATCTCCACAGTCATATGATATTCTGCTTTGACAAGAAGCTCTTATGTTTTTGGTTTTGGTTCCTCTCGAAATGTCTCATTGCAATGAATAAAAGTTTCTCATTTATATACCCATAATCTTTCCCATTTCCTGGTTAATGTTAGACTGTGGTTTACACCCCAACAATCATTCTTTCAAAGATAGTACATGCACATAGCTAATTCAAGGACATTACTCTGACACCACTTATTAGGGATAATGGGTTCCCACAATGGTATTATGCTGTCAACTTTGGACAAGGCCCTCTACCCATTATAAGATCTTTAGTTGCACACCCAATATGAAGTATATGTCTTAATCAGTTGAGCACTCATATAAATTCTAATGATGTAAGTCAACATTTGCAGGATTGGAATATCTACACAACGGTTGTCGACCACCAATTATCCATAGGGACATTAAGACAAGTAACATTTTATTGAACGAGTGCTTACAAGCAAAGCTTGCTGATTTTGGCCTATCAAGAGCCTTTCCTATGGAAGGAGGTGCTACTCATGTGACAACAAGGGTGGTCGGAACTCCTGGTTACCTTGATCCAGAGTACGTATTTTCTACCTTATTTTTTTGAGTAACGAAAAATATGATAATCTCACATTAAAACAATAGCTTAATGACACTAAAATACATTTTCTTTTAGGTATTACACATCATACAGATTGACAGAAAAGAGTGACATTTTTAGCTTTGGAATTGTTATTCTAGAACTGATAACAGGAAGGCCAGTACTAGCGAAAACCAGTGAGAAAAGTCACATTATTCAGTGGGTTGATTCAATCATTAACCAAGGTGATATCTATTCAATAATTGACCCAAAAATAAAACAAGATTGCAATTCTAACTCAGTGTGGAAAGCAGTAGACATAGGAATGTCTTGCACTGCTAGTAATGCTATAAACAGGCCAACAATGAGTCAGGTTGTAAGTGAACTCAAAGAATGTCTAAACCTTGAGTTAAATCAGAGAGATCATCAAATTGGCTCTACAACCACTATCTCATCAACTTTCCATTCTGAAATGGGCCCTGTGGCAAGATAGTTCATTTTGGCAATAGGGAAAGTGTTTGAAATTGTTGTCTTTTGAAGATTATTATGTAAAGAACAATTGTTAGTTAGTCAATATGTACAAACTGCAATGGACAAAGTATTTGAAGTGTTCAGTTCTATTTCATTCTTGTTACAAAATTGATTATAGGTTTTTTTTTGTTAAGATATCATTTTGGATTTTGTACTTTAGGGTTTGTTTCAGTTTGGACCTCTACTTTCAAATGTCAGTTTTAGTTTGTGTAGTTTCAATAAAGCTTATATTTGGCGACGAGTGAAAATGCCCCTGGGTATGTATTAGAGCTATTTCTTTTAATACATAATAAAAAAAAAAACTTGAAATGGTCTATGTGCTAAATTTGAAGTTGTAATACTCGAGTTCAAGAGAGGTACATGAATGAATTGTAACCTCATTCGAATGAGAGGGGTCCTAATATGCAAATTATGGTTAAAACAAGCCTAAAATCTTTGATAGCTAATACTCGAGTTCAAGAAAGGTACATGAATGAATTGTAACCACAATCTCTGACTTGTTTTCTTTCATGTTTGGCTTAAAAAAG
This sequence comes from Cyclanthera cordifolia, assembly GCA_037832605.1. Classification (NCBI taxonomy): domain Eukaryota; kingdom Viridiplantae; phylum Streptophyta; class Magnoliopsida; order Cucurbitales; family Cucurbitaceae; genus Cyclanthera; species Cyclanthera cordifolia. The sequence continues at coordinate 5,908,373 of JBBMEG010000018.1, forward strand.
CTGAACTACTACTTGTTGATTGAAACCGGTGGCCAAAGATTCATTCAAAGCCGGTTAGTTGTCTCCCGACAAGCTATTTTCCAAGCTTGAGAAAAGGTCTCTTTGTGTAGTGTTCTAAACTTTCTATCAGGTAAGTAGCTCGGGTTTTACCTTGTACACATTACTTATGTTTGTTGATATATCTTAAACTTAATATTAAGTTTAGATTAACCTTGGTTGATGTAAAACTATGTTTACCTTTATATTTATTTCAGGATTGCTATAATGTGTGTTAAAACATAACTCTTTGGGTATGCTGCTCTAACCGTGAGGAACAATGTGTTGACGGACGTATATGTACGTTATATACGTTCTAAGGGTTAAGACTTTATGCTCAAAACTGTGTGTAAAAGTTAATAGAACAAATGCAAGAAAATGTTCAAGCAACGTGCAAGTATACAAAGTTTTCATGCATCAAGTGATCAATATTCAAGTTATTGTCCACAGGGACTAGTATTAACTTTCTAGTTTTTAATGCAATCTAAATAGTCAAAATTGAACACACTGAAGAAATATGAATGAATTTTAGTTTTGGTCACATAAACTAAGAATGACTATAAACTATCAAATCTGGCAACAGGCAAACAACAAAATAGTGCAGAAAAACTGGAATCTTAAAACCAGCATTAAGAATCTAAAACAAATTCTCTAAAGTGCAATAAAATGGAAAACCTCTTAACATTGTCCTCAACATACATAAAATACTGATTACAATGCTAAATGATGCACAAGCACAGAATGGATAAGGAAATAAACAAAATGCAAAAAACAGGTTTTACCAGTAGATAAAAAAAGTAAGGTTCGGATCGAGGGAATCAATTGTGTATCAACATACAACTTTCTTACAATTTTATGGTTATAAGTATACTACATACTACGCTACTCAAATGTTCTCTCTCAAGAGTCATTCGACACGATTCATTAAATTCTTCATTTAATTACCCAAACCTTAAGTTGAGTGATATATGCATTAGTGGAGTGATTACATTTAATCCCCACCTTAAAACGAAAGAAGAATCTCAAATGTAAAAAATAGTAGATCTCTTGTCACCTATTTTTCTCAAAAGTGAATGAAAAGAAAACATAAATAGATGGCTAGTCAAAACATGCTATTAGTTAAAATAACTATCATACTGTTAGTTGACATAACTAAATTTACCTCAACCAATCAGCTTAAGCTTTTAGGTTGATTGGTAGTTTAACATAATTCAACACATACATATCTCAACACTCCCCTCTTACTTACAAGTTACATCAGATGAATATCACAATCTCTCTCATTCAAATGAGGTATATACCCCTCTTGAATTCGGGTGTTACAACTACTAACTTATCACATGGAAAAACTTTAGAAAACTTTAAGCTTTATTGAAAGTTCAAAGACGAGAATTTGATATTTGAAAGTAGATGGACCAAATTAGGACAATCCCAAAGTACAAATCCAAATGGTATCTTAAACAAAAAAAAAGAAAAATAAAATAAAATAAATTTTGTAACAGGAATGAAATAGAACTGAACACTTCACCTACTTTGTCTATTCTAGCCTTGTACATAAATTTTTTAACATAAAAATCATCATAAGACAACAATTTCATATGCTTTCTCTGATGAAAAATGAACTATCTTGCCACAGGACCCATCTCAGAATGGAAGGTTGATGAGAAAGAGGTTGCAGAGTCAATATGTTGACCTCTCTGGTTTAGCTCAAGGCTTAAACATTCTTTGAGTTCACTTACAACCTGACTCATTGTTGGCCTGTTTATAGAATTACTTGCAGTGCAAGACATTCCTATATCTACTGCTTTCCACACTGAGTTAGTGTTGCAATCTTGTTTTATTTTTGGGTCAATTATTGAATAGATATCACCTTGGTTAATGATTGAATCAACCCAATGAATAATGTGACTTTTCTCACTGCTTTTCACTAGTACTGGCCTTCCTGATATCAGTTCTAGAATAACAATTCCGAAGCTGTAAATGTCACTCTTTTCTGTCAATTTGTATGATGTGTAGTACCTAAAAGAAAATGTATTTTAGTGTCGTTAAGCTATTGTTTTAATGTGAGATTATCATATTTTTCGTACGCGGAAAAAGATGGTAGAAAGTACGTACTCTGGATCGAGGTAGCCAGGAGTTCCAACCACTCTTGTTGTTATATGAGTGGCACCTCCTTCCATAGGAAAAGCTCTTGATAGGCCGAAATCAGCCAGCTTTGCTTGTAGGTGCTCGTTCAATAAAATGTTGCTCGACTTAATGTCCCTATGGATAATTGGTGGTCGACAACCGTTGTGTAGATATTCCAATCCTGCAAATTTTGACTTATATCATTATTCATTAGAATTGATATAAGCATGCTTAACTGATTACGACAATACTTCGTATTGGGAGTGCGACTAAAGTCTCGTAATGGCTAGACAATGGAAAAAATGACAGACACTTTCTTCATTGTAATGAGATCTTTAGGGTGAAATAAAAATAAAGTCTTGAGGGCTTGCCCAAAGTGGACAATATTATACCCATGTAGAAATTCATTGTCCCTAATAAGTGGTATCGGAGTAAAGGACCCTGAATTAGCGATGTGCATGTACTTTCTTTGAAAAGATGATAGTTGGGTGTGCAACCAAAGCTTTACATTAACTAGGAAAAGCAAGGTAAAGATTATTGGTTATATAAATGAGAGACTTTATTTCATTGGAATGAGACATTTTGGGAGGAATCAAAACAAAAAACATTAGGTTTTATGGTCAAAGATGACAATATCATATGAATGTGTAGATAGGTAAAGGGTTGTTGCCCCTTACACTTCCATAAAAAAATCAACAGCTTTGAGTCTCCCCACCCAGTCATTCCCAAGGGGGTACCCAACAGTTGAAGCACGAGAAATTTATGCTTCCTCAGGTGCTTAAAATAGAATACCCTTGAAGTATCATAGGTCCAGGCCTTGAGATGTAGTACAAGACCCCAAGATGTAGTGAAACTCATTTAAAGTCAACACATGCAAGCCCAATGGGGATAGTACCCCTGCTTGAGCCGAGGCTCCAATTTGCGGGTTATCTAAAAAATCTCCCTACCCTATCAGTTGTTTAACTCAAAACGTGTATGTATGTATGTGTGTGTGTGTCTATATATATAGAGAGAGAAAAGCTTTTCCAATCATTAAGTTGTCTACCTTGTGCTGAATCCAATGCTATTTGAAGCCTGTCTTCCCATCTTAAAACTTCTCCTTTTCCATCTGAAATCATAAAAATTATTGAAACATTATTACTAAAACCAATGGTGTGTTCTAACTTCCAACTATTGAACTAAATTTGGTTCCTACCTAACAGAATGGTTCCTAGATTTCCTTTGCCCATGTATTCATAGACAAGTCCCATTTTTGTCTCCCCTTCATTGCAATATCCAACAAGACTAGTTAAGTTTCTGTGATGAACTCTCATAAGAAGATCGACCTGCCATGAGTTTAACATTTGTTTTAGCTCAACTAAATAACCATTAAAACAAAAAGCTCGGTTCGACAACGACATCGTTAATACCTCAGCTTGAAACTCGCGATATCCTTGAGCTGATTTTGGAGATAACATCTTTACTGCCACTTCAGTGTCACTCATGAGACCATAATAAACCTTTCCAAAACCACCCTCACCCAATAGTCGACCAAAATTATTCGTAATTTTTATTATGTCGGAGAAGCTAAGTTGGCGACTTGGTGTGTGTAATGACTCGTGTGGATAAAGTTCAACTTGAGAATTAATCGGTGAATGTGGCTCGACTGCGGTTGGGCCTGTAGAAACTAGAAGTTTAATACAGAAGTATTATTTATACAAGTTTTGATATCAAGAAAGAGTTCTTGATTTACCTTTAGGATTTCTTTTCCTTCTAATGAAGTAAACAACAGCTAAAATCAATACTATAATGATGAGAACACCACCAATTGCTGCAACTACAGGAACTACAATGCTATTCTTCTTCTTTTCACTTGGTGTTATCTCTTGTAGATTCTGGTTTCCCTCCACACTTATGAAAAGTAACATTCAAGATTGTTAACAAATTAGTATAAAAATTATAAAAGAAAATCTTCTCCTCATTTAGAAGGGTATTTAAGGAGTTGTGCAATCTATAATTGTTAGTTGATATAATTAAAGGATAAAATATAATTTTGGTCCCTAGACTTTCACTTTTGTTCCATCATGGTCCATAGACTTTCAAAAGTTCAATTTTACTCCCTAGACTTTCAAGTTTATCCATTTTGGTCCTTCAACTTTCAAAAGTTCAATTTTACTCCCTAGACTTTAAAGTTTATTCCATTCTGGTCCTTCAACTTTCAATAGTTCAAGTTTAGTCCCTAGACTTTAATAAAAATTTAAAATTGGTCCTTACGATATATTTAAATTTAAAATTAAATAAAATTGATTCAATAATGTTAATAATGTCAATACAAGTAAAGAAAATATGTAAACATATTTTTAAAGTTTATAGGGAAAGATGATATATTTTCAAAAAATAAATAAAATTATAATAAGAACCAAATTTAAGTTTTTTTTTGTAAGCATAGGGACTAGAATTGAACTTTTAGAAGTTTAGGGACCAAAATGAAACAAATTTGAAAGTTCAAGGACCAAAATGGAACAAACTTGAAAGTCTATGGACTAAAATTGAACTTTCGAAAGTCTAGGGACTAAATTGAAATGAGGGTGAAAGTCTTGGGACCAAAATGATATTTTAACCATAATTAAATTTACCCAAATATATCAACTTAACTTTAAGATTGATCGGTGGTTTACATAATTCAACGTGGTATTAGAGCAGGAGATCTTGAGTTCGAGTCTCTGCTATGTCGTTTTCTCCCCGTTTAAAATTAATTCAAATTTCTAAGTCCACAAGTGAGAGAGAGTGTTAGTTGATATAATTAAATTTACCCCCAACCTATCAGCTTAAGCTTCCTCCCTGACAGGGATTCGAACTCAAGACCTATACCATGTTGAACTATGTAAATCATCCTAAAAGCTTAAGCTTGTAGATTGAGACGAATTTAATTCTATCAACTAACAAGTGGTTTACATAATTTAACGAAAGTGAAAAGGAAACCTTAAGGAAAGAGAGCCTTTGTTTCTTCTATCAATAAGTGCAGCAGGAATTTGTCCTGATAGATTGTTTCCTGCTAAGTTTCTGCAGAAATGATAAATCTAGTGAGTTTTTTTTTCAAAGATTTTAATCTTTTACATGAGATTCAAAGTAAGCTTACAGCACAGTCAGCAGTGGCATGCTAGCAAGGAAATCAGGCACTGATCCACTCAAGCTATTATTTGACAAATCCCTGAAATAATCAAAGTGATTCATCAATCTCTTTGTTAGGACAGTGAAATAATAATCTTGGTTTTGAATCAGTTACTTACAAAACCTCAAGCATAGCAAGATTTGTTATGGCTTCTGTGATTTCTCCAGTTAATCCACTAGATGACAAGTTCCTGTTAAGAAGTACACCTTCAACTTAGCATTTATGTAAGGTAATCATTTTTGTAGATAGAAAATTATTTAATGTTGGGGGCACTAACTGAAGACTAATCTCTGAAAATATTTGTTAAAGCATTTTAATGGATGAATTACAAAAAAAGGCTTGAGTTCTTTGTATAGAGAACTTCAGCAACTATTTTCTAATAAGAACTTCTTAATTATCATCGGTTGGCCTAGTGATCATCAAATAGATCCTTGAAAATCTAAGAGGTTATGTGTTCGACTTATGATGGCCATCTACCTATGAATTAACTTACTACAGATTTTCTTGACTGGCAAACGTTGTAGGGTCATATTAGAAAGTGTAGGCATCCATCTCAAAACTAATTGGCTATGAGAGGAGTAGCCTACCTTATCTTATAAATGTGTATAAAAGTCCTCACCTTTCCAATGTGAGAGAAGTGCCACAAGATGAGTATCTCCAACATGGTATCAGAGCAAGAGGTTTTTAGTTTGAATCTCTGCCGTGTTGTTTTCCTCCCATTTAAAATTAATTTCACTTGTAGGGCATTTAACAAATTTTTAAGACTCACAAGTGAGGGAGAGTGTTAGTTGACATAATTAAATTTACCCAAACCTATCAGCTTAACCTTTTAGGTTGATTGGTAGTTTAACATAATTCAACAGGTCAAAAGTTCACGGATATTAAAAAAAAAACTTCTAACTACAAACAAGATAGTTAATGTTGTTGTTATAATTAACTTTACCTCAACCTATCAACTTAAGTTTTTGTGTTGAGTTGTGAGTTAACATGATTCAACAAAAGGAGTTCAATAGATGAAGTAAAAGGGATTGAGTTGTTTTTAGTGAGAACTTCATAAATTGTGTACTAGCTAAAACAACTTCTAACTATATTACAAACAATATTAGTTAATCAATCCAACTAGTAAACTAATCAAACTACTCACAAGCTTGTGATTCTAGGAGGATTTGAATCAGCATATTTGCAGACAAGAGCTCTCCAAGCCAATTTTTTTGGGACACATGGATCTCCCTGCCAATCTTCCTTTGTAACCTCATAAACTTTCTTAACAGATTCAATAGCATCAACTGTAAAGAAAGACAACAAAAGCGTTAAAGCATACAACAACCTGTTGGAATTACGTTAAACCAACCAATTAATCTAAAAGCTTAAACTAATGAGTTCAGTTAAATTTAATTATATCAACGATCACACCCTCCCTCACTTGCATACTTTAAAATTTTAGAAGCATCCAACTAGTGAAATTCAAATTTAATTGGGGAGGAAATGACTTGACAAAGACTTAAACTCAAGATCTCCTGCTCTGATATTGTTGAATTATGTAAACTACTAATCAACCTAAAAGCTTAAGTTGATAGGTTTGGGTAATTTAATTTTATCAACTAACACTACCTCTCACTTGTGGACTTATAAATTTTAGAAACGTCCTGCAAGTGAAATTAAATTTAAATGAAGACTTCTCTCCATGGCAGAGACTCAAACTCAAGACCTCCTACGCTGATACCATGTTGAATTATGTAAACTACCAATCAACATAAAAGCTTAAGCTGATAGGTTGGAGTAAATTTAATCATATCAACTAACAAATACCATGTTAACTTAATCTTCTAGATTGATCAGTGATTTGACATAATTCAAGGCAAACCAATACAAATAAAAAGAAAATCGTAGAAATATGAATTACCGTCTCCTTGATCTGTGGTAGGTTGATCAAAGTTCATCACTTTAAATATCTCAAGTGCATTCAAGATGGGTGGGAGAGTTGAACCTTCAGACCTCACCAATTTAAACTCATATCTTGAACTGATAGGTAAGGGTTCTTGGCTGTAGATGACATTTTCACTGTGATTTGCAGGGGAAACATCCTTGCTATAAAAAAGCTTGTCATTGCCAAATATTTTGAAAATTCTTGATTGGTTAGCAGCAAGTGGTTGAATTTCTGCAAAGAACAAATACACATAGAACTGGTTGGATTGGTCAGGATCATCCCAAGGTATGATCATTGGTGCACTTTCATTTGCCACTGTTGATGCTGTATTCAGCACTGAAGATGGTGCTCTAAAGCCTATGTTATCAACATTTCCTACTGGAGATGATGTGCTTATTGTAATCCATCCAGAGATGGGGAGTAATGGACTCCAAATTCGATCATACTCATCTTCTGGATATCTATAATGTTCAAAATACAATAAGTTAACGTTCACGTGATCGGGCGGCTGCCCAGACAATAGATACAGAAGAATTCGAATTCATAACCTTTTAATCTTTAAGTACGTACTTTATGTCAACCATCGTAAGTTGACCTATTAGTCAAATACAGCTTTGAGAACTAAGTACGTGTTTGGTGTACTGGTTGAGTTATTATAAATAGTGTTTAGGGCGGAGGATATTATAACATGAGTTATAATAAATGGTATTTGAGGTGCAGGTTATTAAAACATGGACAAGGAAATGATTACTCTCAAACGGAGGCATGAGTTATATGGGACGGGAACGGAGGTAATGCGAAACAATTACTTGAGTTTTCTACTGAATATATATATATAGACAGAGAGAGTGAGAGCGCAGAACTTATTTGCTGCTGGAGTATCACAAGAATTTGAATTCATAATCTCTTAATCTTAAGTACATACTTTATGTCAACCATCATGGGTTAGCCTAGTGGTCAAAGAGAGCCTTGCGGAAGTAAAACCATGTTTGGAGAACTGGTTAAATTATTATTAATGATGGATCATTATGAACTGTGTTTGGAGTGCAGAATATTAAAACACGAGTTATGATAAACGATCTTTAGAGTGCAAGTTATTATAACATGAGTTATAATAAATGGTGTTTGAGGTGTTAGTTCTTATATAAAATAGAGGCAAAGGTTATGTGAAACAACGGTTCGAGTTTGGGTCAATCCATTGGCTCTTATAACCGGCGGGGGAAACGTGGGTTGGGTTATAATAACTTAACCTTGAGTTGCCTAAACAGCCCCACACACAACCTAAGAGGTTACGAGTTCAGTTCATTATGACCACCTAGAAGTTAATTTCTTACAAGTTTCCTTGACAACTAAATATTGTAAGGTCAGGTAGTCTGTTATGTGAGAATAGAGGATGTGCGCGTAGACTAGTCCAAGACACTCACAAATTTAAAAAAAAAAGAAAGGGTAAATACTCTATGTTAATTGAGTTATGTTCTTATTGGCAGATAAGTTCTGCTCATATATAAACACTTATTTTGAGGAGCAGTTAATCGACTCACCGAATGAATGTTTCGTTATCAGCTCCGACATCCAAACGAAGGAAGGTTGCCAACGATCCAGACTCGGTTGCATAACTGGTCATTGGCAAAGGCCTGAATTCCAAAGCAGAAATAAAGGGTGTTCCATTTCCAGTGTTGACAAGACAAACCTGTGCATTATTTGAAGTTGTGATGTGAATGATCTCCTCATGTATGATATTCCCTACCAATCTTAGTTTCACAGTCACCCAAAAGTTTGTTCCAAAGTGCAAATCAAATTCAGGAATGGTGTTTTGGCCATCGTAATTTCCGTACCCGAAACTAGCTCGAATCAAATACTTCATTCCAACTTTCACCTTAACATTGTAGCAGTTCCTTATTCCTTGTTCAAAACTCCTAACATTCCACAGCTGTCTCTCGAGACTAGACGATCTTTCGTCTGGTGGTACGTTGTATATCGAGCCGCTGTCGATAAAACTCGAATCCGAGACATAATTTAAGCCTGTTGTTGGCTCTGTGTAGCTAGAATTTGATCCACAGTCAATACTGATGAAATCTGAAACAAAAAACATGTATCAAAACATAATCAAGCTACATGTTCGTAGCATATATACACACAAACTTCATAATTTACAAACCTTGTTGACTTTGGCCATAAACCAACTGCAAAAGAATAAAACTTGCTAGAAAGATCAAAGGAAAGTGTTTTAGCCTCCCCATGAATCTGTTTGTTTTAGAGAACATTCATTGAGGCATTCCATCCACCTATATAATGCTAAACCAATCTGGTCAACCAAATTTCTCCCCTCTAATGGTTGTCAAACACAAAACAATTAGTCAACTTTAGCCAACGAGATTGAACATAATTCAACTGACATAAAAAAATGTTTATTTTTGATCAAGTGGTCATGATTCCGAATGTCACCATTAAGATGATTGTTGAGATAAAAAAACTTGGTCAACTTTAACCAACAATACAGAGCATAACTCAACTGACGAAAGATGTGTACTTTAAGATCAAGAATTCGAATCGACTAACAAGAACGTAACTCAACTAACATAAAACATGTACTTATGAACAGAGGTTATGAATTCAAATCTTCCACCTGATCTTTAGTGACTCGAAAAAAAAAAACGGTCAACTTTGGATTGGTGGAGGCGTAATGAAACATTATTTTTGAAAAATGTTAGTCCTTCTCACGAATGCTTACAATGTCAACCAAAGACTTAGTCCATCCAATTGGATATTTGCTTAAACTTTAAATTTTTTCTTTCCTATTTGTTTATGAGAAAAATACTTAAAGAGTCTAGCTAAGTGACAACTCATTTTGTTGGGAATTTGCAAGTGGTGTAGAAGTTGCAAATAAAAATTAAAAGTCATCCAAGTTCAGGTTGTACGTTTGACAGATTCAAACAATTGATTGAAATTATTTATTTTTAGAAAAAAAAAAATGATTAAAATAAATACACACACACACATATATATATGCGCGCATTTTTTAAGGATAAATTATAAATTTGGTCTGATTTGAAAAAAAACAGAGTTTAATCCCAATAGTTTCAAAAACTAGAATTTAGTTCTTGATTTAAAGAAAGTTAGAATTTGAGTGTTTATGTACTTAGTCATAAGATTTGATAAAAATCTAAAGATTCGTTTTTATTGTTCGTAATCGCTGAAAATTATGTACGTGAAAATTAGTTATTATTGCATAAAAAAATGAGACTTTTTTGTTCCATTAGTCACTTTCACATTGTCATCATTAATGCATAACAGCTTAAAAACGATAACGACTATTTTCTTAGGTTTTATCAAAGTATAGAGATTAAATTCTAATTTTTAAAATCATATAGATTAAATTATAATTTTCTTTAAACCATAAAAATTAATTTTAATTTTTTAAATCATTCAGACTAAATTATAACTTTCTTTAAATCAAACCGATCTAATTTATAATTCAAATAGACAAAGTTTTAAAAGCTTCCAAACATTGGTAAGAAATATATCCAAAAGTAAATAAATAAATAAAATAACAAAAACCCATAAATAAAAGTGACATCTGAAAGCAGAAATGACCATAACATCCTTATCCTCAGTCTACTAAACAAAAGTTCATAGACATTTGCTCTGCCAAGAAATTAGGGAGATTTTCTTGGGCCTCCATTGGGCTCAAATAAAGGAGAATGGCCCACTAATTGGGTCTCAATTTTCAATTTAATGTCCATTTGTTCATTTCCTTGAGCTACAAATATGGCATTCCTTTGTTAAAAAAATAAATAAATAATAATAATATATATATATATATATATATATATATATATTGGATAAATAATTTCCCCAAAATAATAAAAAAATGTAGATAAATTATAAAATATTTGTATATATAGTCATTAATACGTTTTAATACTGTATTATATTTTTGTTCGTAAATATTTTTTTCAAAATACTTTTCTTTTTCCATCTAACTTTTGACCTTTGAGATAATTATTTTTTTCTTAATACAGTAACATTTTAAAATATTTGCATATATAGTCATTAATGATACAAAAACTACATTCGTTAGTTTTTTTTTTTTTTTTTTGAATGTGATTATATTTATATTATTTTCTAGATGAAAAGATTTGAAACTGTAACTTCGTAGAGAGTAACGTTGTTGAACTATTACTCATGTAGGCACTTTGCGTTAAGTTTTTAAAAACATAAATATTAATACGATATTAAAAACATAGATGAGAGTAATAATTGTACACACTTGAGTTAAAACCAAAACAAAATATTTATTATTAAGGAAATTAAAAAAAAAAAAAAAAAAAAAAAACAGTACAAAAAGCAAGTACACAAGTAGATAGTTGGACATAAATAAACATAGATAATTAACTTAATATATTAATTATTAAAAAGCTTAGTTAGGAAAATAAAAGATTGGAGGAAAAGCATTAGAGCGAATTCTGTAGTTCATGCCTTCACGAGCTTTGACTTGTTTCCCAAGGAACCTGAGGTAGTTTGCAGTTTCATCAATCAATGATACAATGTCCATTTCACCCCCACCAGGAATTATACTCTGCAAAACCCTAATATTTTCGCTTATCCTCTCCCTTCGTTTTTTCGTCGCCGTCGTCGCCTCCGGATCATCGATCAACGCCATGATATTCCTCTTCCTCTTCTTCGATTCTTCGTCCATCGTCTCCAACTCTAGGTTCACCGGCCTATACATCGCGGCGTGGTACGATAACTCCTTCATAAATTGTGCCATACTGATACCTGGATGATCTAGATCGGTTCGTTGCTCGGGTTCGTTGTTGTTGTTGCTGCTGTCGTCGTCGTCGTGGTTGTTGTTGGCTGAGCTTGAGCTTGGTTGTTTTTCAATCATGGGATTTGTTTGTTTTGAGTTTTTGTTCTCACTATTAATGTCCAAATTTTCATCCTTTGGTGCAATTTCTACATATAGCAAATCTCTTGTTGGGTTATTTGCATGAAATATAATATAAATTAATATTAATTTTGCATGGTGCAATTTTATTTATAAATAATAATTTTACAAATGATAAGTTAAATGTAATGATAAGTTAAATGATTTTGATATTTTTAGAAATCAAATCTCATTTTAAAAAATGTTTTTAAAAAATGTTTTTTTTTTTTTTTTTAATTCACCAACGGAATTCAAATGATTCAAGTAAAAGACAAAAACTATAGTGTAAAATGAGAATAAAAAAACAAGCTTTATTTCCAAATATTATCCATTTCTATTCGGTCAATAAAAATATAGTCTTAATTAATGACATAATATATGAATTTATTTATTTTATTTTATTTTTTTACACTATGGAAAGAGATATATTAAAACAAAATATGGATTGACACATAATATAAGACAAAAGAAATTAGTAGTTCAAATCAATTAAAAAAGATTTTTGTTTCAAACATTTTTTATTATATATTAAAAAAAATATTCCCATAATAAAAATTTTATGAAAAAAACTTAATACTGAAAATAATGAATTTATGAAAAAAATCTGTTAGGGATGTTTATTTGTAAAATTGTGGAGTGTTTATTTTGAGTGGTTAGAAATGAGAGATTATTTTGAGTGATTATAAATAAAAAATTGTAATAATAGCTCGTTTGTATAAGATTTTTAAATAATGATTATAAAAATTCGTTTATAAAATCTTCATAAACACTCAAAACAAACATTTCTAAGTGGTTCAAAGTCTCCAACAATAAATCCCATTAAATCAAAAAATTTATTTTTATTTGAGCAAAAATTTAACCAAAGGCTTGAAAATATAAGAATATAAAATCTAAATAAATACTAAATTCGATTTAGTAACAGATTATAAAAAAAAACCCAAAGAAAAAAAAAGGGTGTTATTTATTTTAACAGGTTTACTACAAAATTATCAAACCTTTGCCATTTTCATGCTCCTCCAACAAGAGTACTCCACCAGAGCTACATCCATCCGGCTTTGGCTCGGGTTCCTTAGTCGACAATTCAATCGCCCTCATCTTCGGCTCGAGATCTTCGATATCGGGCGTGGAAGTTTCGATCTCGGTCTCGAGATCAGATTCGATTTCAGGCATGGGAGTTTCGATCTCGGGCATCCCCATCATTCTTGCAACTGTTTGAATCTCTCGTAATAGCAAGCTCGAAACACGACTCGGGTCGTCGTCGTCATCGGACAAGTATAAGCTTTCTTCGCAATCGTCATCGTCGTCGTCTTTGTCATTATTGCTCCGAGTGTCATTGCATTGCAAATCATCCATGGTTTTACAAGCTATGGAGATTTTGAGTTTTTTTAAGAGAATTAGATAAGAGGGCTTAGTTTGTTTGGTGGGGGTAAAGGGCTTTATATATAGGATGATATATGATGTATTATTCAACAAATTATTTAATATTCAATGTATTTTATTAAATAATATTGGGTTCTATATCTCTTAGTCAAGGAATTATCACATGGATAAAATAAATAAATATCTAAACATTTATAAGATAAAATAAACTATTTCTCACATAACATTTACACGATCGATAGTTCAAGTCTCTTCAATTTTACTAGTTGTATCTAAAAAAAAAAATTGTTATATTACTATCTATCTTATAAAAACAATAGATGTATCGAGCGTTAGTATTTCAAATTAGTATTTACCAAATACTCCTTAAAAAAACGATATCCAAACCAAAGTTTGATAGCAGTCATTACTTTTAAATATTCAAAATAAATCTTCATTATAAATACTAAATTTAAATGTTTTTAAAATCTATACCAAAACAAGTTTTTATTGTAATTATTACTTATAAATATTCTAAATAAATTTTAATTTTCAATACTCACTTAAAAAATAAAATTCAAACAAATTTTTAATTACAATCATTATTTATAAATACTCAAAATAAATATTCATTCTAAATACTAATTGCTATATTCAAACAAGTATTTGGCTGTAATCGTTACTTCAAAATAAATTATAAATTAAATATTAATTTTAAATACCTTAAAATGTGAATCCAAACGTCTGGACTGCTGACAGTATTTAGGATATGCGTGCGTATATAATAATAGTTTTTATTATTTATTTATTTATTGTAAGTATTATTTTATAACAACCTGAAGTGAACAGCGTGAGCCACGTGACAAAATGAGTATTTGTTACAATTCAACTAACCATTGAATGCCACGATGGATTACATGGGCTGCATTTCACGTGTGAAACAAACATTGATTTGCGCGCTTGAATTTTGTCACCGACTCCAAACTTTTTTAAGTAAACATTTCAGAAACTATATCCTAAATAAATACAAACTTATGAGTTATGATTATTTATATATAATATCTTTCTTTTTTTACTTACAAAGAGTTATGAAATTGAATTTATAATTTAACCTAGTTTTTGTTTTTTAATTACTTCAATATCGCTATATAATACTATCATTTAAACAAAATAATAATTGATATAATAAAAAAAAAACTTTCCATTTACTTATTTAAACTTTTTTTTATATATTACAACAAATAGAAGTTTCGAATACTTGAACTATTGATGGAGTGAATGTTGATATATTACTGATGCTAATTGAACTATGTTGATTTTGGTGATAAAATAATTTTTTATTTGTTAAAACAAAATATCATTGATTATATAAGTTATTTTTAATCTCTATGAGAAGATTAAGCAAAATTGGATAACATTGAAGATAAATAATGATTTGAGTTGATCGAGAAGTTTCGGTAATCATCAATTGTCATATCATTATTCAAAATTTAATGACAAAATTAAAATTAATTTTTGAGACAATATTTTTCAAAAATAAATTGGATCAAAAGTTCGTTTTATTTTGAAGCTGTGTCAAAATTAAATAAGACTAATGTTCAGTTAGTCAGCCCAAACATGGAAGTCTAAATCCTAACAGATATAGGCCCAAGTCTATGTAGAAAAGCCCAATGGGTCAAGCTCAAAGCCCATGTCCAAAAGCACATCAAGCTCAAGCCCAGATGCATGAAAGTTTTATAAATAGAATGAAAGTCTCCACTTTTCGGGGGAGTTTGAAATTCATAGGGAAAGATCAAACGTCCTTCCGGAATCCAAAGATCAACAACTCATGACCAACAAGCTGCAAAAGAATAAACACATTCACACATATTCAAATCGATACAAATATATATTTCAAATTTACACGTCTTACATTCATATTCTTTGTTGAAATCTCGTGTTATATTTTATTTTATCAATTACAATTATATAATTTTCAAAATAGATTCTTATTTTTTTCAAAGTTACAATAATCAGGATTGAGGAACTTAAATAAGATAAATATCGATTTTGTGTAATTTATTTATCTATATTTTTTGTATTTTATTAGTTACAGTAGAGAAAAGAGAGATGTATATGTCCTTTTAAAAATTGAATTTTTATTTATGTTTAGATAAAATATATGATACTCAAAAAAAAAAAAAAAAAAAAAACTTAAAATAGTAGAGAAAAGATCAAGGGCAATGTTAGATTATTTTGGCCTATTTCTTTAGGCACAAAATCCTAGAAGAATTGATTAAATCGATATGTATAGATTCATTGTGTATATCCTTAAATATCATCATTTTTTTATTTCAATAAATAAATAAATAAATAAAAGCTCTTGAATATATCATTAAATGGGCCCATCTGGCCCATCTTCAAATGGGCCTCATACGAAGTTATTATTCATGTATAAATATATAACTCTAATTACAATTATAATTTGGATCTTATTTTTTATGAAATTTAAATTGAGATAAATATATAATGATTTGGTGAGTCCAACTGATAAAGTTGTTAAAGGGAGTTGCTTGGTAAATTTTAATTTTTTGAATTAAAACAAAATAAAAATGTGGTTAAAGATAGTCGTTTTGAATAAGGTTGGGGATTTGACAACCCTATTTTTTATATATAATTTATTATTATTATTATTATTATTGATGATTCTGAAAATTATTGATGGCATTCTTTATATGGATTTATCATCTCTCTTTTGTAATGTCTGATTTAGACATAAATTTAAAGTATAAAATAAAGTAAACATTAGTTTAATAAGTTGTGTTGTATGAATGTTATTCTCAAATTAAATTATGCATAAGCTCATGTAGTGGATCCAAAGATTTCACGAAGCCCAATCAAAAAATTAGGTAAAAAAATTCACGAAGTCCAAATGCACAAACTCTCGAGAACTCGATAAATATGAGTTCTTCCTCATTTCCAAGGAATTTGGATTTGAACATAGACCTAAAGAACTAGCTAGAGATTAAAGATCCATATACTCCAAAGCATCAAGTCAAATAAAAACAACGAGTCTATAGCCTTGGCCGACAGGCCCAGGTAGTCTTTGAAATTTCAGTGTGATGAGGAATTGTTGGTCTTCAACGAGGAATTCCTAGTAAGCTCGAGTCATCGGCTCGCGTTGACTACGTCTCTGCCCTTTGTACACACCGCCCGTCGCTCCTACCGATTGAATGAGACATGTTAGTTTTACCCTATTGATGACAGTGTCGCAATAGTAATTCAACCTAGTACGAGAGAAATCGTTGATTCGCACAATTGGTCATCGCGCTTGGTTGAAAAGCCAGTGACGTGAAGTTACCGTGCGCTGGATTATGACTGAACGCCTCTAAGTCAGAATTCGGGCTAGAAGCGACGCATGCACCAATCACTCGATTGCCGACCAGCAGCAAGAGCCTTCTTAGAGCGTTAAACAATTCATAAGAGAATTTATAGATCAAAATTCATAATTCAAAACACCCAACGAAAAAAGCTCAAACAAATCGATCTTTTCTTCACCTATAAGTTGAAGATTCAATCACTCACCGTCTGAAAACAAGTTCACAAACAACAAATCAACACCTTCGAATTCAATTTTTCAAGAAAAATAATCAAATAAAGACGAATATTAAAAATGGTAAAACATACATTTAAATCAATAAAATTCAACTTTATTTCAAACAAAAATTTGATGCGAACAAAAAATTTAAAATTATGAGTTAAATGATTAATTTATTACGACCACTAATATAAATAATTATGATTTAGTGGTGGTGAGTGATAGGTGGAGGAGTAAAGTGCTTCAAACTATTGCAAATTTTTATTTTATAGCTTTTTTTAAGGGGTTTTTCATGAATAAGAAAAAAGCAAGGATTTTTATTTTTATTTATTTATTTTTTTTTCCTCATGGAGTTCAAAATTTTAGAGAGAGTCGAATTCTTAGCTTGTTAAGTAGTTTTTTTTTTTTTTTTGAAATAGCTATTTTACCCAATATCCGAATAACCATGCTCATCCCTAGATCCGACACCATAATACATCGATCAAGAAAGTGGAGACTACAAACTATAGCTTGTTAACGTAGTTAATTAAGTATAATACATTAAATTAATTCAATAAAAATCTTTAGATTTTTGTTAAGAATAAAATATTAGATAAAATTACAAACATTTCTTTCAAATTTTATTACATATAATAAAAAAAAACAAAAATAATTAATTAATAGCTTTCAATATAACCTCTTATTTCATATTATCATATTTTTATTTTATTTTATTTAAAACATTTTCCTAACTTGATATGCTTAACCATTAAGACATTTATTAAATCGTCTAAAATAAAATTCAGTTCACACTATTTAAAAAAAAAAAAAAAAAAAAAAAAAAAAAAAAAAAAAAAAAAAAAACAGATATTCCTATGTTTGGCAAGTTATTATCATTATTTTTTGTTCTCTTACTTAACAATACACAATTTACGTTACATAATTAATTAGCTACGGTTACATGCAATAATAATAATAATAATATTATTATTATTATTAATCTAATTGATTAATGCCACTAATTTTATATTAAATTTGAAAACATTAGTCCACAATCTGCAGCTACCGGAGACGAATATTGACTGGCCGGTCTCCTAGGGCTTCTCACAAATTCTCCTTCTCCGATCGTTGATCGTGTTCTTCCTCTCAATTTCAACCAGAATACTCGGATTTTCGAATCCCTTGTTCGTTAATTTTGTTTCTATTACTCAACATTTCGGTAATTACAATCTCCGATCAACTCCATCCTTCAAAGTTTCAGCCACCATTGGCATTGTACGGCCGTCGAGCGAGGTAATAGTTTCCTCTGCATTTTTGATTTTGAACTACTGCCATGACTTGTGCTGATGAGAATTTCTGTTTCGAGATGATTCGTTTGATTTTGCGTTGTGGTGAAATTTCTCGGTTTTCGTCGATGTGAGTGATTTTGTTTGGGTTTCTAGTTATGGAAGTGTGACGTTGAACGTTTTTTGTTGGATTTGAGATTATTAGTTATGGAGGATGGTAAGGATTTTGGTGTTTTAGTTAGAGTTAATCAAATCAGATATCCTACTATGAGGTTATTGCAGTTCTTCTTGGTGTTCATAGTATTGGGCCTTGGTGCTTCGATTATTAGTATGAATACTATTAAATATTTTGGAGTTCGAACTGCTGCCCCTGTAGTATCATCAGTTAATATCATCCAGCCTCGCTTTGAACTTGAAGAGCCAAGTGGGATTGATAGTTGGATCAGGGCTCCTTCAAATCTTATTCATAGCATGAATGATCAGGAGCTTCTATGGCGAGCTTCCTTTGTTGCTCAAGTTAAAGAGTACCCTTTCAAGAGAGTTCGCAAGATCGCCTTTATGTTCTTGACGAAAGGACCTTTGCCTATGGCCCCTCTTTGGCAACGGTTCTTCAATGGTCATGAGGAGCTGTATTCGATCTACGTTCATACCTCCCCGTCGTACATTGCTGACTTCCCGCCTTCGTCGGTGTTTTATAGAAGACAG
This sequence comes from Cyclanthera cordifolia, assembly GCA_037832605.1. Classification (NCBI taxonomy): domain Eukaryota; kingdom Viridiplantae; phylum Streptophyta; class Magnoliopsida; order Cucurbitales; family Cucurbitaceae; genus Cyclanthera; species Cyclanthera cordifolia. The sequence continues at coordinate 5,927,447 of JBBMEG010000018.1, forward strand.
ATTCCTAGTCAGGTAATAACAATTGTTTCCTTTTCTATAGAAGACTATAGTAGTGTTCCTTTTTTGGCAGTTTGCTTTGTTTCATTTTAAAGGAAGAAATATGTGAAAACTGAAGACTTATCATTCATGTGGTTTTTCTTTAATCATTTGTTGGAACTTGGATGGTGTTTTGTGATAAAGCCAATGGGGATAGGATAGTTGCCTCTAAATGATGATATTTTAGTGTATTTTTAGGCTTGTATATCACTTTTGCCCATCAGCCTCGCAGTTTTGGTAGAATTTGGTGTTGTTGGGCAAAGCAATGTTGTGATTTCTTTTAACGCTTTAGAAAATATTGGGACTTGATTTTCTGTGAAGCATTTGGTTAGAAAGAAACAACAGAATTGTTGGACGATCCTACCGTTTCGATAGCTTTGTCTTTTAATCTAAATGATCTAAGTCTGGAGAAATACTTCAATTTGTTAATTTAATCTTTGTTCAAGACTCTTTTCTTGTACTATCGATGCCGCATAATATTTAATTGAATGCATACTTTCATTTCAACTTGTCATGTAGGAGTGACCTCCAAGTGAATCTCTTGATTGAGATTTTCTTTTCAATAATCAGGGACTTGATAACCAAGAGGTTATGACTCGGCCTCAAATATTATTGAATTAAAAAAAAACCGAGAACTACAATATTCACATTGTGGTTTTTCTCTGGGTAGGTTACAGAATGGGGCGAGATGAATATGTGTGATGCAGAAAGAAGACTGCTAGCTAATGCATTACTCGATATCTCCAATGAATGGTTTATTCTCCTGTCGGAGGCTTGCATCCCTCTCCACAGCTTTACCACAGTCTATCGCTACATTGCAAGATCTCGCTACAGCTTCGTGCATTCGTTTGATGAGCAAGGACCCTATGGAAGAGGACGCTACAACAAAAAAATGGCACCTGAGATAAACCTCACTGACTGGCGCAAGGGTTACCAATGGTTCGAAGTCAATCGTGAACTTGCAGTGAAGATAGTTAAAGATACGAGTTACTACCGTCTATTTAAAGAGTTTTGCCGACCAACCTGTTACGTCGACGAACACTACTTCCAAACAATGTTGAGCATCGAATCGCCGAATCTTCTGGCAAACCGCAGCCTTACGTTTGTGGACTGGTCGAGGGGTGGAGCTCATCCTGCTACATTTGGGAAGTATGATATCACAGAAGAGTTCTTTAGTAAACTTCTTGAAAGCCAGAAATGTGTTTACAATGATCAGCCTTCTTCTCTTTGTTTTCTTTTTGCTAGAAAATTTGCTCCAAGTGCCTTAGATCGTTTATTAGAAACTGCTCAAAAAGTTATGGGGTTTTGACAAAATCTACGCTTCAGCAATTCTTCATTTTTTTCTTTTTTTGGAGGTTTTAATGAGAATTCTCATAAATCTTAGTTTACAGAACCCCTTTTCTTTTTCTTTTTTTTTTTCTTTTTTTTTTTTTGTTATGCAAGAAAACGTAGAACCTAGATTTTTAGTTATATATATTACATATATAATATTGAGTTTCTATTATCAATTAATTTTATATTAAATCCAACCACGTAGGATGCTCTAGAAATTATTAAACTTAAAAGTAATTATACAACAATTGAGTTGCTTCCTGAAAACAAAAACTATATTTGAGTTTATATAATATAAATATTGTGTAGGGCCAATATATTTATAAATTACATGGTCTAAATAAGTCTAAATTATTATGTAATACGGATTAAAAAAAAAGTCTTTATGTAATAAAAATTCACACTTTATGCGAAATTTACCGTAGTTCAACAGCATTAGTAAATGTCAAAAGACCATAAGGTAATTGGTTCGAATCCCCACTTCCATTTGTTATAATCTCAAAAAAAAAAAAAAATCACTTTATTAAGACATATTAAAAAAAAAACTTTCTTTTACAATAATTTCACACTAGAGCTTAGTTTTGCTTTAAAGGAATTAAATTATTACATTTATAGTCCCCAGGGGGTGGGGATCTGAAGGTGTAGTAGCCTCCATTCCTTTGATGTTTCTCGGTGGAGCAAAAAAGCTTCATTTAAAAAAAAATATATAACTCCTATAATAACTTATACTCCAAACCGTTTATCATAACATGCACTTCTTGTTAATCATAATCCGCGTTTATCATAACATACCATCTAGCATAACCAAACTCATGCCTCAACACACCCATAAACATTAAATTGTTACAACTTTTGAAATATCCGCTAAATTATAATGAACTAAAATTAAAAAACAAGATTGTAGTATTAACAAGTGTATTACCCTAATAAAAAATTCAAAGTTTGTTTCTCTCCCTCAATTGTTGTTGAACAGAAAAGGTAAAAAATAAAAAAAATTGTTTCAACAAAGATCAAAAACCAAAAGGTATCATTTTAATATGTTATATACATCAAATTGATTATGCACTAAAAAAACCATGTAAGGAATAAATATTTAAGATATCATATAAATATTTGTGAGTGGTTTAGGTTAAGAATTAGATTTCGGTATCAGGTTCTTCGAATACTACAGCAGACAATATAATAAAATGTGAAAGTGGATAGTTATTATTCTCGCCTTTTAATTAAAAAATGAGGATACTTGACCGTTGTCCCATCGGTTTTATTTATTTATTTTTGGAAAAAAAAAAAAAAAAAAAAAAAAAAAAAACTTCATTTATTATCATCAAAACTAACACTCAAAACCATCGTATTGAATCACATTTACATAATAGAATATGATAATGGTTATTCAAGAAATGTAAGAGAAATCTTTCTCAAAGAATAATGAAACTTACAGAAGCTCCACTTTCTTGAAACATTTATGCTGATTGATTTCTGACAGATGAAGCTCAAATGAAAAGCACAGAGAACACAGATGCTGTGCTGAGGGATTCACAGACTTACAATTCGTCGTGTCGTTTTTCTTCCGGTGAAGTTACTTGTGGCTGGAGTTCAAGAAGGTATCTTGTTGCCAATGAGGCGTGAAGAGCTGCACCGTAAGGGAGTGCGTCTTCGTTGATACGAAAGTAAGGGGAGTGCACGGAGTTGAGCCGACCCGATGTTTCGTTCTCCATTCCGAGGAAGAAGAAATATCCTGGGATCATCTCTTGGTAAAATGAAAAATCTTCAGATCCCATAACTGGTTGCATGTCCTTGACTTTATCAAGGCCAAGCATATCTCCTGCAACATTTTGGAAATGTTTATGCAACTCTTTATTATTGACAGTAGGGGGGAAAATGGGTTTCTCGTCCTCGAAAAAATTGACGGTTGCATTGCATCTATGCACGGCAGCTTGTCCGGTAATAACCTATAACATAACAGGAGCGAATCAGACTACCATGTCAAAGATGGTAACAATAATAATGACTTCCAAAAATTACTTTTCATCTGTAACATAGCTCAACTACTTTCGTTTTTCCTATAATATACAAAGTGGAGAATCGAACATCTAACCTCAAGGTCATAATTAAAAAATGTCGGTTGAGCTATGCTCATTTCAGCATAACTCAACTACACAATATGAATATAACTGAACTGGTTCTGACTTTTTTTTATCAAAAGAAAACTCAAAAGTATTACTTTTCATCTAGCTTTAAAATTCAAAGACACAATTGTAGAACTTGAATAGATCTTGTTCAAATATGGTCGTTAATAACGATCCTAAAGATATTATGTTCTTAGAGATCGAGTGTCGAATGCTCGATATTTTATTTTATGAAAGAGAAGTACTCCACGAAAAGTGTTCAATTCGCAACTCAAATTTAAAATACCTCTTTAATACGTTGCTTAAGCTGGATCATGCTATCCTTCAAGAAAGCTCGGAAAGTGCCACCTATTGTAACAGAATCTGGAATTACATTGAATGCGCCACCACCTTGGAACTTAGCAACTGTTACTACCTGCACATATTCACTGTGTGAATGTGGTTTCTTATTTGAGAATAAAAGCAAGCATTTTTTTTTTTGAGATTGCAACAATAGGGGTGGGAGACTCGAACTCGTGATCTCTTGATCATCGGATTTACACTAATGCCGTTGAGCTATTGCTCTTATTAGCTCTTATTGGCAATGAGACCTTGCAAATATATTTAGCTGCAGAATATTGATCACAAGGGCAATCCACTAACAGCCAACAAAATGGTTTAAAATCAATTTTGTCATATCAAAATCATTCCAATAGCCTTGAATAGTTTTGATAATAAGTTACTTGTAGACAAAGCACTTCACCAAAATAGCTCTCATATATATATATATATGCGCTCCCATCAACTTAAGAAAATAGAAACACCCAGGGGGGACAAGACATTCTCTGCCTTAACAACTCTTCAAAAAAATATTGTATCTACTTATCATGCCCATACTTGTTAGAAGAAAATTTATGAACTTGGAGAGCTCACTTCCATGGCTCTTTATGTGATTCAGTTAAGAAGAATTCAAGAACATTCCTCTTCTTTCATTATGTGCTTCAACTACACAACACAAATGGAAGCTAATAATTAATATATTGGGTTCTAACCTCTCCTCTTTTTTTTTCCCTTTTTTTACATGTTAAGGGAATGTTCATAAGATATGATTGCTTTTGCTTTCCTTTGGTTCATGAAATGACTAATAACCCAATATATTAACTACATAATTCCTTATCAAAACAGAATAGGACAGAATGGCTTACCTGTGAATCTAGTGGATCTGCTTCCCTTGAAACAAGATGTTGTAAGCTCACAATCACATTAGATGCAGCCAAAAGTGGGTCTATAGAATGCTGAGGAATGGCGGCATGGCCTCCTTTCCCGCTAATTACTGCTTCAAAGAAGCCGCTTCCAGCTAACATGGGTCCTGGCCGCCCAGCCACTTCACCGAGAGGTATATTATGGGCAATATGCAACCCGAATATAGCGTTAACATTATCCAACACTCCATCTTCTATTACTTTCTTAGCACCTCCACCTCCTTCTTCAGCTGGTTGGAAAACTAGTACAACTGTTCCCTGTTGAGTGAATGAAAATCAAAGCAAACCATCAAGCATGATATTTAGCTTTGGACTAAAGTAGGGTAAAAGTGCAAAAGTTTTGGGAACATCCACCTCACAAGTGGGTAGGGGAAGAACATAAATATTTTTATAGCATAATATTTTTCTTCAACAATGCATTTCACTTTGAACCTCGTATCCTAGGCGCGATGCAGTGGTTGAGTGCATGAGCCTTGAGGGTATGTTCCTTATAAGAACCCATGTTCGAGGCCGTTATGGGGATTAATTTTCCAGGCGACTCCAAATTTCGTATCCATTTCCTAAATTATCTCCCAGTGTCTGACTTAGAGATAGACGTGGATGCCCCCTGGTTTAGAGAATCGAAGCTCCAAGTTCTCGGATTTTTTTTTTTTTAAAAAAACAACAAACTTTTCATATAGACCAAATGTAACCGACATCAACTCAAATTGCGAAAATTTTCGAGGGAGTAAAGGTAATGCCAGTTAAACACATACTCAGTGTCAAGATATTGATAAGCATAAGTAATGCAAGAAACAATATAGTAAGAAAGATACTAACTACTAAGTGCATACATTTCGACCAAATGCAACCGACTAGTCAACCCAATGTGATTCACTATATTAAATAAACTTCAAGGTCTGCTTCTAACTTTCAAATTTTCTTCCTACAAAAGTCAGCACATCTACATAATACAAAAAGAATATTTTGAAGCGCTTTCCTTTGCTCAGATTTTCTATTAAGATCTTACAAACTAATGTAGCGGAGGAAGGTAACTATAAAAAATTCAAATTTTAATTCATGATCTCCATAAATGAGACGGAGTCAGATCAATACCTTGGCTGTAAATCATTAAGAAAACTCCATGGAATAAAATATCATCCAACTAAAGCAATCACAGAACAATACCTTAAATCTGGATCCTAAACTAAGCATAAAGTGCAGATCAGATCTTTCCCAAAAACACTTTTTCCAATTGAAAAAATTTAAAGATTGGAAAACTATATCATTCAATTTAGAACCAGTAGATGCAGAATTCATTCATTTGAACACAAATTGATACTTGAAATGCTCACTTACTTTCAACTCCTCACTATGCTTTTGAAGGATCTTTGCAGCACCTAAGACCATCGCGACATGAGCATCATGACCACACGCGTGCATCTTCCCAGGAACCTTACTCTTATGTTCCCACTCCACCAATTCCTGTAAAAACCACAACTCACTTAGTCAAAAATTCAAACAAGCCCTGGAAAATTTCTGCTCAATTCTTTTTTTTTTTTTTGGAATTCTGCTCAATTCATTTTCAAAGTTGGTTAAAACTTGTGGCCTCCAAAATATGCTATATTGTAGCTCAGAGATGCATAGTTCTAAAATCTCTTGATGTCTCACGAATCGAGCCTTGGGACGGCAGCCGAGTACAAGAAGCTTAGCTCCGATTACCGGTCATCAAAATAAAATAACAAACAGAACAAAAATACGATAATTGCCATTCAGGCATATGATCAAACACCTTGTGGGCAAACTTCACTCTACATTGAACAACCAACTATCATACCCAATCGAAATGAAAAATATATATAATATAAATCGATTCAAACCTGCATAGCAAGAGCATCCATATCTGCTCGAATGGCAACAAAAGGGGGCTGACCAGAACCAACAAAGCCAATAACTCCAGTTTCAGCAACTGGGTATCGATAAGAAATGCCCAATTTATCTAATTCTGTTCTAATCAGCTTACTGGTCTCAAATTCCTGGTACCCAAGTTCTGGGTTCTCGTGAATTTTCCTCCGGATTCCCACAATCCAATCAAAAATCTCGGACTCCTTAGCAAATTGGAGGAACTTATTGGGAATTTCCGCAAGATAATCCGGGTTTGACGAAGAATCTGAAAGCACAAACGATGAAAGAAACAGATGAACGATCAAAATCCAAGAACCCCATCTGAGGAAAGCCATGATCAATCAGCTTCACTGCCGAAATCAAAGAGTGATTTAACAATTGAAAAAGAGGAAGTGGAAGGAATTGAGAAGTGTTGTTAGGTGGGACTTGAATTAAGAGCAGCCATTGAGAAGATTAAAAAGAGGCGACGAAGAGAAAGGCACTTTTTCCTCTCTTTTTTTTTTTTGTTTTAACAAAATTTTCCAAAAATTAATAATAATAAATTATATTTTTAAAATTTTAATTTTAATCTATAAATTTTTAGTTTTGTTTCCTTTTCTCTTTCAATTTTTTTAAAATCTAATTTTAATCCTTGAAGTTTGTTTAGTTTTTTAAACCATTTCAAAAAATACTTAAAATTAGTCTTCAGAAAAGAAAAGAAAAAATCTTTAAAAAAATTATCTTATTCCTTTATAAATTTTAATAATAATTTCACATTTTATCTTTTATTTTATATAAATTATTTCTATTTTTTACCTAATTTTCATTAATATTCACTTCAAATTTATTATTAGAGATCAAATTAAAGTTTTTTTTTTTAAATCTAAATTAAAATTAAAAATTTCAAAAGTTTATTACCTAATTTGAAACAATAAAATTAAATAATCAAATTATTATTTTATCAAAAAAAAAAAAAAAAACTTTCTGGGGTTGGAGTTGAAACTCATCAGAGTGGTGGCCGCATTTCTTCGTCCACGTGCTCGTTTAAATTTCTGAACGTGTTTTTTTTTTATTTTTGCACGTTTTAAATAGATTGTTGATTTCAATTTTTTTATTTTTTTTTTCAATTCTACCATCATTGATAAGTCTTCTCATCCAAAACTATATACTAATTGGCATCACTAAAATATTGTTTATCGTATTCATGAAAAAAAATGTATTTACTACGAAAAAAATAATAGTTCAGCGACTTAAGTGTACGCCGATCACGAGTTTAAATTCTTATATTCTCGATTGTTTTAATTTCAAAATATTTATATATAAATACACTGAGAATTATTTAGTGTATTCATTAAAGTCGTCTAATTTCTTTCCATACATGCTTTTTTGAAAATAATATAATAATAATAAATAAAAATGCAATAGGAAAGAGGAAGAGTGGATAGTCATTTAATTACATTTATTTTTTCAAGTACAAATTTTGATAAAAATGAATGAAAAAAATATATTTGTTGTCGTTGGATCTAATTTTTATTTGATATCTATATTTTAAATTAAAAAAAATTATTGTTAAATTTTAATAATGTTAAATTTTAATCATTGAGATAACAACGACGTTAGTTCAATATATGGTAGATTGACTAAAACGATAACTTTAAACTAGTTTTAAATATTAATATATTGATGAAATTATTGTTTTTTTAAAAAAAAAAAAACAGGTATGAAGTAAGCTAAAAAACTCACAAATGCTAAAAGTGAGTTAAAATATTCAATTTTGAAATATATGAACTAATAGGGGTGAAAGGAAAAATAAAAAAAATCAACAAAACGTCCGAACCGAATCAAACCGATCTAATGGATCGGTTCGTTTTTTTGAACAATATTGGGTTGAACGGTATGATATTTTAAAAAACTCAAATATATCGGTTCGATTTCGGTTCATGATGGAATAACTAATCAAAAAACAAACTGAACCGAATACATAAATAATAAGAAATAAATATGTTAGTATTTAATTTTGATGGAACGACCAATTTAAATGTGAATTATTAAATAAAAAGTATTGTAATTATTGTGATACTTACAAAAAGTATTGTTTTTTTTTTCTGTTAGTAAATTGAATGTCTTTAGAATAAAATTAAAAATCAAATAGTGAATGAGACAAAAAATTTTGAAAAATAAACCAAAATTTTTATTGAAATCAAAACCGAAAATCGAACCATTGGTTTTATCTTTTATTGGACATCGATTCGAATCCAATTATCGAAAAATCGAGATATTTGTTTAGTTATCAGTTTGGGATAAAACCGATAAAAATCGAACCGAAATCACTCATAGGAACTAAATTAAAACTCAACTTCAAACTCAAAAACCAAAAGTGAGCAATATTGAAATGACAAAAGCATAAATGCTCAATTTTAAAACATGCGGTAAAAATGCTCATTTTTTTAAACCTATCGATCAAATTAAAATTAGACATCAAACTAAGGGACCAACAACGTAAGTTTTCGTAAAAAATAAGATTAATTAAGGCCCATCAATCCTCTAAATTAAAATTAATAATAAAATTATTCAAAGTAAAAATTTTTGTTTTTAAATTCCAAAACGTTAAATACAACTTTATTTTAAAATCTAAAAACTAAAAATATAAATTTCTATGTAAATTAGGAAAATAGAATAAAGTTTTCAATTAATGTCCCATACACTTAAATTAATAAACTTTCAATTTTTCAGCTATGTTTGGATTGAGATTTTAAGATTGTTTAGAAGATGATTTATTTTAAATATTTAGAAGTAATAATTTCAGTCAAAATTTTGTTTGAATATAGCTTTTAAGAATATTTAGAATGATATGATTTATTTTAAGAATTTAAAAGTAATGGTTAGTTTTACAGTTAAAAACTTGTTTGGATGTAGTTTTTAAAAATATGTATAATTAAAATTTATTTTGAATATTTAAAAGTAATTATTAGAAATAATATTTATAATCAAAAACTTGTTTGGATGTAGTTTTTAAGAGTAAACAAAAAATAAAAAATAAGATTGGGTTTGCTCTCTTAGATTAAATCCAATCACCCCTTAATATTTTATTAAATAAATTTTGTTAATATCAATTAATATATTAATGTATTACCTTCATTGTATTAAATTGGAGTGCACTCGTATAATGTATGTGTCTTTTGATTTCCTAATTAAAAAAAAAAAAAAAAAAAAAAAAAAAAAAAAAAAAAAAAAAAAAAAAAAAAAAAAAAAAAAAAA
>JBBMEG010000018.1:5945049-5955081 GCA_037832605.1 Cyclanthera cordifolia
TTTATAGCCCTTGAGGTTTTTCCTCCACCCTTTTTCATTCATCAATGAAAAGTTTCTTTTACTAAAAATTCTTTTAATTGTATTTTTGTACACTTTCTTTCATCAATGAAAAGTATCATGTTTCCTATAAAAAAGGGGCTTTGTAAATCGCGAAGTGATTAGTAGCAATAGCTTCATTCCACGATGGTCAAATATCTAATAATTATTTTTTTCAAGTTACCTTGACAACTAAATGGAGTAGGATTGGAGAGTTGTCAAGCTGGCTCAAAAGTTCACATATATAAAATCATGCCAAAAAGAAGTATGAGTGCCATTATCTATCACTCTTTTACTATCAAATCTTTTACGTTTTGACTTCTAAACAGTAGAAAGGTTTTGTGTGTTGTTATAGATATATCCGTGACGATGTTTAGATCCTTAGCTCTTACACATGCATGCACATATCTTGTGATTCTGGGTGCAGATCTATTGTATTAGAACCTGGGAATCCATCAATGAAGAGTCAAATAAAGCAATTGGCTGCTGCCGAAGGTTTGTATTTTTGGAAGGATATGTTTAGTGCGAGTAAATTCTATTATTTTGTTCTTGGAATGAAATGGAGATTAGTTCATTCTTGGTCTGGTAAAGTTGTCTTATCTATCTGCCTTGATCATGTTTTTTGCTACTCTTATCCGATTGCTATACTGCAAGTATGAACCTTCTATGTTGATGTTTAGTCTGTACTAATACCTTGCTTGCTTGCAGCTAATACATGGAGGCATTATAAGAACAAGAAAGAGCCTCCATTTAAAAAGCACAGAAATGAATTCTCTCAAGGTGACTATGTGCACACATATTTAGTTTCTTCATTTTTTTTGCATTTCTATATGCATTATTCCTCCTTCGATAGAATATTGTCTACCTTTTTGAGTGCTTTTTTTCTCTTTGGCATATACTGTTCTGATGGACAGTAATGCCCATTATCCCTAGTAATTGAGTACTAATATTCTCCATTGCAGTTGGGCCTCCAAAATCTACATTTAAACCTGCCATGTCATCAGTACCTGCTTCTAAGAGTAGGCTATCATCTTCACCTGTTTCATCTCCACCTGAGCAATCTGGTACCCCAATATCTCAATATGGATTTGCAAATACCACTAAGATTCATGTAATCGAAGAAGATATTAGACCTCGACAACCAGCTAAGATTAATGCTGCTGCTAGCAGTGAGAAGGAAATCCCAACCAAAGCAGCAAAAGGAGTTCTTGAAACACCAGGACAGGAAGTGAACGATAGAGCTAAACCAACAGACTTGCAAGGAATGTTGTATACTTTACTCTTGGAGAACCCCAAAGGGATGAGTTTGAAGGTATGCGAAAGCAAAAGTAAATAGGTGATTACTTTAGACTATAGTTAGGATGTTATTTTTCGTCTACCTTAATCTAAGCATTGTTCCTGTATAAAATAATTTGGGGGCTTACCTCTCGCTGTATGTTTGTTAAACAAGTTTAGCAATTCTATACAAATCATATGGCTGTCCTGTTTTCTACTTCTCTTAATCTTAACTCTTCTCTCTCTCGTGTAGGCCTTGGAGAAAGCTGTTGGCAATAGAATCCCAAATGCTGTTAAAATGATCGAGCCAATCGTTAAAAATGTAAGTGATGTGAATGTTATTTCAATGAATCTCTTGATACTCCCCTCGTATGTTATCTTAAATAGCAGCTCAATTATTAAGATTCAGCACGTGAACTATCAATTTGAAACAGGAGAAAATGTAGTAGTTGGTCTGATATCTTACACACATACTAAAGTAGTTCTTATATTCTTGTTTGATCTGGACTATTAGATTGCAATCTACCAAGCTCCAGGGAGATATTATTTGAAGTCAGGAGTAGAGTTGGAAGGCTCTGGAAAATCTCCATCTGAAGGTGAAAGGTACATTCTTCAACCTTTGATGGGCTGATTTCATCTGGTTGATTAAAACAGTTATTTGCAATATCGTAAGACAGGTTTTTTTTAAAAACAAAGTCGGGTTGTTTTTTCTTGTACACTTAGGATGCTGTTAGTTAGACAACTGTGGAATTGTGTAATTCACCAAAAACTTAAAAGTTTAAGCTGGTAGGTTGGGGTAAATTTAATTATATAAACTAACACTCTCCTCACTTGTGGGTCTTAGAAATTTGATAAATGTCCTACAAGTAGAATTAATTTTCAATGGGGAGGAAAATGACACGGCAAAGATTTAAACTTATGACCTCCTGCCCTGATACCATGTTGAATTGTGTAAATCACCAATCAATCTAAAAGCTTAAGCTGGTAGGTTGTGGTAAATTAAAGTATATCAACTAACAACAACCTTACTACCTCATTTTTTGAGAATATTAATTTAAATGTCAAATTCGAACTTATGACCTCAATGTTGAAATGTCTCAATTATCTTCTCTTGATTGTTTATTTTTATTGATAACCGAAAGGTTATGACTTCAATCCATGGTGGCTACCAGTGCAAGAACAAAGTTTCTACGGGTTACTTGACATTCAAATGTAGGGTAGGTGGTTTGTCTCGTGAAAATAGTTGATTTACGCGTAAAAAAAAAAAGAAACTTCCTATTGATTATCAAGGAACTATGCTCTGTGAGGAAGGCTCTCTAGTAGAAAGCTTTAACTAGTCTGTAAGAAGAAAGCCTATGATTAACAAAATAACCTCTTAAGTTGTTAAGACATAGACGTCCTTACTTCCTCTAAGAGGTTGTAGGTTCAAGTGCTTACATATGTTGTAATATTCTCTATAGCAAAAATAAATAAATAAATAAGATAACTTCATGAAAAGAGTATTAATGTGGAGATAGGATAGCAGATCCACCAAAAGAAAGTTCCACTCGGTAATTTACTAGCGGTGTATATTTGATATAATATGGATTGCTCGATGTACATCTAGGAGTCTTGATTCATGTCTTGTACTTCCCACAGCTTTCCTTTAGTCAGCCATCATCTGACCCCTGTACATGAAAACTTCCACGATCAAATACCTGATCCAGAATCACAGTTAGAAGCAAGATGTGGAATTGATTCGGAGGAAAAGATAGAAACCACTCAAGCAAATGAAGAATTCATGAAAAATGGCATACAACAGCATTCACCATATCCTTTTGCTGAGAAAAAAGGGTCTGAAAATAGCGGAGGCCAGGCAGCTAGTTCTTCTGACAATGAGAGTGACAGTGATTCGGAAAGTGATAGCAGTGATAGTGGAAGTGATAGTGGGAATCATAGTAAGAGTAGAAGTCGAAGCCCCCTGGGTAGTGGGAGTGGTAGTAGCAGTGATAGTGATAGTGAGGCACCTTCTAATAGCAAGCAGGGTTCTGATGAAGATGTGGATATCATGACCAGTGATGATGACAAAGAATCCGAGCATAAATTGCAAGCTTCTGCACAGGGTTTTTCTGCATCTCCTGCTGCTTGGAAAAGTCCAGATGGTGGGGCTGTATTGAATATAAATGATGAGAAGGACGATGGTCACAAACCTGATGCAATTGACATTGAGAAAGGTTCTGATGATGAGCCAGAAGCTAAAATCGATGGTCATAGTTTATTTCCTATGGAAGGTGGGAAACCTGTGGAAGAATCAAGATCCTTTTCACTACAACCTGATGACTTCCAAGAGCGCCAAAAATTTATTGGGAGTTTGTTTGAGGACAGGGAAAATACTGTTGTGAATAGTGCCAGCCATGAACAATCTGCTGACAGCATAGATAGGATATCTAAAGGAAGGTCTAAAAGAAGTTCTGATTTAGAGTGCTTCGAAGAGAAATCGGATCACGGCAAGAGATTAAAATCAGAAAGCTTGGCTCAACAACCAGTGTCTGGTAATTGGGAAGTTCAATTACAGAGTTCTCACAATTTATCTCGTAGTAAACTCCACAAAGATGCTGCAACGAATCCTACCAGTCAAGTAACTAATAAAAATGAGTTGAAAGGCAATTCTGATTTTAGACCAAAAATTGGAAACAGAGAAGTTTCACAATCAAATTGGAGGCCCCACGATCAAAGTGGAGTGAGGGCTGTAGATACAACAATTAGAACCGAGAAAAATGGTGATAGCATTGGACGTGGCAGTAAGCACACTGAAAAGGGTGGTCATGCTAATGAAAGTTTTCATGTGTTTAAAGATGAAATTTATGGAAATGCTGAAAAAGAAGGGACGAATGAGAAAAATGTCACAAGAAATTCTAGATCAGGTGGTCCAGGTGTTAAACAAATACAACCATTTGACTCCCATCATAGTAAACCAGGTGAAATAGTTGGAAAACTCAAAGATGGCAAAACATTTTCAAGCTCGCATGTTGGGTATTCACCAAGAGATAATAAAAATAGAATTAGTGCCGACGAGTCCCCTTTTAATGGAAAAGGCCGAATTCTCCAAAGAGAGCTTTCAGACCTAGAGTTAGGTGAACTTGGTGACCCTCTTCCTGAGGAAGCATTGGGTAAAAAGAGAATTGAAAATACTTCAGATGTCTGGAGTTCAGATTTAAATAAACGAAAATCTAATTCGAAGACTAGCTTTGAATTTGGAAAGCGGTCCTCACCCCATATAAGTTCCAAGCTTCCCAACAATCTGGAACGCTTAAATAAAAAAATGAATTCAGAACATAAAGTTGAAGATTTGACGAGGCTTAACCACCAGTCTCTGCAGTCTCATTCACAAGGACCACAGTATAATTCAAGAGTCGACCATGTTGAAGTTGAAAAATCTGTTGATGCAAATGTAAAACCTTATCAAGGGATTGGTTCAGAAGGCCGTGGGGAAAGCAACAGGAAAGCATCTGCTGGTATTTTGCAGCTGCAGGATATGAGACGAGAACAGCTTCCCTCAAAAAATGGAAGTAAAAGACAGGCACCTAATCCAATAACTGAAGTTACTGCACTAAAGAACCCAAAATCAGCTGAGCGTGAAAATAGTGATCCAAAGAGAAGAGATTCTTCTTCAGATGAAAACAGTTGTTCATATTCCAAGTATGAAAAAGATGAGCCAGACTTGAAGGGAACAATCAAGGATTTCTCTCAGTAAGTTCAATCTATAATTCATTTGAGTTGTTGAAGCTACTAATTCTGCCTCACTTGTTCTTTTACTATGCCATTAATATTTGTGATAACTGATGAAAAGGTATGCTTGTTATTAGGTACATGGAATATGTACAGGAGTATCGTGATAAATATGAATGTTACCTGTCATTGAACAAAATCCTAGAAAGCTACAGGTAATGCCACTTCTTTTCACTAATGTTCATTTCTGATCCATTCTAAGACGATATTGCAGTCTGCCTCTTAATACCTGTCTGGTTATCATGTTTAAACAAGTTCGATGGTTTATTTGTGTTCTGAAATGCTGTTTCTTTAAAGAAGAAATTATTCAGTTCTAAACATTTATCAATTATGTAGGGCTGAGTTCTGCAAACTCGGAAAGGAACTTGAATGTGCTAGGGGACAAGATACGGAAAAATACTTTAAGCTCCTAGGACAGCTGAAAGAATCTTATCAGCTGTGTTCAATGGTATGGCTGTCTCCTAATCTCATTCCTATAAGTTTACGCTGGATAATATTCATAATTTTTCATGTTCAAATATACACTTCTCCATCTTTGGGCCTTTTTATTCTTTCATTTGTCATTATTGATTACACTTGCACAAACTCTCGATGCTACTCTGGCAAGGCAAGGCTCTGATGTTTCATCCAGCTAGTGCTCGTTGTAGTCTAGGTTTATCGTTCATGTAAGCTCTTCAAATTTGGTGCCCTTAGGGGAAGGGAGTTAATGTTTGGAAGTAAAATGTTTAGGATTAAAGTTGACAGTAGATTCAGATGCAGCAGAGGTTTGCAGAATTGGCAGTGACCAATATTTTCTCTCGATTGATTGTGTAACTTCATGTGTTCCAGTGATGGTGGATTCTGCCAAAGATAGACTTACATGGCTACTAGATATTTTTTTTAAAAAAACTGGGATTCGGAACTCCACCCTACTAGATATTTTGGGGCACCTGCTAGGAGACAATAAGGAATTGTACAATTAAACTCACTCGTAAGTTTCAAACTTACAACCCCGCGAGACCTCGGAGATCTCAAACTTCTACCCGCGAGTCCTCTCCCCGAGGATGGCTTGTATTGACATGAATGGTTTTTTGTACCTCTTGATCAAAATGATCATCAATACTTTTTTTTCTCCTATATTAATTTTCTCATACAACAAGTTGACTCTTGCAGAGGCACAAGAGATTGAAAAAGATATTCGTCGTCCTCCACGAAGAGCTGAAGGTAATTAACGTCAACTTACCAATCCACATTACCATCTTGCTTTTGTAGTTCAAATTTTTATCTCTAGTTCGTTATTTTCTTAACGTGTTTATATTGTCGCAGCATCTGAAGGAAAGAATCAAAGATTATGCACAAACTAATGCAAATGATTAAAACTGGATGTATTTCTACTTGAGCGATTCGGACGTCCTTTATACAATCACGTCGACCCGGGGAAGGTCATTGAAAGCTAGAGGCGGATGCAAACAACTGCATATATTAACTCTTTTGGAAAGAAAATGAGTAATTTTTTTTTACTTGCTACCTTCTCCCCAACCTAGGAACATGTACAATATTGTTTTGCTCTCCCTCACTTTTAGAATGCATTTTGTTTTGTTTAGCCATGTAGAGAGGTTGGTCTTTTGTTTTAGTTTGGGCTTACCTCTTCCTGTATAGACTAGAATTACATTGGGTTGTTTTGAGTTTGGATATAAATCGATTTTTATAGGTTGTATAAATTTTGTACTGTGTAAAAATGTCCCAATTAACTGTGAATATGCTCTAATGTTAAATGCAATCATAGGGGATTCTATAGTGGAGCAATAAGAAAAAATCTCTCTCGAGGCTATGAAAAATTAGTTAAATGATTAGGAAGGTAAATTTTCTCCAGAAGTTCAATAATTCTGATTGAAAATTGAGTTAAGCAATTGGCATATATAGTTACACAAGAAAGGGATGTAATTGATTGGAAATTGAATCTCATGATTGAATGCTAATTGATAATAGAGTAATTATTTAAAATGAAAAATGTTTACATTTCATAAGTATGAAAATACGCAAGGGTATATTTAAAAAAATAAACAAACAAAATAAACTTGGACCAACTTAAACGGTAAGTTAGAATTAGCCAATTTTTTATGTTTGGTTTAATCCAACCAAACCTATATTAAAAAAATACTATTGTATATGTGCATCTGAAAAATTAATTATCTTAGGTAATATGCAGATTGGATTTGAGTTAAGCTATCACGAAAATTCTTTTACCAATAAATGTTTCGTAGAAAAATGAGTATTAACATCATAACTAGATCCTTCAATTCAAATCTTTGGAATATTCTGAACCCTTCACGAACATCACAGCAAATATTAAAGGAAAATATTCATTATTTTTATTTATTTTTTTTCATTTTAGAAAAATGAGATCCATTCGTAAGTAGTAAAAAAAAAAATTTATTTATTTTTGTATTTAGAAAAATGGGACTCATACATACTGCTCAATTTTTTTTTTGTTTATTTTAGTATTTAGAAAAATCAGCGACCTCTTTACTCAAAGAATCAAAACCACATGCAATCATGCTATATTACTGTTGACTACAACTCTACAAAAATCCACGTACAACCTATTACTACAAGTCCACCAAAAATTTAAATCACTTAGCTTCTCATTCTAATTACTCGAAAATAACTCGTATTACTATTGACACAAATTAGGATCATATTAAATTGCTAAATATTTTTATAAATTCATATTAAATTACCGTATAAAGAATACAAAGCTACTGAACCCAAATATAAAAAAGTTTAAACAAAAACATTTGAGGTTTCTTTAAATTTGGATGTAGTTTTGTTGAAAGAAAAAAACTGAGCATCCTGACTCCAAAGCTTGGAAATTTTGGGGTTAATTTTAAGTACCGAAATCTAATTCCAGTGTCTGTTGTCTAAAATCAGACCAATAAAAAAATTATAAAAGAAAATCTAGCACAAAATGCTACTTTTTTTTTTGGATAAATATTCAAACTCCAAAGTAACCACATGTCTCTAGGAAGACATCAAAGGAATAGAAATTACAAATTAATGTCAGATAAATCTTGAACCTAGAATATTCACAGAGCACACCTACCTTAAGAGCCCAAGTATTTAACCAACTGCATTACCTCTTGAGACCACAAAATGCTACTACTATAAATGCACAAAATACTTGTAAAAAAGCAAGTAATTTTCAACAGAAATTAGACATATTAACCAGAACAGTCATAAAATTACCTGCAAAGAGTTCACAACAACATGAAAATAATCATATAATAAAACATCTATAACCAGGCTCTACTCTTCAGATTCCAAGCTGCACTACATAGTTCGACACTTAAACAGAAAAAACACAATGGAAAGCAAAATCTCTTCTTTTTTATAATCTTAATTCTCACTTCTTGCCACCTGATTTCAAGGCTTGCCTGGTCCTCTTCTTGACACCAGATTTAGCAACCTTAAGGCTCCTGTTCACAGCACTCAGTCTTGCTAAGGCAGCCTGCTTCAGATCTGGCCTGTAGTAGTTATCTCCAACCTGCATATCAGTAGGAGGGGGAGTCATTAAGTACATGTTCATTATATAAGAGTATGCACGTCTCAACTATTCTTACCAAACAAACTACATAATCCTTACACATTTGGCTGTTAAGGATGTGTTTGGTGCATCAAGGTAGAGAATGAGTTGTTAAAAATGGTGGACAACACTTTATTCTAAGCAAACAAGTTAAGCCATATTATTTGGTTTTTTTCTTTATAATTAGTTTTTCCTTATTAGAACAAATTTAAATATTCCTAGTTATGGTGAAGTATCAATTTTTCCATATCTTGGTTTTCACACATGGTTGTCATGCAAGACACTAATGTAAATTTATTTAGCTTCTTTCTAATTTCTACCATTGTTTATTTATTAAAAAAAACAGAGAAAGACAACGTGTAATTAACAAAAAAGGTGGTCTTGTGAAGCAGAAGATGGGCAGAGAGAAGAGAAGAAATAGTCAGGTGGCTGGATAGGCTCTTAAATCTAGGTATAACCGGTTGTTTATATTAACGGACCGTAAACATGGGTTGGGTTAACCCAACCCCCATTCTATAAAAGGGCCCAAACACACCCTAAAAAAACATGTAGGAATTAATTCCAAGGGAAGTGACCACATAAAATGAACCCCATAACCTCCTATAAGGTGTGTTTGGAGGTCTATTTATGAAATTGGAGGTTGGGTTATTACAATCCAACCCACATTTGACCCACCAATATAAAACCCGTGGGTTGGCCTAAGAACAAACCTGTCATATCACATTTGAAAATAACCATTTTCTCTTAATAGGTGCACCCCGACCACTGTTTATCCTACTCTTTTTAATAATAAAAAGCATCCAAACAACATTTATCATAACCCATGCTATAATTCTATAAACTCAGTTAATAATAACCCACCATAATACTTGTGCCCCAACTATGGACTTAGGCTATTAAAGAAAATTTATCCTGTGCTACTTAGAATAAATCCAGTATATGCCAAAAATATAGATTCATTGGAGGAAACAAAAAATGAAACCGACACCAAATGATTGAACCTTGTAGTACCTGGTTTTTTACAGCTTTAGCCATTCTACGGAACTCTTTCTTCATCAAAGATTTATGAATCAATGAGGAAGGCTTGTTCTGTTTCTTGCTCTTAGTTGTTGCAAGCAAAATGGATTGATCTTTGCCTCCAGGTTGAATTGTAACAGTTTTCTTGTTGGCCAACCCTAAAACACGGCAATTATATTGAATCTCTATGCAAAAAAAGAACTCACTATTTGCAGTAATATCTTCAATCTAACCCAAAAAAAAAACATAAACATATAAAAGGATCTGAAACTTGTCTCCACACTACTAATGAAGTTTTAGAATAAGATCTAATATTCCTTACTATTCTAATACAGAAGAAAAATACACCAAAGATGTTTTACGAGAGAAAAGAG
>JBBMEG010000018.1:5960290-5981681 GCA_037832605.1 Cyclanthera cordifolia
CGTTTCTCGAGTTACAGATCCAAGAACGACCTGAATTCTTGCTCACGCATCTGGTGTTCTATGGATCCATGTACCCATTGTTGAAAACAATGATCATAAGCCAAAGAAGATTAACTGATAAGAGACCAGTTCAAATCAAAAGGTACAGGTCGCTCTTTTATTTAGGGGTGTGGTTTGTTTTGGGGCACTACAACAATATCTGATCAACTAAATCTAATAAGACTGAACAAAAACAAATAATTAACACCAAATGTAAGCACAAGAAAGCAAAGTTCAAAAAGAAAAGAGAAAAAACAAACATCTTATGCCCCTGCAGCCTAAACACAAATGTTGATAGTATTCTCTTTCTTTTTTTTTTACCAGGAAATCGAAGCTTCGCTCCACTATACCCGGGGTAACCACGCCCGTCTCTGAGCCAAGTATCGGGAAACATCGAAGGAATGGAGACACAGGAGGTGTCTACAAATTAATGTCACATATGAGTTTTGAACCTGGAACCTTGAGGGAGCACACCTTCAAAATCCAAGTCTTCAACCACTATGCCACTCAAGGAGCGTATTCTCTTTCTTTTATAACCAAGAATCAGAATTTCACTCCACTGGGTACACATGGCACCTACACCCATCCCAAAACTCAGACTCGAGAGACAACAAGAAATTTTACAATTAAGCTCACTTGTTGGTTTCGAACTTGGGACCGACCTTGAAGATCTCAAGTCTCTACCAATAAATCTGCCCCTCGGGGACACAAGTATTGATAGCATTCAGTAAACAGAAACTGAAAATTCATCTTAAGTGAACAGAAACTGCTAAAAAACACACTAAAAATCCAGTTCAAAAGAGCTCGGTGAGAAAGAAGCACTCACATACTTGCATCCTCACGGCCAAGAAGCTTCACCGGAGTACCTGATTTTGGGGAAACCAAAGAGCTCTCAGATAGCTCGTGAAGACCCATAATCCGGCCAGGCCACCACGACCCATTACGGCGGCGGACCCAAACTAAACCTCCCACCGATGCATCAATGATCTTAGTGAGATTAGACCCATCAAAGCTCCCCATCTCAACAGCCCCCGGAAAACTGAGGTTCCCAATATCTCAATTTCAGAAACAAATGCATAAACAGTTCAAACCTAAAGCCAAAGAAAAGTAAAAGTAAACAACAAATGATGAACATGCAATCAATCGAAAACCCAGAAAAGGCAATACAATCAAAGAAGGTTAAAGAAAAAGTCAATACCCATTTGCTTTTCCAAGAAGTGGATTAAAGGGTAGTTGAAAGTGAAGAAGATCTACCAGTATCTTGAGGGAAACGATCAGCTACTTGAGCTTTTGTTGATTTGAAGTGATTTGAAATCGGGGAGATTCTGATTTGTAAGCTGATGCTTGATAATCGATGAGATATGGACTTCTATGGAGGTGGATAGAGAGGCAATTGGAAGAGTGTATGCTAAAATGGAGTGCGAGACTGAGACAGAGTGCTGTGGGTTTTGGATCAAAACAG
Source organism: Cyclanthera cordifolia (assembly GCA_037832605.1). Lineage (NCBI taxonomy): Eukaryota > Viridiplantae > Streptophyta > Magnoliopsida > Cucurbitales > Cucurbitaceae > Cyclanthera > Cyclanthera cordifolia. The sequence goes on from JBBMEG010000018.1 coordinate 5,961,792, forward strand.
AGCCTTTGCACATTTCTATCCATCTTTTGGTGCTAATTTCTTTTTGGATTAATGGGGTTTTTTTTAATAACTTAATTGTAATTTTGCCTAATACATATTTTGAAGCAATCACATCTATCGTAGTAATTTTTTAAATTCAACAACAATTTTGATTAAAGAAACTCTAAGTCATAGCTTATAATTATTATGTGTTGCATACTATAAGAGTTATTCCACTAGTCAACTGGTTAAGAAGAGTTTTGACATATTTAAAGTGATAAGCTCAATTCATGACGGTCTCTTATCTATGAATGAATTTAAAACTCGAAGTACAAGAAATGTAAGATTTGTATCTAAAATTATATAAATTTGTTAAGTTGTTTTTTTTTTGTTATTATAAATTTGTTAGTTATGTTTGTTTAATTTGAGGAAGTTTCAAATTCTCAGACTACAAATTTTACATAGAAGATATTGTTTTTCTTAAGGGAACCGAATATTAGATTTTAGATTTTGAAGTTAAATAGAAATATGATTAATAAACCCTTTTTATTCTTAAATTATATAATTAAATAAGCACGATTTTGTAAACAAAAACTAAATAAGCACAATCAGATTTAATATACCACTTGATTATTTAAAAGTTTAATAATTTAAAATAGACATTATTTATAACTATCATGAATTAATTTAATAGTCAAACAAAAAAACTTAAAATTTTAAATTGATTGGAAGTTATAAGTTAGTTATAATTGTCATTTATCTATAAATTATTTTTTTAAGAGTTACATGGTTTAATGAGAATCAAACAATGGTTTAATGAGAATACTCGAACCATAAGTCAAAGACATGAACAAAAAAAAAAAACAATTTATTAATAAATTTATTGATAATATACAAACTTATAATCGAATCTCTTTCCTTATGAAAATTAGGTTGAATATACAGATGTATACATTTTCACTAATTGACATACACTGCTATATATATATATATATAATTTTTTCATTTCAAAATGGAACATTATTTTCAAGGGCACTTTTTCATTTTAATCGTCTCTAACTTTTGAATTTATTTTCAATCATCTGAAAAATTAGAGTTTAAAAAACTTTGATTTTTTTTTAAAAAAATTTAGTCCTTGTAATTATAAATAGTCAAATTCAATCTTAGTACTTCCCATCATCAAAAGAGTAATTTCTATGTTAAGATTGTAATTGAGGTTAGTTAAGATTGTAATTGTGTATAAATACACCATAGCTCAATGAGAAAAAGTACGACATATTTTTCTCCTAAACTCTTTTACAAAAATAAAAATAGTATTGCTACCAAACCTTTCTAGCTTCAAAACCTAAGCCAAAATGGAACCTATTCAATTTAGAATAGGTCCTTTGACTTTTTCTGTGGGTAAAGCATGTAGCTCATATGCCAAACTTTTCCTTGCCAAACAATCCATGATCTTTTCCTTTACCATGATTCAAGGAAGAAAAGCAATAGAAACAAAAGCTATCATTCATTGGAAGTAAACAATAGTAAGATGAACAAATTTTTATTTCCAGTCTCTATGTATTACAAGAGAGTAACAACCACACACAAACATAAATAGCCATTTAATTTACAAGTAGTTTGAATATTGATTTCAACATTTTGAGCTTTTTGAGATCTCAGGTATGACATTGTGTGTGTGTGTGTGTGTGGTGCAGAAAATGGTGTCCTATATTTTAGTTTATGGGCATCGGTTTAACCTCCCGGATCTCGGGATTCCGGGGCGGAACAATACATGGCACGCCAACGAGGGTACTATTGCAAGACGTCTTTGTGTTCAACACAAGAATAAAGTAACTTTTTGCAAACTCTTGAAGTGTGCTTGGTGTCTATTATACACAACCTTGATCAGTCATGGCTTGTGCAACACTTAGAAAAGCCGAAATGACTGCTCCGTGAACAAGAGCCCTATTATCAAGCAGATGAAGAGCACATGAGGCTTTATGGTTGAATACTTGAATTGTATGCTCAATCAATGATTTAAGGTTAATTTACAAAGTTCGTCCTATGATTTAGAAATTCATCTCTATCGTTTGATAAAGCCTATTATAGACCTTTTTTTTTAATTTATTTAGTTTTGTATCCGTGAATGTCCCTGAGCCAGCTTACACGCATCTCGACTATTCTCATGAGACAAACCACCGAACTCTACAACATTTTGGCTGTCAAAAAAATTAATTTAGGTGCCCACCCTAGATTGAACCCATAACCTCTTACATTCTCAAACCCACTTTGACCACTAGACAGACTCATGATGAAGGTTCATGAGAGTATTACGAGGATTTATCAAACCATAAGAACAAAATTCTTACTTATAAAATTATAGGAACTAATTCTATCATTAGGACCGAAATTGGTAAATTAACCAAGAATTAACAAGCGGAAAAAATAGGATCAAGCAGAAAATGGTGAATGGGGTTGTTGTGTCTTTTTCACTTTCATTCTTTTAACTACTTGAAAAAAAATATAGCAATCACATTATGGAAATGGAATGGAGAACTCACTCAGGGCTATCTTTTTGATAACCAAAATCAGCTGCTGCTTTGAGGGCCCTTTGGTAAGTCTGTTTCATAGCTTCCTGCAAGTTATAATGATATAAAACCCTTATACTCAGATTAAAACACCCTGCAAATAATATAGATAAAAGATTAAATTGCGTACTCCAGCATAAAATGAGGCTAATAATTTCCACTGGTTGAGAATACTAATTCTCAAATCAGCAGTCAACCAACATTGTGAACAGACACATCTAAGCTCATGCAGAGTCTATTAAGCAGAAAAACGTCAGATCAAAAGTTTTTAGGTCATGGATTCGAATCTCCCCCAAATATTGTTGAATAAAAAAAAAAGTTTTTGCGCAAAATTGTATGGCTTTAGATTTAGAGGATCATATTAACAGTGATTCAGTAATTGTTCCCGTAAAATTTATTAAGACGTAAAGAGTCATAAATTTATTATTAGAGGTTATGTCTTTATATAGAGTGTGCAACTTAAACCTATTCCTAAACCTAATCTTTAACCTAATTATTAAATGGGCTTAATTGGCCTAACAAGCCTAATACAAATACTAATATACAAAACCTAATATACTAACTCTAACACTCCCCCTCAAGCTGGAGCAAATATATCTATCATGTCCAGCTTGTTACAAAAGTAGCTAATTCACGCTCCACTCAATGCTTTAGTGAGGAGATCGCCCAATTGCTCTCCTGTCTTCACATAACCCGTCGATATCAAACTTTGTTGTATCTTCTCCGAATAAAATGACAATCTACTTCAATATGCTTGGTCCTTCCATGAAATACTGGATTTGAGGTAAGCCTAATATAAATACTAATATACAAAACCTAATATACTAATTCTAACCGTTCCCATCGGGGATAAGAAACTAGCAAGTGAAAGTACTTTAAAGGTTTGACAGCATATACAATGCTAATTAATTGAATATGGCAAGTATTTCCCTTATACAAATAATCTTGCTAGAGGACAAGTTAAACAATAGATCCTCACCTGTAATTTAGATTCAAAGTCCTCCGGAGACCAATGCATCAAATTACATGCTTGATTTAATTCAAGTTCTCCAGCAACAACCTGCATCGAGAAAGCAACAATAACAAGATAAGCTTAAACTTATAATAAGCGATAACAATGATCCTTAAACTTTTAAGTCAAAAGTTCGATGCATTGCAACAAATTTGAAACGAACATTTGGAAGGCAAATACATGCTTTGCTAAGCAATGCCTCATGAATGCCAATTCCAGTTCGAATTATCGAATTATAGATTCTTTCAATGCATCCTCTTATAATTCAATATTTGAACTATGAGGAGATTCACTTCAATAAGGTAATAAAATTTGGAAATCAGAGATGCTTAAAACAGTATATTGTGAAACATGAAGCTTAAGATCAAAATATTTTCAATAACCATAAAGAAATTAGTTGCGCAGCAAACTTCAAAGAGCATCCAGTATTTAAACCACGTAACATAAGTATGGAAGCTTATCATCAAATGGCCCAAAATTCTGTTCATGATTTAATTTTTCTAGGCTGATAGTATTCTTATTTGGAGTTCCCAGAAGAGGTGATTCTCCTATTTCAAAGTGAAACGACAAAGCAGTGAGCTGATCAGAATATTCCAGCAAACCCACATCAATGAGAGTGATTTATCCTTAACCAAATAAATCTCCTTAAACTATTATCCCAACTTTGAGCTGAAACAAGACAACAGCAATTTATAATTTATATTTAAAATTTAGGGTAAATTATAAATTTGGTTTATGGTTCGAACAAAATTAGAGTTCAGTCCCTATAATTTAAAAACCCAAGCGTTTAGTCGATGTGGTTTTGAGAAATATAGAATCTAGTACTTATAGTTTGGAGAAATATAAAATCTAGTTCCATTTGGATAAATAAAATTTAATCTTTATGATTTGATAAAATCTAAAAAATAGTCCATGTTATTCATACAATGTTGGTGAATTAAGTTGATAGATGTAACTTTTGATATATTGAAATAATGCATTTTTTTTATTCAATCAATTACTTACCCACACTCTCATCGTTAAACACAAAAATAACTAAACTCTCATCATTGAACACATAAATAACTAACTTCTACGTATTTTATACGTTAACAAATACGAAAGACATAGGGACTAAAGTCTAGATCTTTAAACCAAAAGAACTAAACTCTAACTTTCTTCAAGTCCTAGGGACTAAATTTATAATTTACCATAAAATTTATTATTAGTGGGAAAATCTATTTCCTTTAAGATATTTTTAGCACATGCATCATGCATAGTGTATAAAGTGAATCGCACCCCTCCAGCACCTGCAGCCATTGCAGGAGCAATGAGAATATTAGCTTTTCTCAGCACATCAATAGCTTCGGGAGTACAGGGCATATTTGAACCTAGGGGGAAAATCACCACAAAATGACCATCCGTGAGCACGAAAAATAAATTAATGATGGGGAAACAGATGGAAATAAATACTAAAACTGGTTGACTACCTTCTATTAGAATGTGGCAACCAGAATTAATCAAGTTAATGGCATCGACTTGATCAATTTCATTATGGTATGCACAAGGAAATGCAACATCGCACCTTTCAATCCAAGGTTTAGCTTCATCATAATACTTAGATCGAGCATAAGTCTTCGAATAGTCCCTGAAAGTACCACATTCCATAACATATGAAAAATAAGTTACTAAAATGACAGCAACAATGTTGAAAGGAAATGACGTAAGTGGTAAGTAAGAACACACCTTAAACTTCTCTGCTGAGCCTTGATGTCTCTCAAAAAGGATATCTTCACGTAGTCAAACCCATCTTCGTCCACTAAATATCCCTTTGAATCTGAGCAGCATTTAATTGTAACATGTTAAGAACAAGCAATCAGTTTTCTCCATTGTAGTAGCAAATACCAAGAAACAGTAAGAACTTTAATTTTGAAATGAGCAAGAGTTCTCTAAACACAAATGCCTAGAAAATCCCTACATTTAGCATATGTGGTACCATTTTGTACCACACAAATAAATACTTATTTTTATGTTATTATTTATAACATAAATATTTGAGGTACAGAAGGTGCCACATATATAGATGATGCTTTAAAATGATTTAAAGACTGTGATAAAAAATTAAACAATGATTAGAGACACCCCTCATGCTAATGATAACTGCATGTAAGATCAATTTGTTTGGTATTTAAATATCTAGCCAAAAAAGCACTTAAAGAGGAAAAATTCCCTCACCAAGTTGAATTACTAGGTAACGAAAATGAAGGTGGCCTATAAGGCTATAACGCTAGAAGAAAGGCTACGAAACACGGATACTTCAAAATAGGGAAAGAATCCGTATCAGACACGTATCTGACACACATTCTTCTGGACACTTCTCGGACACGTATCCGACACGCCATTTTACGTGTCCTAATTTTTTTAATTTTTTTTAAATATTCGGACACACTTCGGACGCACCTCGAACACACCTTGGACACATCTTGTAAACATGCGTGGTCTATGAGCCCAAATGTTAAAAGCTCAAACCCAAAATAATTAATGTTATTGTCAACTAAATAATAAAAGGTAAAAGAAAAAGAAAGAAATCATCTCTCTCATTTATCACAAAAAACCAACAACCCTTCCCTCTTCTTCATGAAAAAAAATATATTCATCTTCAAAAATATTCATTTTCCGCCACCTCCACGCGACATGCCTAAACGACATCTATTGTAATTAACTTTATAGTCTATGTTTTTAGTATAGACTATATTGTATAGTACATTTAGTAGTTTATGCTAAATTTACATAGTTACTAAAAAAAAAATTAATGTATCTTCAACGTATCCGTGTCTTAATTGTTTCAGAAAATGGCGTATCGTCATGTCGTGTCGTATCTGTATCCGTATCCCGTGTCTGTGTCCGTGCTTCATAGAAGAAAGGTACTATAGCCCTTTCTACAGCATTATGTAGGTCATCTTCTTCAAAGAAATTGCTAGTTGACATAATTAAATTTACTCTAACTCGTCAACTTAAGCTTTTGAGTTGATTAGTGGTTTAACATAATTCAACATAGTATAAGAGCAAGAGATCCTAAGTTCGAACCCTTGTCAAGTGGTTTCCTCCCCATTTAAAATTAATTCCAATTGTAGGACATCACGAAATTTCCAAGTCCACAAGCGAAGGAGAGTATTAGCTGACATAATTAAATTTATCCTAACTCATTAGCTTAAAAATTTTGGGTTGATTGGTGATTTAACACAATTCAACAAAAATATTTGAGAATTACCTGATACAGTAACGGGAAGGGCACCATAAGCAATAAGCTTTTCAAGAACATGCATTGCAATCTTCCCAGAACCGCTTACTGCACATCTGAATTAAGAACTCGTTAAATCACTCTGAATTAAAGATGAAGCTTTCGGGCACAACTAAATTTTATGAAGATAGAACTCTAGAAAGTCTATATGCCAGACAAATAAGTTTAATATAAATTTAGCCACCCAATCAAGTACTTGAACAGTAAGTGCCAAGTGGTAAATAACTCCTAGATTCTAATACAGATATTTAGTGGGAATAAACCTATTTGAATAATATAATTCGCTTTCTTTACAACATCTAAGATTCATCAAGATGTGACAGCTTCTAGGGATGGGTATTAAACCTTAATCCTTTGAGTTCTTTATTCATGTCTGCAAGTATAAGCTGTGCAAAAAAAACCTGCATGAGCATGGGAAAATTGTCAACATTAATACATATACAACCTTAACGTGTTCAGGGGTTCTTCAACCCACAACAAAGATGAAGGCGTGAAAAGTGGTGACACTGAGTAACCATCTAAGAAGCCATGATCGGGCTATTTCTGAACCCAAAACCTGGCCACCATATATAGAGCATCAAAAAATGTGAATGTTAATTACCAGACCATAGCCAGTAGCTTCTGTCCGAAGGCTAGACCCAGACCAAAATATCCTTGGGCCTGTAAAACTTCCCTGCATGAGTAAGAATACACAAAAAATATCTCAAGTTTCTTTTCAAGGGCAACTATATACATATACCTCACAATGAAATCCATTAACAGTGTAATTGAAACGTATGATAAGTAGTTGAGCAGGTTATGCTCACGTGTATCGTCCACAACACATCCTAAAAAGATTTTATAAGCCTATAAACAAATTTTACATTCTTTCTGAATAACCTTTCTTAAAAGTTATCTGAACATGGCAGTTCCTTTAAATTCCAGAAGAATATAATGCAAAGCCAGCACACGATAAATATGCTGTTTTTGCCTTTTATATTCATTATTCACGTCAGATGTGATTTTTTTTTTCTCCTCGAGAGTACCTCAAAATGACCTGCTAACCGTCTATATTGTCCAAAAAGATATCCCATTTCTCGCGTACCAACACCCATCTCCTCAGAAGGAAGGTCCTGACAAGAATTACGATTTAGCGTGCCACATTATATACTGAACTTCGAACCTGGAAATTTAAAAAGAATAAAAGGATAATTTTATCCATTTACCTTATCAGGGCCTAAGTAGCGATATATCTCGGTTATGAAACTTTGACAAAAGCGCATAATCTGCTCATTTATAAGAAGCTTTTAAAATTTATCTAAGTGTAAAAAGTATTTGTTTTTGAACTGAGTATAAAAAGTATACGACATCATATAACAGTATACAGAGTTCACCTCATTATCACTTTTTCCCTTCGGGTCAAAATCACTTCCACCTGCTGCCCCTCCTAATTTGTAGGGTGACAATGCATTTTTTAAAGTCTGTAGATGGACAAAAGATTATGTAAAAAACAAACTTAATTGAAAACCAGAATTTTGCAGAAGGGGGGGAAGAAATCTGGACTGAGCCAAGTTATAGAAGAAGAATTTCAATTATCATATATAAAACTGGGAGAGAGAAATCTGCATCATCCCCCAAAAAAAAACCTTTAAAACCCTCTCGTCTCCCAAAGAAACTCTTCTTTTTCTCTTGAAAACTCTTGTAGACTAAGCCTAAAAGTTAAGATTCCTTCTTGAAAGAATAGCTGGCAAGAAAAAGAGGAAGTGGGCCCTTGACACATCTCAGGTGGATGTTTCCCACATGAAGAGGTTAGCAACGATTTCCAAAACCATTTATGCATAGGATCAATCAAGCAAGAAAAAGGTTGGCTCCACTTCATACCCGGGGGCATTCACACCCGTTCCAAGACCCACGCCAGAGAGACATCAAGAGAATTTACAATTAAGCTCACTAGTAATTTCGAACCTGGAACCTCCAACAGAGTATACCTTGGAGACTCCAAGCCTCTACCAACAAAGTGCCCCGTAGGGACAGGAAACAGGTTTTATTTGGTCTCCTCAGTTTTGAACACAGCACATCTGGTTGTAACTCTAACTTGTATCTTATCTTAGGTGTCCATGCACGCCTGCAGAAACTCTATGTAGAAAAATCTTGATGTCCCTTTGTAGGGTATGCGCAGATGTCAGATGTTGAGTTCCCAGTGTCATTCTTTTTTAGGATGGCCAGCTGTGGTTTTACTTCATAATGAAGAAAATAATTTTTATCAAGACAACTAGTTCTTTACGAGCTGATAAAAAATGAGAACTATAATGTAATTTGATCCAATGAAGAGCATCACCCTGTGTGTGGAAAGTTTGTTACATTCTCTCGTGTCTTTTAGAAAGCAACCAGCCAAGTTTCTAACATTTCCTTCAATAATAAGAAACTTTATTGATTACTTTGCAATGCACGAGCACCAATCAGTACTCCCTAAAACTTGGCCTGGCGCCTCAAAACATCAAATCAACTTTTACTTCAAATAAATATGCAGTCAACTTATCCACTTTGATTAATCAGCGGATAGCTTTATGTAAAGTTTCAATAGGGCTATTATATCAATAAAAAGTTTACGTTTCCTAAAAATGGATTGTGAGCAAAATTTGAGAGGCTACAATCAGCCTTTATCCATATATGAAAAAATTGGACCAGGTCATACTGATAGCCCCTGACATTTAACAACAGAATACCCTTTTTCAAATAGGAAAAGAATACTAGTATCCAGTCCTCTACCTGTTCAAAACCAAGAAACTTGGTGATGCTTAAGTTCATCGATGGATGAAAACGAAGACCGCCCCGACAAGGGCCCAGAGCCTGGTTAAATTGAACTCGAAAGCCTCGATTAACATGCATCTCTCCTCTGTCATCAACCCATGGAACTCGGAAAAGAATCATGCGTTCAGGTTCTAACAAGCGCTCCATAATGTTGACATAGCTGAAACAATGACATATAATTCCCACTCTATAACTTTAACTATAAATAACAGTGTCATAGAATTATATATTTAATGTAAACTTACTGAGCATTTTTTGCAATAACCCGCTCTAAGGCATGTACTGCCTCTTGTACTACTTGTATGAACTCAACTTCGTGAGGATCCCTTTTTAGTGCAGCTTCAATGATCGATCCCGCAGTTTTTGACATGAGAGCTTTGTTTGAAGATAATGACCATAACAGACAAATGTAAGAAAAATGCTTCTATTTATTTAATGCATGTATGAGAATCGTATAACACACACAAATATTTATATCAATATTCGAAGTGTCAATTGCATCAATATTAGCACAATGAATCAACTAGAAGCCCCAAGAAAATTATATTTTCTGTCAATAGAACATTGCCCTCCAAAGTTGAAAACCAAATTTCACCCAAAGATTGAGGAAAGCCTGAATAAAAGAACATAAAAAATGTTGAAAGTTCCCTACCTTTTACATATATAGGTTTATCAACAATAATCTTGTCCTTGGAGGCCATCTGAAGCCGAAGAGCCTCTTTATGAAGTAGACTGTTGTTGTGTTCTTCAAGTGCACTCATCTGCATATTTCGGCTGCCTTCGTTTCCATAAGGATTTCTCCTATGCTTCCTTCCATACTCCTTACAGACAGAGCAGAAGATCCTGGCAGTTCCATCCTTCACATCAACATAAGCCCATTTGTATGTATCAGCCCATTCCTCCCTCCATCTTTTCACAACCTTCTTCTTTCTTTTGGATGATTGTGTCTTTGACATTTCTTGCTCATCATTGGACAGTTGAGAAACCAATAGCACATGCTTACTCTCATCGTGATCTTCAGCAGATGGTTCTCGTGCTGGTCCGCCAATTATATGAGTGCTAGCAAAAGTGGGATCGTCATCTCCAGGTCCAATTTCCAAATCAATCGCTTCTCCAAGCTCACGAACTACCAAGTGATGCCTCTGAGCCTGCTGAATCAAGTTCATGTCATCCATTGATGTATTCATACCGAATCCACCAACCGGTAGCAACATCCAGCATGTCAATTTCACCTATTCCTCAAAATATTTTGTTTCTGTTGGAATAGAAGGAAACCGTGTCACTCTAACTTCCTAAAAGTAGTTTTACTTTCTAGAAACTAATCCACTGGGCTGTGGAAAATATCATAGTATATAGGCTTCCATATGATATAGAAGTACAAGTCGTCAAAGTTGATTTGAGTTTTACAATTCTCTACATAATCTAGGGCTCATGATTCCAACCTTTCTTTTTTTTTTTCCGAAATTCCGCTACCTTTAATCTAAGCCAAAGTCTTACAAAATTGATGAACAAGCAAGGGCCAAGCTATAGTTCCTGTCTCATCCCAAACATCTGCCCTCCGCCCAAGACAAAAAAAACACTATCCCCAGTCAATTGCATCCGAAATACAACAAAAGAAAACGAAATCATGAATTACGAACAATTCATAAAGACGTAAATTAAAATCAGAAACCAAACATCCAAAGAAAGCTCCCAATCGGGAGCTATTTCCCAGTCTTCACGCATTCAATATGTTAAGATTCAAGAAAACAACTAAACAGTTCGACCATAATTTCACTATTCAAAACTTACAGTATCGAAGTGGCCACCCTAGCAGAAACTCCTTTGCACAAGCTTCCTGTTCCTTGCTCCAGCTACAAGAGCTCCGGTAGACGAAATCAAAGCGTGAGATCGAACACCTGTGAGTAGGTTCTCTGATCAGCCACTGCCAACGAAAGCTCCGGCAATGGATAAGAGATATTGAAGCTTATTCCAGTGGCGGCAAATTCTTGCCGGAACAATCTGCAACAGAAGAATTAGCTATGGTTTCTGATAAATTTTTCCCAGTTTTTACTTTCTTTCTTCGTCTCTGAAAATTTTCCCTTTTCTGTTTCAAAGTTTTTTTTTTTTTTTTTTTTTTTTAACCTCTCTTATTTTCCACTGTTTCTTTTTAGGATTGGAATGGATAAAGTTTTGAAGACACTGTTCATATATTTCGGCTTTTTCAGAAAATGAAAATTTTACTTTAAAAATAAAAAAATAACTTCATTTTTTTTATTTTCTAATTTTGATGTGTTTTTTTAGTCCGAATCAGAGACTACAAATCTAATAGTAGCTCGTTTGGATATGATTATTTATGAAGTAGTTACAGTTTATAACTCGTTTGAATAATAATTTTAAAAAGTTTCATACAATAACTCGTTTAGTACCTTAATATAAGTTATTATTTAAAGAGGTTATTAATGGATGGTTGAAAATTAATAGGTGATTGAAATTTAGTGATTAAAAACAAGTGATAATTTCGAGTGATTACAATCATTTAAATAATGGTAAAAAATTTGTTATTAATAATTAGTTAATCACATCAAAACAAACACCAGAGTTTCATCAAACATACCCCTTCTATTTTGCAAGTTTTTTCAATATTACCACTAAACTTTTCAAAGTTTAAAAAATATATTAGTCGATAAATTTTGATGCAAACCATTAAAAAATACATTATTTCAAACCACAAATATAGTGAATTCATATGACAACACAAGTATCCCGGTAGAGTTGTATCCTTGTTTGACTCAAGTGCTAGCTTCTGGTCGGTTAACCCAAAATAAAACATTTCATCAAGATTAAAATTAAAATCTAGAGTTCATTTGTAATTTTAAGTTTTATTTAAACTTTTGAATTTCTTTAAATATCAATTATATATATATATATATAATTTTTTTTTTTTTTTTTTTTTACCATTTCTTATCAATTGATTAGATAATTTTAAACTTGAATATTTATAGCACATTACAATTAAAAGTACTACTAATCGAAAAATACTAGTTAATTTAAGTTAACATTCGAGGTTTTTCTATTATGAATGTTCAAATAACTTGATAACCTAAATTAATTGAATATTCAAACACATAAGGTTGTAGGCATTGATAGATTCGCCAAATTTTGAATTGGTCTAAATTTTTTATTTTTATTTTTTTAATTTAACCGCATGTACACCTCTACTTCTCGTGTATAGGAAAACGAAAGTAAAATGATATATACATAAAATAAACGATAAATAACAATTATAAAAAAAAATAGATAAAAATTAATTTCAAAATCAGATTAACTATTCAATTAATTAAAGGAGCAACACATAAAAGTAGTAAATAAGTTATTGTATGCAAAATAAAAAATATATATAAAAGTCCAAAAAGAAAGATAAAATAAAAATCTTTTACCATAAAATAAGAAAGGTATTGGACATTTTTAATGAAAAAAGAAAAAAAAATATTTTTATAAAGTTTATGGTCTATGATATTAATTTTTTAAAATAGATTTTTAATAAAATTTAACAACAATAATATTTTGAATATTTTAGGAAGTTCAGAGGTATTTTTTATATTTTAAAGTTTAGCATATATATTATAACAAAAGAGAATTTCTATAAATAATAATAATAATAATAAGGAATATAGATGTTAAGAAATTTTATGATTAACGTTAAATTGATTACTTTGAAAAATTAACCATTCAAGTAAAATCAGTTTCAATGAATTAAATGGATTGAAAATAATAAAAAATACATAAAACACTTTAAAAAATTACTAAATTTAAAATAGAGATAGATATTATAATTTTTTTATTTACACCAAACTCTCTTATAATTAATAATGTGATTGAAACACGATAATCATAATTATGATATAATAATCGTTATCCTAACCGTCCGTTTATCCTAATCTAATCAAGAATCCCACAGACGTATAATTAAAGAACGCGGTCAAGCCAATTCCCAATCGTCAAAATTCCGTATCTTCGTTCTCATCGCTCCGAAAGCGAAATCCTCCGTATCACTTTTCTTCTAGAAGATCAATTCCTGTTGAGAGCGATCATGGGAAACGCAGAGAAATTATTGAAACAGATAATGGAATTGAAGTTCACAGCGAGATCTCTACGACGGCAAGCGAAAAAGTGCGAGAAGGAAGAGAAATCGGAGAGGATGAAAATCAAGAAAGCAATGGAGAAAGGAAACATGGACGGAGCAAGAATTTACGCCGAGAATTCGATTCGGAAGCGCACGGAACAGATGAACTATCTCCGATTAGGTTCGCGGCTGGATGCGGTGGTGGCTCGACTGGAAACGCAGGCGAAGATGTCCACGATTAACAAATCTATGAGTTCGATCGTCAAATCGTTGGAAAGTAGTTTGGAGAGTGGTAATCTGCAGAGGATATCGGAGAGTATGGAAAAGTTTGAGAAGCAGTTTGTGAATATGGAGGTTCAAGCTGAGTTCATGGAGAATGCTATGGCTGGTTCGACTTCTCTGTCGACTCCAGAAGGAGATGTTAACAGTTTGATGCAACAGGTGGCGGACGACTACGGATTGGAGGTTTCCGTTGGTCTTCCACAGCCGGCCGGTCACCGCCCTGTGCCGGCGGCCAGGGAGACGGAAAACGTCGACGAGGACGACTTGTCACGGCGGCTTGCGGAGCTTAAGGGTAAATAATTTTTAGGGCTCCATGACTACGTAGAGACGGCGATGAAAGAGATTACATTCTTGTTTGGATGGAATCGAAACTAAATTAGAAAGATAGGGAAGTGATGGTTTTTTTTTTTTTTTTTTTTTCGTTTTAAAAAAAAATTAATTTATTTAAATAATAGATATTTAATATTTTAAATATAATATACATATTGAATAATTTTTTTTATTGAAATACATTTTTTTAAGTTTATTTTATTTTATATGAAAATTTAATATCATCAAATCATCAAATAAATTAAATATTAAAACAAACACGATAAAATGGTAATTCAAAATAAATACATCAACATTATTAAATAATGAAAAATTAAGTTAAATAATTTAAATCAATATGAGTTACAATAAAAAAAAAAAAAAAAGCAGGTTAATTATTTTTGAGTAATTATATATTTGATTCAAATCTATATTTCTTTTCCAATAATGTAAAAGTTTAGAAAATTTTGATGAATAATAAAATCAATATTTTCTAATATATAATATTTTATATAACACATTTTAAATACCTACATTTTCTTGAAATAAAATGCATACATGGTCGAAAAAATCAAATGTATAAAATATTAAAGTATTGCTTAAAGAACCTAATATATTATCGAAATGTTGAGTGATAATTCAATTCAACATAATTGATTAAATAATAATTAATTTAACATTACGAAACATATCATAAATTCTGAATTCATTAGGAAATTATAGTTGATTAAAAATTACAAAATATTTTTAATTTAAAATTTATTTTTCAAAATATAGGTAAATGAGAATAAAGGGGAAAAAATTATATATGCTAAAATAACAAAATTCAAATTAAAAAAAAAGTTAGGAAAAATTAATAAAATTATTTAGATGATTTTTTTTTTTCTAAAACAAAAGGAATGAATTTTTGTTTGGAAAATAAGTTAAAAAGAAAATTTAGAGTTACGTGTCCCGTTGTAACTCCCATGAAAAGTACGTAAAACAAATACTTTAATCCGTTTATTCATTTAAATTACGAAATTGATTATTAAATGATCATCAAATATAAAATTAATTATCGAATTATCATTAATTTAAAATTACGAAATAAAATTTTGAATTAAAAAATCAATTTATAAATTATGATATCAGATAAATGAGAGGACGAAAAATATCATATATACTCAAATACACACACAGATATATATATATATTATATATATATATATATATATATATATATATATATAAAAAAAAATATGGTAAAAAGAATTTACAAAAAAAAAAAAAAAAATCCTAAAATCTTAAACTAGCAGGTTAATTTAATTATATGAATTACATTTTATATTTTTTGGTTCAACCTAAAATACAGGGGTCAAAGAAAAAATCGAAAATTGTCAAAGCTGAAGCGAATCAAACCGATGGAAGAATGAATAAAAAATTGAATCGAACTGAACATATAAATCGATGGTATTTAAATTTAATGGAAGAACCAATTTTAATGTGAAATATGAAGTACAAATATTGTAAATATTATGACACTTGTGAAAATATTGTTTTTTTTATTAGTAAAATAAAAATATAATAAAATTAAAAATCAAATGAGGGATAACACAAAAAAATCTGAAAAATAAATCAATTTCTTTTATTGAAACCAAAATTTGTTTTTTATTGGACATATGTTCTGACCCAATTATTGAAAAATCAAGAATATTGGTTCGGTTATAACACAAAATCGACAAAAATCGAACCGAAATCACTCCTACTAAAATGTCAAATACTAAGCTTTAGAAAAGTATATGGTGCATACTTCATATCATTTGTGTAGATAATAATGTCCTACAAAATTATATATATAATAGATAATGATTTTAAAAATAAGAGAAAAATGATAAATCGAAGATATATCGCATTATTATCCACGTAAATTGGGTGGGAAGTATTTAATACTTATCCTGAATTAATGCACAAGTTTTTCTCAAAAACTAATACACATTGTTTAACCAAAGGGCATCACTTACACATACCTTAATTCATCATTTCTTATATTGAAAAAAAAAAAAAAAAAAAAAAAAAAACTTTAATCACAAAAACATGGCTAAACATATAACTTAATGAATGAATTAATCATGCATTCTTCTTCATAGCCCATTGATCTCACTGTTTCATTTAGTGATATAAATCAAAACCTATGCTTCGTCAATATGCATAGAAGACTTCCAATGTAGCTGCATTCCAGTCAGTTGGTCTATCCTATGCTCCAACTTCATATCACGATACCGATCTAATACACCTCGATTTTTTTTGACGTTTACGATCGTGGCGTCTTCCAAGAAATGACGCCAACATTTTCTATTCGTAGTATGGTTGTCGCAGCAGCTCGGGTCCTCGCTTCTCTTTATTCTTTTCAATGCCTACATTTTTCAAAACTAGCTTTGTCAATGTGTTCAATGCAGACAATATTGTGCAAGTGTTTGTACAAATCAAGCTGTCTCAGTACATGTGTGCTTGGCTAATTGTGAGGAAAGATTTACCTTTGGAACATCGTTGCTACGAGGCGACACTACTATTATCGTCTCCGGGTGCCATGTCGTCAACAAACCGTCCAACAAATCTTCGGCATTTGTAGACGACTTGGTTATATGAAGCTTGAGATCGGGGAGAGGAGGGAAGAAGACGGATTTCCAATCGTCGTAAATTATAATGTCCTAAATCATACGTAGTAATAAAAGAAGAAACGCGTGATTGTGTTAAGCGCGTCGTAGCAAAAAACAAACGTACAAATAAATAAAAAAGACATAGACTCGTTATTATACCTTTTCATGCGGCCAAACGATGATTTTAAAGTCTTTACAATGATTTTGTAGAAACCAATTGAGGTTTGCATTTCGACGTCGAAAGCAAATGGCATCGTCTTCTTCGTCTGGGCACAAAGAAATTTTTGCCTCCTTTAGACACAACTTACCACGCACAAGAATCATGTCGTCGCCTATGTAGTCAAACGAAAAAGGATTTTCGATGTCAATATCAACGGTTTCTAGATCGTCACAATATCTCAATTCGAGATTCCGAAGCTTGGCGTTCGATATTTTGACATGCTTAAGCTTGAGGCATCCGCCAAGTTCCAATATCTCTAAAGCTGGAAAGTTGGAAAGTAGCCTATTAAAGAAAGTATCTCTCAAAGTTGGGTGCTGTAATGTCAACTTTTTCAAGGATTTGCAAGACTCCATGTAAAGTTTACAGTGTGAACATTTCTTGGCAAAATACCAAAATGTTTGAAGGCTAGTAACTTCAAGATCAATCCTATGTAAACCGGGACATCGATACAATTCGACCCTTTCGAGCTTTAAAAAACCCGAAATCTTCAACCTTTTTAATCCCCGACACTCTATAATCCTTAAATCCATAAGTAAAGGACTGGTCGAAACCAATTTTTGGATTACGTTCGGATCCACACGTAGTTTTCGTAGATACAACTTTTGCAAATTACTGAAATTTAAGTCCTCGAGATTTGACAAGTTAATACATTGCAATCTCAATCCTTTTAGAGTCTTGGCATTATACGGAGGTAGATTGGGCGCTAAATGGTTTAACGTCGGTGGTTCGGAACCTCGTCGTCTCTTCTTGTCAACGACATGGATATCTAACTCGCCTAAGCCTTTCGACCCCGCCAAGGCAACCCACTGGTTCAGATATGGTACGAGCTCGGTGGTTATACGAAACACGACCTTGTAAATGCTCGATTCTCGTAAGTGGCTCGTCAAGGAGTTATCAATGAAGTTGATAAACTTCATCCTTTGCTCAAATATACTACTAGGATTTGTAGCTGTCTTGAGAAAGCTTTGTTCATCAAATGTTAGTACAGAGAAGGACTTCCATGTATCTCTCCATTTCTTCGATAGGATACTCGTTCGAGCAGCCTCTTTTTCGCAACGAACGAATGACAATATATGATGAATAACGGTGTCCGGCAACGTCGAGATTAAATCAACTGACTCGACTTCTTTCTCAACTTTTTTCACATCCTTATTGCATCTCTTCCTCTTTGTTGTTTGCGGTTCAAGCGAGAGAATGGCCAAAGCATCAGATATGATTTGCTCAACCGATGCTTGAATTCCTTTACGAACACTTCTCTTCTCCATCAATATTGGTTCCTTACAATATATTTGAATGACTAGTCCTGTTTTTCATCATCAAATGAGGAATGAATACAAAAGGCTAATATAACCAAAAAACAAACTAAAAATCAACAAAAACGTACCGATTTAATGGGTCGGTTCGGTTTTTTTAGAATAATATTGAATCATTTATCGAATTTTGATTTTGGTTCTTGACAGGAGAACTAATAAAAATTCAAACTGAATCGTATATATAAATAATAATAATAAAAAAATGTTACATATTTAAATTTGATGAAAGAATCAATTTAAATGTGAAATATAAGGTAAAAATATGATAAATATTGCAATAATCGTCTTTTTGTCGATAGAATGAAAGTTTTTAGAATAATTAGGAATCACATCTAGAAAACGAACAAAATTTTTAAAAATAAACCCTAAACTTTTGTTGAAGTCATAACTGAAAATCGAAGTGAACTAATGATTTTGTTCTTTATTAGACCTAAAAAACGAGAATATTGGTTCGATTATGGTTTGATACAAAACTAACAAAAAAAAATCGAACCAAACTTATAATCATCTCAAGCTATAAAACCCAATAAATTTGTATCAACAAAGATCAAAATACAATCCAGAACAACATATGTAATCAGGGGGGCAGGCAATAAATGATTGGATTAACGATTAATTAGTAAATTAAGTAACAACAAGAAACCATTGTTCTATTTCATTAGAGAAATAATTATGAAAAAATTAGGCTTCGATTAGAGATTAATTACGATTAGAAGAAGAAAAATTGAGAGGGAAAATAGTACCTTATAATCAGTGATTTAAAGTTGCAACAAACAAGGTAATGATAATCGATTAATGAAGCAGAGAGGAGTTTAAATAGTTTTGGGATTAATTTAATTTAACAGAAGATAATCAAATAATTTCGTTTCCTTTTTAAATTACGATTCGTAATTAGAGCTTATTATATTTTGGAAATAATTTCAATAATTACGATCAAATAAATTTATAATTTTCCTATTATAAGAATGTCGATTCAAATCAATACAAATAAACACAAAATAGATTTCGATTGTCAATTCGAATCTATCCTAATGAACCCTGAATTTCAAATTTAATATCTTATTAGAAGATTAAATAACTTTTTTTTTAAATAATTTTTTTTTTAAATGAAGACAATTTTCCTTTTATGTAACGGATTTTTTTTTTCATGAATAGAAACTAGTGATATAAATATATATATATATATATATATATATATATATAATATTAAAAGTTTTGTGAAGTTTGGTTCAATTATATATTAATTAATATTAACTAAATTTATTTAATAAATATTAAAAAATTACATTGTTTATTTATTTTAACTATGAATGAAAGTCGAGTTTTTTTTTTTTTTTTTTTTTTTTTTTTTTTTTTTTTTTTTTTTTTTTTTTTTTTTTTTTTTTTTTTTTTTT
>JBBMEG010000018.1:5981781-6007545 GCA_037832605.1 Cyclanthera cordifolia
TATAGTACTTATGAGTGTCCGGGCAGCTTATGTACATCTCGACTAATCTCATGAGACAACCATTTAATCATACTATTTTTTCAAGAAAATCGTAGGAAATCAATTCCTAAGTAGTTAGCTACCAAGGTTGAACTGGTTCCCTCTAACTATATGATTCTCAAGGCCGGCCTTATTGAACATACCACATTTGGTTGTGAAGGAAAGTTGTAGGAAATCAATTTCTAGGTAAGTAGCCACCATGAATTGAAAGCATTCCCTTCAAACATTATGATTCTCAAGCCCTTATCGACCATTAGGCAAACTCAAGGAGAACAAATTTTATTTTTGCAAGTTTTAAAGTACCTCAAAGTGACCTGCTAACCGTCTATATTGTCCAAAAAGATATCCCATTTCTCGTGTACCAACACCCATCTCCTCAGAAGGAAGGTCCTGACAAGAGTTACAATTTAGCACATCACATTAGACACCAAACTTTGAACCTATAAATGGATATTAAAAGAATAAAAGGCCAAATTTATCCATTTACCTTATCAGGGCCTAAATAGCGATATATCTCGTTTATGAAACTTTGACAAAAACGCATGATCTGCTAATTTATTAGAGGCTTTTAAAACGTATGACATTGTTAAAAATATATGATATTATATAGCAGTGCACACTTCACCTCATTATCACTTTTCCCCTTTGGGTCAAAATCACTTCCACCGGCTGCCCCTCCTAATTTGTAAGGTGATAAAGCGTTTTTTAAAGTCTGTGAATAGACAGAAGATTTTAAAGTAAGAAAGTCTCAACTGTGCCAAGTTATAAAAAAGAATTACAAATATCACATAATGTAGAGCTTGGAACAAAAAAAATGTAGAGCTTGGACCAAGGGAAGAAAGAAAACTGCATCAACCCCAAAGAAACTTAAAAAGCCTCTCTTCTCCCGAAGAAAATTTCCTTTTTCTCTTCAGCGAAAGGGTCCAATGAAAACAAGCTCATGGAAGATTAGGCCAAAAAAATTAGATTCCTTCTTGAAAGAATAACTGCCAAAAATAGGAGAAAGCAAGCGTTTGACACGTCTATAAATGGTTTACCATGTTGAATCATACTAAATCACCAATCAACTTACAAGCTTAAGTGGCACGTTGAAGCAAACTTAAGTAAATCAACCAACAGCTTTCAATATGAAATAGTTTAGCTAAGATTTTGAAAATCATGCTGCATAGTTCAAGCAAAGAGAAGTTCTATCGTGTCTCCCCCTCTGTATCTTATCTTAGGAGTCCATACACGCCAGCAGAAAGTCTCTGAGAAAAACAATGACGTACTTATCTGTTAACTTAATCTCACCTCAAAGGTAGCAGTTTAGGTACCTACTTCGTAGGATGTACATATGTAAAGACTCTGCGAGCTGTTGCTTTACTTCTTATTGAAGGAAAAATCCTTAACGAGATGACTAATACTTTTCAAGCAGATACAAAACAAGAACTAGAATTCAATTTGTTCCAATGGAGAGCATCTCCCAGAGAGTTCATTCACCTATTTGGGTGAATTCAGTCCTAAAGGGGATCTATTGTGACCTCACACACACATACACACACACACACAAGCAAGAAGTGGGAACTAACAACATTTTTTGGATCCATATAAAACTAAGAAGAAACCAAAAAATAGGAAATCAACTAGGATATGTTTAAATTGTTTACATTTTCATGTCTTTTAGAAAGTGATCAGCCCATGTTCTAAAATTTCTTTCAAAAAGAAGAAACTCAATTGACTACTTTGCAATGCAAAACCACAAATGACTATTCCCTACAACTTAGCCACTGCCCCCTCAAAATATTAAATTAACTTTTACTTCAAAGAAATATGCAAGAACTCCAAGTGAACTCAATCATCCTTTAACCATTTATAATAAAATTCTACCAGATCCATACAGATAGTCAAACATTTAACAAAAGAATACCCTTTCTCAAACAGGAAAAGAATATCAGTATCCAGTTCCTACCTGTTCAAAACCAAGAAACTTGGTGATACTTAAGTTCATCGAAGGATGAAAACGAAGACCACCCCTGCAAGGGCCCAAAGCCTGGTTAAATTGAACTCGAAAGCCTCGATTGACATGTGTCTCGCCTCTGTCATCAGCCCATGGAACTCGGAAAAGAACCATTCGTTCCGGTTCTAATAAGCGCTCCATAACGTTGACATAGCTGAAAATAATAAAACATATAATTCCAAAACTTGAATCGTAAACAACATAGTATCTCAAAATTATATATTCAAGGTACACTTACTGAGCATTTTTTGCAATAACCCGTTCTAAGGCATGTACTGTTTCTTGTACTGTTTGTATGAACTCAACCTCATGAGGATCCCTTTTTAGAGCAGCTTCAATGATGGATCCAGCAGTTTTTGACATGAGAGCTTTGTTGAAGATAATGGCCATGAAAAGACAGTTATAAGAAAATATTACAAAAAAAAGCTTCTATTTATCTAGCGCAAGTATGAGAATGCACACGCAAGTACCAAACTTCAAAACGTTGATTTCATCAACATGAGTACAATGGATCAACTAGAAGTCCCAAGAATACTATCTTTTTTTTGTTGATAGAACGTGACCCTCCAAAGTTGAAAGCCCAATTTCACCCAAAGATTGGGGAGAAATAACATTAAAGCATAAAAAAAGTGGAAACCCCTACCTTTTACATATATCGGTTTATCTACAATAATCTTGTCCTTGGAAGCCATCTGAAGCCGAAGAGCCTCTTTATGAAGTAGACTGTTGTTGTGTTCTTCAAGTGCACTCATCTGCATATTTCGGCTGCCTTCATTTCCATAAGGATTTCTCCTGTGCTTCCTGCCATACTCCTTACAAACCGAGCAAAATATCCTGGCAGTTCCATCCCTCACATCAACATATGCCCATTTATATGTATCAGCCCATTCCTCCCTCCATCTTTTCACAACCTTCTTCTTCCTTTTGGCTGGTTGTGTCTTGGACATATCATGGTCATCATTAGAAAGTTGAGAAACCAATACTAAGTGCTTACTCTCATCGTGCTCTTCGGGAGATGGTTCTCGTACTAATCCACCAATTATAGGAGTGCTAGCAAACGAGGGATCGTCATCTCCAGGTCCAATTTCCAAATCGATCTCTTCGCCAAGCTCTCTAACTACCAAGTGATGTCTCTGCGCCTGCTGAATCAAGTTCATGTCATCCATTGAGGTATTCACACCGAATCCACCGATTGGTAGCAACATCCAGCATGACAATTTCACCAATTCCTCAAAGTATTTTGTTTCTGTAGGAATAGAAGGGTGTCATTTCACTCTAACTTCCAAAAATTACTTTAATTTTCTGGACACTAACCCCATGGGGCTCATAGTATATACGCTTCCAGATGATATAGAAGTACAATTCGTCAAAGTAGATTGAGTTCTACAATTCTCTACACAATCTAGGGCAATGACGCAAAATTGATGAACAAGCAAAGAATTACCAACAATTCATAAAGACTTAAATTATAATCAGCAACTAAACAGTTGGAGAAAAATCCCAATTGGAAGCTGCTTCCCGATCTTCAACCATTCAAAATGTCAAGATTCGGGAAATCAACTGTTCAGTTGAGCCATAATTTCACTATTCAAGACTTACAGTATCGTAGTAGCTACACGAGCAGAAATTCCTTCCCCCGAACTTCCTTTCCCTTGCTCCAGCTATAAGGGCTCCGGTTAGAGAAACCAAAGAGTGAGATCAAGTACATGTGAGTAGGTTCTCTGATCAGCCACTGCCAAAGAAACTTCCGGCAGAGGATAAGAGAGAGAGAGAAGCTTATTCCGGTGGCGCGTGAAAGCAAATTCTCGCCGGAAACTGACTGCAATTGTAGAATTAGCAATGATTTCTGAACAAAATTTGAGAGAGAAAATCTAGTTGATTCATGTGACGCGTGCTTGAAGAAGAGCTGTGAGCAAACACCATCCTTCCTTCCCCCTTTGTCCAGTTTTACTTTCTTTCTTCCTTCATTTCAGAAATTTTCACTTTTTAATTTGGAAATTTTTCATATATTAAAAAAAAAACAAAAACAAATTCATATTAGTAAAAAATTGAGATTTTTTCTTTTAGGATTTATTATTATTATTATTATTTTTTATTTATTTTTTTTGAGTACAAATTAAGAGGAGGGGGACCACAAGCCCGACATGGAGGACACTACTGATTTCTATAATCAAAACCGTGACGGGATGTTAAACTAGATTTACCCAAAATAATGAAACTACTGCACCACCAATCCTTTCGATATTATTATATCATAATTAGGGTAGGGCTCACAGTAAAATATTGTTATTATGTATATATTAATGTCTTCTACTGTTGCTTCAAACATACAATTTTATTTCATTGATTTTGAAGTTTGCACACATTTCCTTTAGTTTAAGACATGAGTTTTGTTACTTTGAAATTGAATAATTCTAACTTTTTAATATTCTTTTTTTCTTTGGAGATCACAATAATAAAAATAGAGACTAACTTTTGTTGATTAGATCAATACTAATATTGTTAAGTTGCTACTTTTGTTGAAAAAAAAAATTTATTAACGAGAGTTTTTCTTGTATTATATTTGGTTGATCACAACACCAACAAGTCATTGTCTCTTTTGGTTCACAAAAAAGTAAGTTTATTTATTAAAAAAAAAAAAAAAAAATCCCATTTGAAACAATTCTTTTTATTTTTAGAAACAATAAATAGTAATAATTATCAAATAAGTCTGTTTTTATAAAAAAAAAAAAAAAGAGAATATCATCACACTAGTAGTTAGCATTTGATCTAAACGATTATAATGAACACGTTCCTTCTAGTCTCATTCCTTTCCACTCCTCTAAACATGCGCATAGTGGTAAAAAAAAGAAAAATAATAATATATATTTATTTATTTATTTATATTTTTTTTTGTCCCACACGTGCGACGAAAATTATAGGATGGAGCTATGTCAAAAAAAAAAAAAAAAAAAGCGGAGAAATAACGCGGTGAAGCAAGTTCCCATCGTCAAATTGCGTGTATCTTCGTTCTCATCGATTCATCTTTAAAAGCCCTAGAATTTCAAATTGAAATTTTCTGTATCTTAATTTTCTCAGAAATTTCATTCCCTCTGCGATCATGGGTAACACTGAGAAATTGTTGAACCAGATAATGGAATTGAAATTCACGGCGAAATCCCTGCAACGCCAATCGAGGAAGTGCGAGAAGGAGGAGAAATCCGAGAAGCTTAAGATCAAGAAAGCCATGGAGAAAGGAAACATGGACGGAGCACGAATTTACGCCGAGAACGCGATCCGGAAGCGTACGGAACAGATGAACTATCTCCGACTTGCTTCGCGACTCGATGCGGTGGTGGCTCGACTCGATACACAGGCGAAGATGTCCATTATAAACAAGTCGATGGGCTCGATCGTCAAATCTTTGGAAAGTACTTTGGCGACTGGTAATTTGCAGAAGATGTCTGAGACTATGGATCAATTTGAGAAGCAGTTCGTGAATATGGAGGTTCAAGCTGAGTTTATGGAGAATGCGATGGCGGGTTCGACTTCTCTGTCGACTCCGGAAGGAGAGGTTAACAGTTTGATGCAGCAGGTGGCTGATGATTATGGATTGGAGGTTTCTGTGGGTCTTCCTCAGCCGGCTGGTCACGCTGTGCCGGCCAGGGAGACCGAGAAAATCGACGAGGACGACTTGTCAAGGCGGCTTGCTGAGCTTAAGGCCAGAGGGTAAACAATTTCAAATTTGAATGGTATCCTATTATCATACCTCTGCCATTTGTATAATCTATGTATTTCTCTACTGACTTATATTAATAGAACTCATAATGTGTGTAAATTTGAAGCATTTGTTTATGTCATATGCGTAGTGCATACTGCTCTGCATAATTACAATTGATGCCTTTTCACGAATAATATTTCCCTTCATGTTTATTTGAGTATCTGGGTTGATTTCTCAGATCTTTTATGTTATGTGTTTTCAATTAACTACTTTTTGGCCTTACGTCCTAGAGTGGACGACTTTTTTTCAACAACAATGTGAGGTAGGGAGATTTGAACCCATGACCTGATCATGTGACACACTTATATTGATCGAACTAATTCTCTAGTTGGCTGAAGACATTTTATTTCAAGATGTTCTTTGGCAGGTTGGTATACAATGTATGCTTTCAACTTTCTTGGATTATGCCAATTGCCAATTTAGCAATAGATCAACTAGTCAAATCAATGTTAATGATCAATGGAGGTAGGGAGACAAGAGTGTTTTTTTTTTGTTTAAGATTGGAAACGTGATTTTTATAGAGTTCATTGGTATTGGATGGGGTTTTTATGCTTCTAATTGGTTATGCTTACATTTTACCAAATTCTCACAATTACCGTGTCAAATTTCCAATTATCTTTTCTGCAACAACTCCTAGGCCTCTTTCTGCAATTGCATATTCTCTTTCCTTTCATAGAGGTGTTATTTGTCAAGGAAAATAAGTGTATCCTGTAGGTGTTCTTTTTAAATTGCAATGTGAATGCCAACATGACAGTAGTTCAACGACATCAGTATAAACCTGATGACCAATAGGTCAAGAGTTCGAGTGCCTAGCCCTGCACTTTTCTAAACACCACCGTCTTGGAAAGTTTGTCTTATGTGCTGTCTGCTTAGCACTCAGGACATCGTAGTACAACCCATAGAACTTATCTTGTTCAAGGCATGTTTTCTAATTTAATTAGTTTTATATTTGGCTAATGAATTTGTGATTAGTAAAAGTTCATGAGATCTGAATCTTAGAAATCTGTTTCTATTCTATAAGATTGCTGCAAAATAGTCAACCCAACTCAACTAATTAAAGCTTATGTCTTTACACAATACAAAGTTGAATCTAGAGAAATGTCTCTCCTAGAGTGAAAAGAAAAATTAGACTACAGTGTACACATTGGAGTTTTGGAGGATCTTTAAATGAAATGAGAGGAACCATTTTTATAGGCTCTTTGATAATATTGTTGCTTTGGTCAGTTGTGTCGTGAAATTAGTCGAAATGTGAACAAAGGTAATCACATATTTTTTAGTTTGAGCTACAAGCTACAGCATTTTTTGGTTAATTCTCGAGTTCGAAGACTTCAGGTTTCAGTTTTCGGAAAATCGGTGATGATTTCTTTGTTTCATTTTTCTATTTTTTCTACCTTACAAGTGTCCAATTTTCTAGTCGATTTTCTTGTGATGCACGTTAGGTTGTAGAAACATAAATTTTAGAAATGAGTGAATTCCCTGAAAAAAATAAATTTTATTTTATCTCTTTCAGTGTTTGGATATGTTTTTATAGCTGTAATTTGTTAAAAATAAGAGTAAGAGGTTAAAATTAAGTTTGTAAAACACTTCCATTTTAGCAAGTTTTTGAATTAGTCCTTGAACTTTAGATTTGTACTAAATAAACCTCTAAAATGGCAAGAATTGTCGAATAAGTCAAAATCTTTTATTTTTGAAGTTTGTGGTTAAAACTTTCAGTTATTCCCAATAGGTCCTTAATATTTGAGTATATTATTATGTTGACTTTTTAGCCACTTTATCTCAAATTTTATTAGACACAAAAGTTCAAAAGACTAATTTGACATAAGCACAGAAATCCAAAATTCAAGAAATCATGAGTTACTTTCTATAATTCACAAAAGCTACTAGACAAAACATAAAAGTTAAACTATATTGGTAAATTAACCAACTAAAATATTAAAGACATCAAATATTTCTCCAATTCTTGCACAGAAGGCTCCCAATGTAGCTGCATACTAGTTATTTGGTCTACACTATCTTTCAAATTCAGACCATGAAACCAACCAGATACACCTTCAGTTTCTGCAAGGTCCATAATCTTGACATCCAAGAAATGGCGCCAGCATTGGTTTGAACTGTTGTAGCTGTAGCAGCTCGGTTGCTCGCATCTGTTTATGTCGCGTAACACCTACATTTCAACAGTAGCTTGTCAAGTGTTTGATGCAGAAAGTGCTGTGTTTTAAGGGTTGAACAAAGCTATCTCACAGTGCTTGGCTAATGTGAAAAGATTTACCTTCGGAACATTGCTGCTAGGAGATGATGCTACGATTATCTTCTCCGGATGCCACGTTGTCAACAAATTGTTTAAGAAATCCTTGGTGTATGTGGATGATTTGATTATATGTACCTTGATACTAAGGGAATCAGGAAGGTAGAAGTTTTTGCTCTCATCGTGAATTATGATATTCTTGATCACAATAGAAAGGGTAAACAGAAGGTGTGTTAATCGTGTTGTTATTTGGGAGGAAATAATTACTGAAAAATTAAAGAAATGTCAAGAATTTATGTGGGAAAATTCTAAATCAAAGAAATATCTATGGATAAACACTCTCATTTTGTAAAAAAATTGTTACCATCAAAATTTTCTACTAGACCCCAATTACAAAAAAAAAACAACTCTCAAAGCTTATATGACTCACATCATTTGCTTCCGTCTTCTAAAAGATTACGTAATAAAGAGTTTAATTAGTAAACACAGTAAGACTTATAGGGCCATTTGTGTGAAGTTTTTATGGAACTATAAAAAATAATTTTTTATAATCACTCTATAAAAATTTCATCTGAACGAGTTATTGCTACTGTTTCTCCTTCATAATCACTCAAAATAACCTCTCTTTTCTAATCATTTATACTGATCATACCACCTCTTTGTACGTTTTCAATGTGGGACAACCATTTTCTAATATTTTTTCCAAAGCAAGACAATCTCAACAAGAACAAATATGAAGAAAAAAAACAGGCAAGCATTATTACCTTACGAAACCAAACAATGATTTTAAAACCTTCACCACAATGGCTTTCCAGAAAATTATACAAGGCAAAATTTCGTGATGGAATAACATCTACACCATCTTTCTTTGCTGAAACAATAGAAAATTTTGCCTCCCTCATACGAAACTGACCGCGCAAAAAAACCATCTTGCGCCCTTTATAGTCGAACGAACAAGGATTTACCGTACCAATATCAACAGTTTTCAGATCATTACAGTTTCTCAAGGCTAGACATCGCAGCTCGACATTCGGTATCGTAAGAGATGTAAACCCACGACATCCGCTAAGATCCAATTTCTCAAGGACTGGAAAGCTAAGAAGTAACTTATTAAGGGAAGCACATGTCATAAATCTGTCCCTTAATGTCAAGCTCTTCAAGGATATGCATGACTCTATGTTAAGTTTACATCGTGTATCTTTATTTCCATAAAACCAAAATGTTTGCAGACTAGTAACTTGAAGCTCAATCCTTCTTAAACCACGGCATCTATACAAGTCAACCCTTTCAAGCTTTAGAAAACCTGAAATCTTCAAATCTTTTAATCCACGACAGTCAACAATTCTCAAATCCACAATCAAAGGACTGGTAGAAACCAAGTTACGAATTATCTGCTGGTTTACATGTAGTTTTCCGAGATACAACTTTTGCAAATTACTGAACTTTAGAGTTTGAAAATTTGACCAGTTAATGCATTGCAATCTCAATCCAGTTAGAGTCGGGGCAGAACACAAAAACAGTAGCGGATCGAAAGGATTCGTAAAGAGTGGCGGATAGCCCTCGACATTGATATCTAACTCTCTTAAACCTTGTGCTCCAGCCATGCGAATCCACCGGTTCAGATACGGGACGAGTGGTGGGGTTATGCGTAACACTAGCTTGAAAATATCCAATTTTTGTACAATGTAGGTTAGTAAGGAGTTATCAATGAATTCAATAAACTTCTGCTTATGCTTATTACTAAAAATATTTACTTCTGTACTGAGAAAGCTTTTTTCATCAAATGTTAGTATGGCGAAGGACTTCCATACATCTCTCCACCTTTTTGACAGGATGCTGGTTCTAGCAACCTCTTTTGGACTACGAATGAACGAAAAGATATGATGAATAAGAGAATCGGGCAAATCCGAGATCAAATCGACTTGCTCCACTGCTTTCACATCCTTGCTATGGTCCTTTCTCATCCCGTCCATGTTTTATTCTGGAGTAATTATGTTTCTATGACCAATTCTCTTCTCCAACAATTTTGGTTGAAGAAAAACACTTTCCTTAATCCTTACCGTATATTTGAACGACTCCCTCTATTTTCATAGTCAAATGAACAAAGAAATAAAAACAGACATAACCAGAACATGAATTAGAACATGTAAAACTTAAAAGAAAATAAGATTTTGCAATTCTTGTAAGCCCAAAGAGATCAAAATCCAAATGCAGCATACAGTATGTAATTCGATAACATCAAGAATAATCAGTCATTTCAACAGTAAGAATCAATCGACATTATCAAAATTCAATATCAGTAAAACATCGAACCACGCAACAAGAACACTATCAAAACTAGAATCCATAACAACAAAATTTAGAGATAGGCAACAAATTATTAGGTTAACATTCAGTTAGTAACTACAAGAATTCTAGATTTCAAGAATCATAAACAGAAATCGCCATTCGATTCCTATTATAAAACAACATCAGAAAATGTTCTTCAAATTTTCTCGAGAAACAAACGCATTTTCGAATCAATATCTTCCGAATTAGAAGCAGAGAGAAACAATTTGGAAATCGAATGGCGTTGAATTTACGACGAACTGTGAAAATAAGAAAGAATTTGACAAAGAAAATATTACCTTGTCAATGGTTATGAGAGCGATTGATCAAAGTTCAAACAAAGAAGAGAATCAACGGACTAATTTAGTTAAATCGTTAATTTCCTTAATGTTATTAATCATAAACGGCTTATTTAATTACTTTGGAAAGAATTTCAACAATTTTATCTACGGATTTTTTTTTTTTTTTTTCTAAAATATTTCATTTTGAATTTAGGTAAATTAATTTTTTTTTTTTAAGTACAAATTGGAGAAGGGATAAACCTGTGACCGTGGTGTTAACTAGATTACATCCAAACAATAAAATCAACGTGTTAGTCACCTTTGCAGTTTAAATATTATCTTTTGTGAAATTTAAGTTTATAAATATTATTTTCGCATTTAACTTTGATTAGTGGGATATATCTTTTGCCTATGATTTTAAATTTTAACTCATATTTTGTATTTGATTTTGGAATTTTGATGTTTTTTCATGTTTGTAAGTGTTTGGGTTAGTTTGGGCAAACTAATTAGGTCGTGGTTGGAGATGCACTTTTGTTTTTTCATTTCTCTTTTCCAATCAACTATACATATTATATTAATTATCTTCAATTTTTTATATAAAAAATTAATATTCATCGCGTCAAATCAATTTTTATTTCTACTCGTCTCAGAAAACTAACATCAGATCAACTTTTATCTCTTCTTAATCCTACACCTCAAACACATACTTACTAACACTTTCCTATCCTTCCCGACGTAGTCAAACACGCCCTTAAAGTTACGTAACAAGTTGTGTTTGGCAATGGGCTTAAGTCAAGCTATGGCTGAAATAATGGGCACTCCATCATATTCCCAATGTTGACAAGTCAAATTTGGGTTTCATTTAACAGTTTATAGTTGCCCAAAAGTTTGGTCCAAAATAGATATGGAATTGTGGAATGCTACTTTCTTCATTGTAATTTGCATATAACTAAGGTCCTCCTTCATAATCGTTTAATTTTTTATTATTTATTTTTAAAATTTAAGCCTACCATTCTTATATAGACATATAATTTTTTTATTATATTGATATATTTACGTGTGTATTTAAAAATCAAATCAAAATTTGAAAGCAAAATGAAATAGTTTCCCATTATTTGTTTTTGTTTCTGAAAATTAGTTAGAATTCTCAGAAAAGATGAAATACAGGTAGACAATTTGAATAAATACAAATTTAAATTAAAAAAACGAAAAACATAAAATCAAAGTTATTAAATGGGACCTAAAAAACTCGATACTAGTTTGTGCCAACTTTCACTCAATTCCTTATCCCTTCAAAAAAAGGTTCTTACATTCCATACTTGCATCAAAAAAGTATTCAATGTAGAATTAAAAACATATTTTATACTTGTATTAGGCTCGATAAAACTCGAGTTTGAGTCACAATCAATATTGAAGAGGTGTTTGTTTCGTGTTATTTAAAGAGTTTTTAAAAATGAATTATTACTAAAATTCAAAATTTTAATTACTCAAAATAAGTTCTCATTAATTTTCACTCAAATTAATCACTTTATAAGGATCCAAATATTTTTGTCGTATTTAAGTTTTGCAGGAGACCCCTTCACTTTCTTTTTTTTTTCTTTTTTTTTTTTTTTGATTCACTAAAATGAATTGCATAATGAATTGTGTTTAACAGTGTGTTTGTTTTAATCAACTTTCTCAAAGCATCTCATATTTTTCCCATGATTCTTGGTTGAGTTAGAAGTCTAATCATTACATTTTATCCTTCTGAATAAATGAATTGTTAAATATTAATAAATGTTTTCATGTACAATCTAACAAAAATATAAGTAATAAAAGAATGCCTAAATTACAAACAATTGACAAAGATGTGATGATCATCTACCTTGCTTCAGGACCAAACAGAGAAATTTCATCTTCAACAACTGATTCAGGCTGATGATTGTTGGTATCATGAGCTGACTCCATATTCAAACAGCCATTCAAATCTATCACAACTTGGCTCATGGTTGGCCTATTTGTAGAGCCCGGAGACGCACACGACATCGCTATTTCGACCGCTTTCCAAATGGCGTTCATGTCGAAATCTTCTTTCAGCTTCGGGTCGATAATCATGCTGATATCACCTAGAGAAAGCATCGATTCGACCCATTGATAGATGTGAGTAGCCTTGTCTGAAGTCTTTGTCAAAACTGGTCTTCCAGTTATGATTTCGAGGAGTACAATTCCAAAGCCATACACGTCACTTTTCTCGTTTAATCTATACGATGTGAAGTATCTGAAAGCAAATGCGGTAATAATCAGCAAGATGGTTGAAGTCATTTGATGGTTAGAAAATATTTTGCATTTAAGCTACTTACTCAGGGTCAAGGTAGCCAGGAGTGCCAACTACATTCGTTGTCACGTGAGTGGCACCATCATCGACAGGGAAAATTCTCGACAACCCAAAATCAGATACTTTTGCTCGAAAACTTTCGTCCAATAAGATGTTGGAAGATTTTACATCTCTATGTACAATAGCTGGCTTTATACCAGAATGCAAGTATTGCAATCCTAAATGACAATGAAATGAGAGAATTAAGAGACTAAGAGAGAGTGGAATTTACCAAACAAATCTGAGTATTGAGCTTAATATTATTAATTACTGACCTTGTGCTGCATCCACTGCTATTTGAAGTCTGTCTTTCCAATTCAACAAAGCTGACTTGCCATCTACATATCAGTCAATATCAAAGTTAACTACATATAACTAAGTGTAGTTTAAAATATTTCTTTTTTTAGTTACGTGTTTCGACTAGTTTATATGCACCTCAAATATTCTTATCGGACAATCTGTTTGACCCTACAACATTTCGATATCAAGTAAACCCATAAGAAATTAATTTCTAGGCATGTTCGGATGAGGAGAGGAGAGGAGGGGAAGAATGAAGTGGTTCGAAAAGGGAGTTCGGAAAAAAACTTTGCTTGAGAAAAGTTGTTTAAAGGAGTGGTACTTGTAGGAAACTTTGTTCGGGAAATGTTGTTTGGAGAAGTATTTATAGGAAAACTTTTGTTTGGGAAAGGTTGCTTGGAGGAAGCCTGAAGGTCGTAGAAGATTTTGTTTGGAAAAGATTGTTTGGAGGAGGGGGTTGTTTAAACTTTGTTTGGGAAATATTGGTAGGAGTGAATGATTGGAGGGGAAGTTTTTTCTACACTACACAAACATGGGGCCGAATGTTTTCATTTAATCCGAAAAAAATAAGTATTATTTTTCGGATTTTATTTACTAGGACTTGCTAGTTTTTCTTTTAAGAATTTCACCCCATCCCCTCCTCCATCTTCCCACTTCTTATGCATGCACCATTAAGTAGGTGATCGCCATGAATCGAACTCGTAATCTTTTTGAGGCCTTCTTGACCGCTAAACCAACCCACAATAATTTGCAGTTCAAAATATTTCTACAACATAACCCAACAAAATATTTTACTTAACAATGACCAAAAAAAGACCAGACCTGAAATGAGAGATCCCACGTTTCCTTTGCCCATGTACTCGTAGATAAGTCCTTTGTTGTGCGGTTCATTACAATACCCAACAAGACCAGTCAAGTTTCTATGATGAACTCTCATAAGAAGGTCAACCTGAAATTGTTCAAATTTGAGTATCAATTGATAGAAATTCTAGTATAAAAAAACGAACTTTTGTGCATTGGGTAGTTGTCGAAGCTTCATACCTCTGCCTGAAATTGTTGATATCCTTGAACTGATCGAGGAGATAGCATCTTTACAGCTACTTCAACGTTTTCAATTTTGCCATAGTAAACTCGTCCAAAGCCACCTTCTCCAAGCATACGCTCAAAATTGTTTGTCATTCTCAGAACATCCGAGTATGAATAACATCTCTTAGTTGTGTCAAAATTTTCAGATTGATCAACTGCATGTTTCTCCACTCCAATTACATGTCCTAAAAGAATATCACTAGCTTAGATAATGCGGACTAAAATTGAAACAAAAGTCAGAAAATTTGAAAGAAAAAAAAAAAAAAAAAGTCAGTTTCTGCCCGTTGATATAATTAAATTTACTCCAACTCACGAACTTAACCTTTTAGGTTGATTTGTGGCTGAACATAATTCAATATGATATCAAAGTAGAAGGTCTTGAGTTCAAGTCCGTGTTGTTTTCTTCCCATTTAAAATTAATTCTACTTGTATGACGTTTTTAAAATTTATAAGTCCACAAGTGAGAGGAGTGTTATTTGATATAATTAAATTTACCCAACCCACAAGTTTAAGCTTTTGGATCAGTGGTTTAACATAATCAACAGTTACAGAGAGTAAACTCATTGACAATCGTGTCGTACGGTCTCACCTTTTGATTTTCTTCTTTTCGTCCAATAGATATATGCTGCAATCATGAACAAAAGCAGAAGAAATCCAACAACTGATGCTACTATAGGAACAACAACATTACTTCCCTTCTTGTTGCTTGAAGCCGTTGTAAACAGATTAGGATTTTCGCCAAATCTATCAGAAGGGGAAAAAATAACAAAGAAAATTTCAACATCACTCATATGGAACCTTAGGCCTCGTTTGATAATCATATAGTTTTAAAATTTAAGCTTGTTTTCACTCAAATTATCTACGAAAAGTTCGATTTCCTTTTAAGTATTTAATTCATAACCAAATTACAAAACATAGATAAAAGGTAGATATGAAGTAAGGAAAATCATACGTTAAAGTCGGAGGCTTAAATTTCAAAAACCAAATGGTTATTAAATGGATTTAAATGTTTAGTTCTCAGCCATTAAAGTCCAAAAACTGACTAAAGAAATAGAGGAATTATCATGGATAACAAAAAGGGAAAAGAAACTCTATGGATGTTGAAATTTCAGAAGAATCAAAACTTCAATCAAGTGAAATTAAGAGGTTTCGGTCAAGTGAAATGGAAGACTTTAATCAAGTTAAAACTGATTTAAAAGTTGAGTGACATTGATCGAAAACAATGAGAGAAAATATATAAGTTGTTATAATTAAAATAGGGATGCTGGAATTTGCTATCAAAAAAAAAAAGGGAAAGAAAGAAAGAAAGAAAGAGGAAGAAATATATTGATTCTAATATGCATTTGTAGAGAATCTATACCTTAATAACAGAGAGCCATTATTGAATTTCTCAACGAGCTGAGCTGGAATTAGTCCTGAAAACTTGTTTTTCTCCAAGTTTCTGCAATAAGAGATGCATAGAGAAAGCAATTATTCTATAGCCATAGCCAAGGTAGAAACAGAAAACAGACTTCTTATTTGTAAAACTAATGGTGTGTAACTTACAGGACTCGCAACGATGGCAATTGAGTGAGAAATTCAGGCACTGATCCGCTTAAATTATTGTTTGATAGATCTCTAAAACCAACCAAATATTAAAAAAAAAAAGAAAAAAGAAAGAATTTCTTGTAAGTATCAGATCTAATACGTTAGCTTAAAGTTCTCTTTGTTATGAGGAACTGATGATTTTGACTTACAGAATCTCCAGCATTTTAAGATTTGCTATGTCTCGAGCTATTTCCCCTGTCAGTCCACTGGAGGATAAATCCCTGATTGAGAATTCAGCCATTCCAGTATGAAAACCATATAAATGAAGTTCCAAGAAGAAAACAAACGTTGAAGATAAAGGAAGATTTAAATGAACATCAAATATTCATAACAAATGTTTAACGGTTGGTTGATATAATTAAATTTACCTAAACCCACCGGTTTAGTTTTTGGATTGATTGATAATTTAACATAATTCAACATGGTATTAGAGCAAGAAGTCCTCAAATTTCCAAAACTCACGTAAGGGGGAGTGTTAGTTGATCTAGTTAAATTTATCTCAAACTCATCATATTAATTTTTTAGTTGATTGACGAGTTAACATAATTCAATATGATAGTAGACTATGAATCACGGACAATGATTTGTTTGGACACTTCTTAGACACACGTTAGAACTCCTTTTTAAGTGTCCTTATGTTTTATTATTTTTTTTCTAAAAGTGGACACACATTAGACACATATTAGACACGTGTGGTCTTTGAGACCAAATGTTAGGTCCAATCCCAAAATAATTAATGTTATAATTAATAAAATAATAAAAAAAAGAAAAATCAAAAGAACGACAAAAAATGGTCGCCTCTCTCATTTATAACAAAAAAAAAAAAACCCAATTGTATTTCCCTCCCTCTCATTAAAAAAAAAAAACCATCTTCATCTGTTAAAATACTTGTTTGCCATCATCTCCCATGTTTAACCAATGTCCATGGCAATTAATTTGATATTATAGACTTTTTAGTAGAGTACATAGTATTTTATGTTAAATTTATATATTTACTAAAAAAAATATTAACGTATCCTCAATGTAACGATATCCTAGTTTATTAGAAATTAGCATATCGCTGTGTCCTTTCATATGAGTGTTCGTATCATGCTTCGTAGAAATGTTACATAGATAGATAAAATTACTTACAAGGATGTGATTCTCGGAGGTTGAGAATCCATAAAGCTACAGTTGACTCCTTGCCAAATTAAATTCCTTGGTGAACAAGGATCTCCTTGCCAGTTTCTTCCAACTCCATAAATTGTGTTGATATTTTCAATGGCGACAACTGAAACATTTCAAAATATTGTTTAGAAAATGCATATGTCATATAGACTCGTGATTTAACATTTTATCTTTTTTAGTATTAAAATGATTAAGATAATAAAATCAAGGGTAAATTATAAATTTAGTCCCTATGATTTCATGAAAGTTAGAGTTTAGTCTTCATGGTTTGAAAATCTAGACATTAGTCCCTATAGTTTGGAGAAATATAGAATTTAGTCCTTATGGTTCGGAGAAATATAGAATTCAGTCATTATGGTTTGAAGG
The DNA here is from genome assembly GCA_037832605.1 of Cyclanthera cordifolia. Taxonomy (NCBI): domain Eukaryota; kingdom Viridiplantae; phylum Streptophyta; class Magnoliopsida; order Cucurbitales; family Cucurbitaceae; genus Cyclanthera; species Cyclanthera cordifolia. The sequence continues at coordinate 5,999,287 of JBBMEG010000018.1, forward strand.
AATAGAACTTAGTCCCCATGAATGATAGAACCTAAAAAATAGTCCATGTTATTTGTAAATTGTAGGCGAATTAAGTATGTAAATGTGATGTATGAATTATGTTTTTTTTTTCAATTAATTACTTATCTCACATTCTTATCATTAAACACAAAAATAACTAACTTTTACGTATTTTATTCACCAACAATTACGAACGACGGACTATTTTTTAGATTTTATCAAACCTTAGGGACTAAATTCTAATTTTTCAAACCAATGTACTAAATTGTAGATTTTTCCAAACCATGGGGACTAAAGTCTAAATTTTGAAACTATAGGGACTAAATTCTAGCTTTCATCAAACCATAGGAACTAAATTTATAATTTAACCCAGAATCTTTCATAAGGATCAACTTTGAACTCTTTTGAAATATTAGTTAAGAGGAAAAAATGAAACAAATTAAAATTACATAAACTAAAATTGAATTTTTGAAAATCCAATGACAAAATGAAACAAAAACGATCAAAATAGTTTGTTTGTTTTTTCATTTCGATTCACTCAAATGGTAATTTAACCGAACTAAATTCATTCATAATCTAAGCTAATCATTATTTTTACATCTAATATCCACTTAGCATTTCAAAAAATTGAAAAATGTAGAAAGTTAAGAGCACCAAAACGAAACAAACCCCTAAATGCAGTGGAGAAATGAGTAAAGTTCAAATTCCATACCATCGTCTCCATTGGTCTCGAATTGCGAGAAATTAACAACTCGATAAATCTCAAGCGCATTGAGAATCGGAGGGAGCGTTGAATTAGCAGTTCTAACGAGAGAGACCTGGTGATTAACGCCGGTGAAAGACGAGGTACTGAAAACGATAGATCCGGCGAAAAGAGCGGGAGAAAACGATTCGTTGAGCCAACGATCTCCATTCAAGAATATGTCAAACTCTCTGGACTCGTTCGCTCGAAGCGGCTTCAGCTCTGCAAAATACAAGTAGAGAAAAAACGCCGTGGTGGAATCAGGCGGCCGCCACGTGAGCTCCATCGAAGCGGTGGCGTTTGTCGGCGTCGCCGCCGTGTTCATCACCGGCACGGGCGCCTGGAAGAAGAGCGGATCGTTGACGGCGATTTGCTCCGTGGTGTTCAGGGTTGTCCATCCTTGAGATGAAACTCCTCGTTCCCAGATTCTATCGTAAACGTCGTCTTTATACCTTCATTAGAACAATATATTGCTTTTAACTTTATGTTTTAATCGTGTTCATTATAAAGAGATTAGTTCTAATGATGGGAACAAAATCATATTTCTCATAGTTATGTTTTTTCTAAATCATCTATAATACTTTTTATTTTTAAATTTTTATTCTTTTTATAACTATTTATAAAATAAATATTAAACAAATATTATAATACATTACGCTAATTTTAAATTATACTAGATATTGATATATATTTAATAATATGAAATATTTTTTAGATTTTAGGTTAAAAAATTATTTTCACTTATAAAGAAATTCGTTTTATTTTATTTCATAAATTTTTAAAAATTCAATTCTAGTTCTAGATTTTTAAATTTATTTTGTTTTAATTTTTAAATTTTCAAATTTGTTCTAATTCTTAAATTTTTAAGTTTATTTCGTTTTATTGTTTGAACTATCGAATATTCAATATTATTATTTAGACTTTCAAAATAAATTTGATCGATTTTTTTTTTTTTTTTGCTAAATTTATTTAAAAACTAACATTATTTCTTTATAAATTTAATTCACATAGTTTTTTTTTTAATTTTAAGATTAAATTTTTTAAAAAATATCCACTTCAACAATTATTTTTATTTTTATTTTTTTTAATTTTAAGGTCTAAATATTTTTCTTTTTTAGTATAAATTTAGACATTTGAAAATCTAAAATTCAAAATGAAACAAACTTATATATAGAAACTAAAATTGAACTTTTAAAAATCTATACATCAAAATGAAATAAACTTTTAAATGTAAGAATCAAAATAGTATTTTAAGCTAAATTATATATACATATAATATATATATATATATATTATTTTTTTTAAGATAAAAGATTAAATTCAAAAAAAAAAAAAAATCTGGGCCAAGTAAAAATTTAGATTTTTAAACCATATCATTTTAATTTTAATTTTCTAATTTTTTTTTTTCTATTGGAATATTCTACTGGAAACACTTTCTTCTACCAGCAAAGAGAGAACTTTCTTCTACCATCAAAGAGAGAGAGGGAAAAGAAAATGAGAATTGAAACAGAGAAGTCAAAATTTGAAAAGCGAACCTGATGATCCGATTACCATTGGAGCCATAATCAAGGCGAGCAAAGGAAGCCAAAGTCAAGGATGATCCCGTTTCGTAAACAGTATCACTCAAAGGCCTAATTTCCAGAGCAGAAACGAACGGGATTCCAGTTCCAACATTCACAAAGCAAATCCTTACATGATTTGACGAAACGACGTGAACAATCTCCTTACGCACCACTGAATCTTCACTAAACGAAACCGAATCCCAAAGATTTGCTCCGAAATACAGATCGAATCCAGGCAAATTCCGTCTCCCGTCGTAATTCCCGTAGCGAAACGCCGCTCGAATCAAATACTTCGTCCCGTTCCTCAATTTCAACTTGTAGCAGTTCTTAATCCCTTCTGGAAAGCTTCTCAGGCTCTGCAGCGGTCGATCCTCGCCGCTTCCGGCGGAGATGTTGTGGATTTCGCCGGAATTTATGAATGCGGCGTCGGATTCGTAGGTTATTCCGGTGGTTGCCTCTGTGTACGTGGTGTTCGCTGGAATTCCGCAGTCTAAACTGATAAAACCTATATGTACATTCAGGAATGTCAAGAAATTAAATCCTTCCTCACAATATTAAAAAAAAAAAATTAATAATTTTCAATTAAATAATTAATTAGGTAAAAATAATATTAATGGCGCTAACTATTTCTAAAATTTTTAAGTAAATAATTATATTAAATAAAATAAATTAGACTACATTATAAATTTAGTTCCTCCGATTTAGTTAAAATATATAATTTAGTCTTTATTTGATAAAACTTTAAAACTAGTTTATATTATTCGTAAATTGTACATGAATTAAGTATGTAATGTGTCAAAAGAGCATACTAATGTACGAATGTTACGTTTTTATTACATATCTCACAAATTCACCATTAAACAAATAAATAACTAACTTTTAAACCCTATTTACCAACGATCACGAACAATAAGAACAAAATTTTGGAAAGGAAATGAAGCAGAAGAAGTTCATATTTGTTTTTAATGCAACACAACTTCCCTCTAACGCCTTCTCCACTACTCTTAAACTTATATCAAACATTCCATCAAACCTCAAATCAAACTTTATATCAAATTTAATATAAAATAAACATATTTTCTCCTAAAACACGAATTCTAATTTATATTAAATTTAATCTAAAATAACCATTTTTCTCTCCTAAAACACAAATCTAAATAAAGATTTTATCACCTCTCATCTCTAAAACACAAACTCTCAAATAAATACTTCATATCTCAACTTACTCAATTTTCTATTATTCCTCTTATGAACTTCGAAATTCAATCACTCCCTAAAGACTAAATTTTAAATGTTCAAATACATGAATTAAATCGAGATTTCTCAAAAATTATAAATAATAAACTTTAACTTTCTTCCAATTATAAAGACCAAATTTATAATGTATCTAATAAATTAATATAAATTAACGAACGATTCTTCACCTCATTACGCATATTTTCATGATGAAAATGAACATAAAACTCAAATACAAAAAATAAACTTAATTAGAAGGCGATGAAAGCTAGATCCTCGACTAAGTAATCAAAGTTTAAAACATTATATCAACCCTGAAAATCAAAAAAAAAAAAAAATAGAAAAACAAATTAGTGTGTGTTTGGATGGATTGAATTTGAGATATGAAATTGGGATACATACCTGTAGGATTCTGTGCGGAAACAAAATTGCAGATAGAAAAATGGAAGAGAAGAGCTGCGAGGAGGAAGAAGAAGAAGAATCGGAGAGTTTCCATTCACGGATTTGGGGTTAGAGATAAACGCCTATCCAATCACAACATTTGTTTCTGCTTTCTTCTTGTTGATATTGCTTGATCATCTTCTCCTGTTGTCAACATTGATGGCGTCTGCACAATTTTTTAATTCATTAAAATATTAGTTTATCCTTTCATTCTACCATCGACAAAAACATGTCGGGCGCGAAATTTTCAAACCTCGAAATTGTTTGCTTTCCTTTCAACACTCACGCGTTCGTGAGCTACTCTTCTTCGATCGAACTAGTTGAATTAATTAAAATATTAAAATAATATAATGAGTTTGGATAGAGTATTTATAACCATAATTTATTTTAAGTATTTAAAAGTAATGTTTGTAATCAAAATATTGTTTCGATATAGTTTTTAAAAGTATTTAGAAGGTTTAAAAGTAATAATTACAGTCAAAAGATTGTTTCAACGTAGTTTTTAAAGAATTTAAAACTCTATTTAACAAACATCCTCTTAACTTGGTGGTTGTGTGAGAATTGATCATCAGATGCATGGCCAACCCTAGATAATTTTTATGAATATTTAGTAAATATTGATTTGAAATACTTAATTCGTCTCTAATTTACTAATAACATCGATTATTTTTTAGATTTTATCAAATCATTGATACTAAATTCTATATTTATCCAAACAATCAAGACTAAAATTTAGATTTTTAAACTATAGAAACTAAATTAAAGCTTTCATAAAATTATAAGGACTAAATTTATATTTTACATTATTTTTTATTATTATAAAAGAATAAAGAGATCGTCCACTTTTAAATAAAAAAAGTGGAACGTCTACCTAATTAGAAGGAACAAAAAATAATATATATATATTTTTTATTTTATTTTATTTTTTTTTGTCATGGAATTGGATTGTATTAAATCCAAATAATAATAATAATATTGTTGACGGTCAAAATTCAATATGACCGACGGCTGCGTTGACATTCAAAAATTGAGGGCTAAACGGTCCCCACACATTCTTAAATATCATAAGCACGACGTCGTTTTACCGAATCAATGCGTTTGTTTTATCCTTTTCCGTACAAAAACAAAAACCGGAGCGCGTTGTTTTTCAAAATCTAACGCCGATTACCTGAAACAACCAATCATTTTAATTTCTCTACTTCTTTTTTTTTTTCGGCTATTATAATCATTATTCTCGTGATCACGTTTTTCAAAATTATATTTTTATTATTCTTCTACCTATTTTTTATTCTCTTAATTATTATTTTTCGCTCACATCATATCTATTATTTTAGTTTTTTCATTATTATTATTTTCACTAAAACACGATTAATCAGTCTCCTCATAATCATTCATTCAACCACAAACACAATTAATCATTCTCTTCATTCTATCCATAATTGTGATTTTCTTTGCCTCAAATACATCCTAAACAAACATGGCGAAAACGTGAAATTTTTGATACATTCCACATAAAAAAGAGATTTTGGGTTTTTTTATTTTTTTTTTTGAGATTACAACATTTGGAGTGTGGATTTGAACCACAGATCAAGCTGATGTTAATGCCAGTTGAACAATGCTCCCAAAAATATGTTTTTTTTTAATTGTTGCTTTGTTTAGCTTTATGAGTTACTGTATTACAATAATTAAAATCCCCGAGTATATAAATAAAGGGGGTGATTGGATTTTGGAGTTGATAAGAGGAGAGGAGAGGAAATGAAGGAAGAAGAGTAAATTGAAGATATGAAGTATTTGTTTGGAAATCAGTGTCATAGAGAGGAGATGTTGTAAAAAAATTGATTGAGATTTGTGTTTTAAGAGAGAAGATGTTTATTTTAGATTAAATTTAACATCAAATTTGATTGAGATTTGTATTTTATGAGAGAATGTTTATGTTAGATTAAATTGATGAGAGGCTGAGATAGAATTGGAGAGAGATTATTATGTATTAAAAATAAAAAGTAATAAAAGCTCAAACGCCAATCAAACAATAGAATATAAATACATAAGCAATTTAAAGATTGTCGTTGTGTTCAGTCTGCAAGGCTCTCAACAACTAGCCAGATGGATGGTTCAATATAGTACTTATCAACACCTGTTCCCATCAATCTACCTCGCGAAGGGGCCAGTTAAAGAAATGGATTCTTCAACCCTGGTCTGAGGTTGGTGATATTGGTTAAGATCACGAGCCAACTCCATGGCTAAACATTCCTTCAAATCAACCACAACTTGGCTCATGTTTGGCCTGTCTTTTGACTTGGATGATACACAACACATTGCTACATCAACTGCTTTCCAAATTGAGTTTAAGTCAAAGCCTTGTTCCATTTCTTGGTCAATAATTGATCGAATATCTCCTTGAGATACCAAGTTATTGACCCAATTATAAATATGTGTCACGTTGCCTTCTGCTCTGATCAATGCCGGTTTTCCCGTTATGATCTCGAGAATAATCACTCCAAAACCAAACACGTCACTCTTCTCATTTAGCTGAGATGTAGCGTAGTATCTATAAACAATAGAAACATTTTCCTCAAAAATAATGCGATGTTAAAGATCAAAACGTGTGAACTCAAAGAAGGACGTCCATCTTAGCGATTAATTGATCTACAATGAAAGGTTGAGGAGACACATCATACGACCTAAGTGAGTATTAGTTTGAAACTTTTATGAAACTATTACAAATGATATTTTATAATCACTCTTTAGACAACTTCAACTAAAACGAGATTTTACTACAATTTCTACTTCAAAATAAACATTTATTTCTAATTGCAACACCTTGATATATATATATATATATATATGATTTGAAAATGTAAATTTACTTACTCAGGATCAAGATAACCGAACGTTCCAACAACATTTGTGGCAGTGAGATGAGTAACACCACTTTTGGTTGGAAAAGCTTTTGAGAGTCCAAAGTCAGACACTTTTGCTCTAAAATCATTGTCCAACAATATGTTTGCTGATTTTACATCTCTATGTATTATTGCTGGTTTTATACCATGGTGAAGGTACTCCAATCCTACATATTATTTAAGTACAACAAACAATTACATACAAATAAATAAATAAATAATCAACGTGTTAGTTACATCTACGTACGATGATCAGAGATCAGGTAGAATTTTATGAAGATCGAATTCATATAATGCATTCTTATAAAACTCTATTATAAATTATGAGTTAATTTCACTTGATTAAAAGTCATTAATATGATATATGTAGTGAGTAACACAAACCATTAGCTGAATCCACTGCAATATGAAGTCTGTCTTTCCAATTCAAATCCTTTGACTTGCCACCTACAATCCATTTCAAAGCAAATATTATATAGAAATAACAGAAAATAATTATCAATGAGATGATATATTTTCTAATCGAATAAGTGAGTGGTGCAGTGATTTCATTATTCGGTATTATTTCGATTCAACACCAACATCGAATAGTAAGTGTCATCTATGTACGTAGGGTTTGTTGTTTCCTCTTTAACCATAAATGAAAAACATACTTGAAATAAGAGATGCCAAGTTTCCTCTCCCCATGTATTCATAGATGAGTCCTTTATTGGTTAATTCATCACAATATCCAACCAAGGCAGTCAAGTTTTTATGATGAACCCTAACAAGAAGATCAACCTGCAATATTCAATATTTAAATCAAATATTATATATTATTACCCAATTAATTAAAGGGTATATATTAATTAAAAAAGGGGTTTGAAATTAATTATTAAATAGTACCTCTGCTTGAAATTGATCATAGCCTTGAAGTGATTCATGAGAAAGCATCTTGACAGCAACTTGAATGCCATTGATTTGGCCATAGTAAACCTTTCCAAAGCCACCAATTCCAAGCACTCTCTCCAAATTGTTTGTAATTTTCAAGATATCATCATATGAATACCATCCTTTTGTTGACCCCAATTGCTTGAACCCGTGACGCTGGTGTTGAACTGCAATAACACCAAACAATGAAACTACTGCGCCACTGATTCATTCGGTAAGTATATACACTTGTTTGATAACGTTGACAATTTTTTTAATTTGTATTTCAAAAATATACCATCTTGAAAAATGATTTGTTTGATATTCATACCTTGTTTTTTTTGTTTGGTCTTAATCCAGAATATCGAACCAGAAATTAAGAACACAAATAGAACAAATCCACCAACTGCTGCAACTACAGGTATAACTATGCTGCTTTTTCCTTTCATTTCTGAAGATGTGTTGATCA
>JBBMEG010000018.1:6014763-6027016 GCA_037832605.1 Cyclanthera cordifolia
AGAGAGAGAGAGAGAGAGAGAGAGAGAGAGAGAGAGAGAGAGAGAGAGAGAGAGAGAGAGAGAGAGAGAGAGAGAATGTACATGTTTCTATGTGGAGAAGGCAGCAAGAAAAATGATACATTTTCTATGCACAGTAATTTATTGATGCAGTTGTTGCATCTACCTATCCCGAGTCGATATGGTTGTCGAAAGACCACATCCCATCTTTAATCATCGGCATGAGTTTTAGCAAAATCTTAGAAATTTATTGATGCAGTTGTTGCATCTACCTTTTAATGACCTACCCCGAATCGATATGGTTGTCGAAATGACGTCCGGTTGCTTAAACAGAAGCATATATATCCCCTTTTTAATCATTGGCATGGGTTTTAGCAAAATCTTTAATCCTTTCCTTCAGATGCTGCAGCGATATAAAATACATAAATAAGAAAAATATGGAACTAGAGAAGAAAATTAGAACCGCAAACGGCAAGATGGCGATGTGGATTTGTAAACTGATTTAATCACCTTCAGCTCTTCGTGGAGAATAATGAATATCTTCTTCAACCTCTTGTGCCTCTGCAGATTAATCTTTATTTGAGACAACTTAGATATACAAGTAAAATAATGTACATTCAAATAGAAAGAAGTTGACGGGCAATTAGATTAAGGCAAACAAAAATATTAATGCCAATATCAAGTGCAAGCAACAGAATCCACATTCAAATAACCCAACCAACCGAGATAGAGAAAATATTGCCTCGACAAATCACGAGTCCCTTTCCTCCAAGAGAGCCTTGGGAACCAAAAAGTTATAGATTCCACCAATAGTGGACACTTACCTAAAAATTAATTTTTCAACAGGTTTTCTTACGTCCAAATATTGTAGGATAAGATGGATTGTCCCACATAAACTGAACCATTTTGTAATTATGATCTTATTACTTTGTTTAATCATTGGTACATTATTTTGTAATATGTTCAGATAAGAACCTATGTAACTTTCATTCATCAATGAAAATTCTCTGTTTCCTACGAAATAAAAAACCATAAGCTTACACAAACCTAAACTACAACTAGCTGGATAAAATATTTCTGACCCTATTACAATTGGTTGTTGAGGTAACTCAGAGGATATTAAATCCAAGGTAGGTAACCACTATAGCTTCAGCACATTCTCCTTAAGCTCATTATTTACACGGCCCTTCATCACTACTAGGTCAATCCAGGGTGGCCGTGCAATCCTAATTAATAATGACAGATCAAGCCACAAATTCCCAAGATGCATAAATATATACTTGAACATGAACACTAAAAATATTATCAAGTGCATACTTATAACAAAGAGATTAAGAAAACAGCCGTACCGTTGAACACAGCCGATAGGATTCTTTCAGCTGTCCTAAGACGTTAAAGTATTTCTCTGAGTCTTGTCCCCTAGAAGAATCAAGCTCCTTCCCGAGTTTGCAGAACTCATCCCTACATAATTAATTGATGTAAACTGGATGATTGTTTTTCTTTACTAGAACAGCATACCAGGACACAAACTTGTTTAAACATAATAACCGAACATTAAGAGGCAGACTGCAAGATTGTGTAGGAAAGGAAAATAACTGGTGCATTTACGAAAAGAAGTAGCATACCTGTAGCTTTCTAGATTTTTGTTCAAGGACAGGTAACAATCATATTTATTGCGATACTCTTGCACATATTCCTTGTACCTGATAATAAGTATATCTTGCCATTAGTTATCACAGACATCAATGACAAAGTAAAAGAAAAAGTGTTACAGAATTAGTATCCTCAACAACTCAAATGGGTTATAGATGAAACTTAAACTTACTGAGAGAAATCCTTGATTGCTCCCTTGAACTCTGGCTCGTCCTTTTCATACTTGGAATATGAACAACTGTTTTCATCTGAAGAAGAATCTCTCCTTTTTGGGTCACAATTTTCACGCTCGACTGATATTGGATTCTTTAGTGCATCAGTAACTTCAGTTATTGGATTAGGTGCATGTTTTTTACTTGCTTTTTTCGAGGGAAGCTGTTCTCGTTTCATATCATTCAGCTGGGAAATGCCAACAGATGCTTTCCTGTTGCTTTCCCCACAGCCTTCTGGACCAACCCCTTGTTTAGGCTTCACATTTGCATCAACGGACTTATCCACTTCAAGGTGATCAACTCTTGAACTATGTTGTGGTTCTTGTGGATGAGACTGCAGAGACCGTTGGTTAAGCCTCAGAGAATCTTCAACTTTATGTTCTGGATTCTTGTTTTTATTTGAGCCTTCCGGATTGCTGGGAAACTTGGTACTTACATGGGGCGAGGGCTTCTTTCCATATTCTAAACTAGCTTTCAAATTAGTTTTTCCTTTATTTAAATCTGAACTCCAGATATCTGAAGTGTTCTCTTTGTTCTCCAACTGTTTCAATGAACTATTTCTTTCAAATTTCTTTTTACCCAATGTTTCTTCTGGGAAGGGCTCACGAAGCTCACCTAATTCAAGGTCTGAAAGCTCTCTATGGAGAAATCGACCTTTTCCATTAACAGGGGACCTGTCAGCACTGATTGTATTATTATTATTATTATTATTATCCCTTGGTGAGTAGCCCCCCATCTGCGAGCTTGATAATGTTTTACCATCTTTGAATTTTCCAACTATTTCCCCAGGTTTACTGTGATGGGAGTCAAAGGATTGTATCTGTTTGTCCCCTAAACCTCCTGATTTAGAATTTCTTGAAACGTTTTTCTCATTTGTCCCTTCATTTTCAGCAGTTGCATAAAATTTATCTTTAAACACATGAGTACTTTCGTTATCATGACCGCCCTTTTCAGTGTGTTTACTGCTACGTCCAATGCTATCACCATGCTTGTTGGGTCTAACTGCTGTATCTACAGCTCTTGCTCTACTTTGATTGTGGGGCCTCCAACTTGCTTGTGAAACATCTGAACTATTTCTTTCTGGAACTAGTTCTTTATTTCCTTTTTTTGCTGTAAAATCAGAATTTCCTTTCAACTCATCTTTATTAGTACCTTGACTAATAGGATTCCTGGCAGAATCTCGATTGAGTTTACTAGGAAATAAATTGTGAGAGCTCTGTAATTGAACTCCCCAATTATCAGAAACTGGTAGTTGAGCTGAGCTTTCTGATTTTAATCTCTTAGCATGATCAGATTCCTCTTCAAGACATTTAAAATCAGAACTTCTTTTAGACTTTCCTTTAGGTATCCTGTCCGTGCTGTCAGATTGTTCATGCCTGGTACTATCCACGATAGTGATTTCCCTGTCCTCAAACAAACTCCCAATAAAATTTTGGCGCTCTTGGAACTCGTCAGGGTATGGTGAAAAGGATCTTGACTCGTCCACAGATCTTTCACCTTCTCCAGGAGGAAGTAAATTACGATCACCAATTTTAGCATCTGGCTCATCATCAGAAGAATCTTTCTCTATGTCAATTGCATCAGATTCATGACCATCTTCCTTCTCATCATCTATATTCAACACAGCCCCACCATCTGGACTTCTCCAAGCAGGAGATGTGGAGAAACCCTGTACAGAGGCTTGCAATTTATGCTTGGATTCTTTGTCATCGTCACTGGTCATGATATCCACATCCACATCAGAACCCTCCTTGCTATTAGGTGCATCACTTTCACTATCACTGCTACTCCCACTTCCACTACCCATGGGGCTTCGACTTCTACTCCTACTATGATTCCCACTATCACTTCCACTATCACTGTTTTCGCTTTCCGAATCGCTGTCACTTTCATTGTCAGAAGAACTAGCTGCCTGGCCTTCACTATTTTCAGAGCCCTTTTTCTCAGCAAGAAGATTGGGTGAATGCTGTTCATTGCCATTTTTCTCCAAGAAATTTGTTTCTTTGTTAACTTGAGAGGTTTCTACCTTTTCCTCCAATTCAACCACACATCTTTCTTCAAGCTGCAGTTCTGGAACAGGTATTTGATCATGGCTGTCTTCACGTACCGAGCATTGTTGATGGCTGACTAAAGGAGAGCTGTGAAAGTACAAGACAATAATTAGACTCCTGAGTCCTAGATGAACATCGAGAAATCCATATATTAAACACACTGGCTAGTAAATTACTGAGTGTAGCTTTCTTTTGGTTGGTTCTAAATCCAAACTCCACTGTAATTACACTTTTCATGAAGTTATTTTGTTTGTTATTTTTGTAATAGAGAATATTACAAGTAGAGATTTGAACTTCCAAGCAACCGCTTAGAGGAAGTAGAGACGTCTGGGCAACTTATTATAAAACCTTGCAGTAAAGCTTTCTATTAGCCAATTAGATAAAGCTTTCTACTAGAAAGCCATAGTTTATTGTTAATCATTTTATTATACAACGTTTGGTCTTTAGTGATAAACAATAAACCTGTTACCTAAGCTACCAAACAAGTTAAGATATTGCTACTTCAAGTTTGGGTCCCACTGTTAAAAGTAATATTCTAAAAAAAACATCCAACTTAAGGTATTGCAAATAACTGTTGAGGTCCGTCAAATGTTGAAAAGAGTACCTTTCACATTCGGAAGAAGGCTTTTTAGAGCCTTCCAACTCAGCTCCTGATTTTAAGTAATATCTCCCCGGAGCTTGGTAGGTTGCAATCTAATAGTCAAGATCAAACAAGAACATAAGAACTACTTCGGTATGTGTGAAACAAATCAAAACAACTACTACAATACACGAAGATTTCAGTAGCACAATCATGAGTCAACTTAATATGGGTTCAAAGAAGATCGAGTCCAGCCTTGTCATTTTCTCCCCATTACATGTTGATAGTTCACTTGGTATTTAAAAAAAAATAATAATAATAACTGAATAAATCATAACCTAGTACATAATGCGTTAATTTTCTATTAATTTATTGTTTACACCACTTACTTTCTTAATGATTGGCTCAATCTTTTTTACGGCATTTGGGATCTTATCACCGACAGCTTTCTCCAAGGTCTACAAGAGGGAGGGAGAGAGAGAGAGTGACAGACGAGTTAGCACTGATAGAGAAGTAGAGAACAGAAAAGGCAGATGATTTGAATAGAATTGACAAACTTGTTTAAAGGAACAAACGTAAAATGAACAGTAAATATTCAACACTACTTTTACATAGGATAACATTCTAACTAAAGTAGTTTTGTATAGGAGAAACCATTTCTTGAAATAACGGAAGTTAAGCACTCCTACACACTGAAAGGTGTTTCTAACTAACTATTTACTTGTCCATACCTTCAAACTCAACCCCTTGGGGTTCTCTAAGAGTAAAGTATACAACATTCCTTGCAAGTCTGTTGCTTTAGCTCCAACATTCCCTTCCTGTCCTGGTGCTTCAAAAACTCCTTTTGCGCCTTTGGTTCGAATTTCCTTCTCGACGCTAGCAGTAGCATTAACCTTAGCAGGTTGTCGAGGTCTGATATCTTCTGCAATTACATGAGTCTTAGTGGTATTTGCAGATCCAAATTGAGATAATGGAGTTCCAGATGGCTCGGGAGGAGATGGAACAGGTGAAGATGATAGCCTCTCCTTAGAAGCAGGAAATGATGACATTCCAGGTTTAAATGACGATTTTGGAGGCCCAACTGCAATGATATCTTATATTAGTACTTAATTCCTAGGGTTTATCGACATTAGTGTCCATCCAGAGAAACAGTATATGTCAGAAAAAAAGCACTAAAAAAGGGTGAAATTTTTTCTGTCCAATGAGAAAGAAGAAAGCATGTACATAAGCTAAAAGAAAATAAAGAAAGAAACTATGCATACAAAGACAGTCACCTTGAGAAAATTCGTTTTTCTGCTTTTTAAATGGAGGCTCTTTCTTATTCTTATAATTCATCCTCCATGTATTAGCTGCAAGAAAGCAAGGCATTAGTTACGCTTTATCTCAACACAGAAGGGTTCAGTCTATGCAGGATTGCAATCAGAGAACAATAGAAAAAAAAACTATGATTAACGCAGGTAGATAAGCCAACTTTACCAAACCTATGAATGAATTTATCTCCCCTATTCGTTTCAAGAATAAAATATAGAACTTATTCGCTAGACAAGTCCTTAAAAACTGCCTACCTTCGGCAGCAGCCAATGCCTTTATTTGATTCTTCATAGATGGATTCCCAGGTTCCAAGACAATAGCTCTGCAGCCAGAAACATGAGATATGTGCATGCATGAGTAAGAGCTAAAGATAGTAACATAATGACGGATAGCTCTATAAGAATAGACAAAACTCAAGTCATAAAAGTAAAGGCTTCAATAAAATCTGTTTTACATTGAAATCACAAAATCTTTTTTTCTCTATATTTTGGTTTGAGGAGGAAGATAGTATAACAAGAAGTTGGCCGTATTGTTATCGTTAAACTAATAATTAAAACTAAATCATGGCTTAGAATGGTGAAACATTCACAACCGAAATATACTTTATTATAGAGCATTCCAATACTCTCAAACAAAGGAATGTGCTGTATATATATATTATATAATATGAGTATGCTTAGGGCCTAATTGATTATTAAAATAAAATGCTATCCCTCACGTCTTCATTTTGTGTGGCAATCCATAGATTTTCTTTTGTTTGTCTGGAGGAAGCTAAACACAGCAAGTGAACAGAAAAGTAGGTCAATTTGTGGGATGAAGAAGAGGTTTCAAGGATTTTTAAATATCCATGAGTACAGTGTTTTAAAAAACCCCAAACGATGCGCCTCAGATTTAAAAAAGTTGCAGGCTCAATATTGGCACCTCGCCTTGGAAAAGCGATGCACTGATAGAAAAGCCTGCGAAAGGCACACGCCTCCATGAAGCCATCGGGCACACTAAATTTGTTTTTAGAATTTCAAATTCAATCAACATTTACTTTAAAGTTTTTTTTTTTTTTTAAACAACAAAATAAACAATTAACACCTAATCGTGAACCCTAATCACCAATTCAATTCTTTGTTCTCTCTAATTATAACTAATAAAGAAGTGGATGAGGATAAATATGTATGTAGTGACCATAAGTTTGATCTTTAGGACTTTAGGTTTTTATTTGGAATTAACATTTTAATGTTTATGTTTATTATGGAGTGACTACTTTAAAAGTTCTATATTGAAAGAGATTAATATATATGTTTTGTATATATATACACATGTATATACTTTTTAGTTTTTTCTATATATGGTGCTCCTTGGTAAAAAGCCTGCCTCTTGCGCTTTAGGCTCCAAAGTGTCATTGCGCCTTTGTGTGCCTTGCGCCTTAAAAAAAACTGCATGAGTGTTTGAGCTGGATTATGCACTATTTCACTGGACAACTTCTTGACCCTTCTACATTTGTTCAAGGAAACTAACACCTAGGTAGATATCCACCATGGGTCAAACTAATTCCCTCTTGGTTTCTAAAGGCACTTTTGACCACTAGGTCAATCCATAGTGGTTGAGGTTTCTAGAGAATTACACACCCTTTGGCACAATTTCATTGCAAGTCTAGGTACAACAGGTATTATTTAGATAGTTCACAAGCACTTACCCCATCTCTCGAGCAGCATATTGCAATGTTAGCCCTATTTTGTTATTATAATTGATCCACCCTCCCTACTATCTCAATGGAGATGTTTTTTTTCTCGTAATTATGTCTAGCACGACTATTTTTTTAAATAATTCTACATTTTGTCTTTATAATTTCTCTCGACAAAAAGAAACCCTAGCCATGCATATTCTTTCTTCCTCCTCCAACGTCGGAGAGGAGGAAAGGTTCCCCTCTCCGATCTCATGTCACCTCTGGCGCCAGCGAAGTTGATAGCCTCTTCCTCGCACTACTAGCCGACGACACAAGAAGATTGTTGCTATCGGTGCCCACACTTTTCTTGCACTACTTGCTAGCGACCCGAACCTATCCTCTTCCTCACTGGTGCATCATCTTGCAAAGAGGTTTTCTTCACCCTAGCGCGACATCTCCTCCACTGAACTACCTAAACTCACCCGGTCACCCTATTAAATGCAACTCAACTATGATCAACTTTCTAGGTAACTACATAAACTATAGTCCATGCAATGGTGCAAAAGCTAAATATGTGAGAACTAAGGTAAGCACATAAACTAACACTGCTTGGTTTTACACAAATGCATGAAAAAATTTAGATATCTTTGAATTGAAAAGGTCAGAATGAGATAGATCACAGTTCTAATGTCCAAAAGATAGCGAAGCAATAGACATCCTCGATACATGAACACATACCTACGAGACTTGGATCTACGTTCAGCTTCTTCAGACAACTTCTTAACATGGTTTGTGGTTGACTCGTCCAAAATACGCTGCACATTCAATTTTCTCCAAGCATTGCCTGATTCAATAAGCAAACCACTTCCATCTTCGCCACTTTTACGTTCTTCATATATGTCACAAAGATCACCTACTTCACGTGACCATGTGAACCTAAACTCTTTTCCACCAACATCAATGACCTGATGTCAAATTTGAGTTCATGTATAACAATCTTAAATTTCCAATGATCTCAAAAAATAGCTTCAAACAGAGAAACAGAAAGTAGGTCTTAAGCTGCATATATTATTATACCAATTGACTGACAGAAAACACTGATATGGTGAGAACATGTCAGATATATGCAAACTGGGGGAGGGCTAGTACAAGATATGTCTCACTAAACTTCTGATTCAATTTTTCTCCACCTCCATCATAATTTGAGTATTCTTTATATCCATGATGTGCACGTTAAAAGACTAAAACCAAGGCCTCGTCAATGGCAGCATTTCCTCAATTCGTTAAATCATCATGTCAAGCCAAATAAGAAAAAAAGTGCTCACATTTAGATTATAAATGCAGTGAGTATTGTCAAATGTAGACCTTAATCGCAATGCCCCAATTTCCAGGAGCATGAACTCAATGCACCGTTCTAAAAGCGATACATGCATCATTAACACATAAAAGCACAGATGATATAATCTGATAAACTAATCCTACAGGTATTTGTCTAACAACTACTCATTTACACGGTTATCCATGTTGCTACTCAAAAGGGTAACTTAATCCTTGACCTTATGGTATTCATATTCATCAATCAATGCAGTAGCTAACAAGTACCCAATCAAAAAAGTTAACACAATGATGTTACAAAAGAAAGCATAATTAAGCAATGCTCAAATTGCCTACAAATTCCAACCAAATAGAAGCTTAAATACCAAAATATATGTAATTAAAGTAGCAGTTCCACAAAAGAGATTCCACAGAGAAAACAATCCATAAACTTAGTGTCAACGTAACAACTCCACCAATGAAATCCTACAAACAATGAACAAAAACATAATCCTTACAAGCTACCCATGCACATGTTCGAACAGCGTAGTTGAAGTACTTAACACAAGTTCGAATAATCTAAAAGAAAAATATCACGCACGCAAATTACACGAGCACAAAAGTTATCACCATCCCATAAATGCGGACGACTAAAGTAAAGAACAAAAACTACAGAAAACTTACATTTCCACTAGAATTCTTCGCATTCGCGTCAAACTTAATCCTCGGAGTTCCTCCCTGCGACTCAACCCGCTTGATCTCATCGATCAAGTCGGGAGCTAATCGAATTATCATGCCAAAAGCCAACGGATTGTTACCAGTAACAAGACTGAAAGTCTCCTCAACGGATTGAGGGTTTTCGGATGTGATTGCGGCGGAGGTTCGATTACGAGGATTTGCGGCAGAACCGGCGCCACCGCTGCCGAGAGAGAGACGGCCGGAAGGGCGACGAGAAGGTGGTAGAGGAAAAGATGAGGGAGTCCGCTTTCCGCCGGATCCCCGGCCAGCGCCGCCGCCGGCTCGGCCGAGCTTGGATGTTCCGCCGTACATTGTGATGAAAGAGAGAGATGAAGACGACGGAAAGTGGTCAGAATCAGGTTTTGGGACCCAGATTGAGAGTCCCTCTATTGCGTTTCTTTTTTGGGACTTCAATTTAATTTCAACGAGTTTTAGGGACTATTTTGCAATTATAGTAACGAAGGCTGTATTTCAGATCCTCATGTACTGGGCCTGACTCTCCGGCCCAAAATGGCCCATAAACTTCCAAGAACCCAATATGAAAATGGGTCTAAGTAGGAAAATGGCAGAAATTAGAAGGTTAATTAAGATACTTGCCAAACCAGTCAAATCTAAAAAATAATTATGAACAATCGCTTTCAAAAAAAAATTAGCAAATATAATTATTATATTAATAAATATTATCACATATTTTCTTAAAATATAATATTAATTACTATATATATAAATATTTTAAAATTTGACTACATTTATATTTATTTTGTAAAAATAGCACGCCCAATGCGATTAATTAAAAAAATTGTTTATCGGTAAAATGACTTAACCTATACATAATCTTTAACTCTACATCTATGGGGAGGCTAACAAAGATTACAAGAAATCCAAACTCAAATTAGAGCTGACCAATTTGAATTCAAAGTCTTCAAAAATAAATAAATAAAGATAACAAATCAAAGTCAAATTTAGTTTACAGAAATATTGAAATAGAAATATAATAAGTCTCCTATATGAAAAGCCAAAAGAAAAGTGTATTAAGCTCAATTGAAATGATAATTCAGCCCAATTCCAATTAAGAGATCAAAACCAAACCATCTGAATAAAACCAAACCGAACCATGTGAAGAAAATCCAACCGAGATCCTTTAGGCCGAGTGATTTGAGCGATGATGAACGGACGAGATGAAAGTGGTTGGTTTGATGGATGTTTAGGATTGCACCACCTTTATGTACGTTGTCGATCGAGCTCACGCATGAGCGACACGTCCATGCGCACTAATCCCTTGAACAAAACCTTTCACTTTTCACTGTGCTTCTCATTTGACACTTATGTTGTCTTCCACTCGTTTAGAAATGGATGCCTTCTTCTACGATCTATGATGTTCCAGCTTCTATCTCAAATCCTCGCACCTCCTTAATGAACGAGTTAGTAATTCTTTCTTTAGACTTTCTCTCTTTCTATATTTAATTTTAACTTTTTCTAATGTTTTCTTTTTGATTGTGACGTAAACAACAATTCAAGAAATTTAGAGTGAGAGCAGAGAAACGAAAAGAGATGTAAGTCGATATACGTAGTTCGGCAAAGATAGCGTACGTCCACGGAGAAACCAGGTACATACTTCTTATTCCCACACCTTAATGCTATTCACACATACTTCTAATTTTTTATCAAACTTTATGAATTAAATTCTGATTTTTCAAACCATAAGGACTAAATTGTAGATTTTTCCAAACCATAAGAATTAAAGTTTAGATTTTGAAATCATAGAGACTAAATTCTAGTTTTTATCAAACGGACAAAATTTATAATTTATCTTAAACTATACGAACACATGGGGTGTGTTTGCTTTTTATAGAAAAGAGTGTATGTAGTTGAGAGGAGTACTGGAGGGATTTATAGTGGTTGAATATTTGTTTGAGAATTGATGTTAGTAGTAGGTGAGTAATTAATTATTTGTTTGAAAATCAATATTAGTAATAGTTGAATGATATATATGTTTTATTTCATTTGATAGAATGATTTGACAGAAGAATATTTAAGACTTAAGAAGTGGTTTTGAGAAACAGTGATTAATCATTTCTCTTCTACAAAAAACAAACACAGTCGCATACATGTATAAAATATTATATTACAATATGAATATTTGATTGCCAATACTAACCTCCATTTTCCCTAAGCGCAAATGCATTGTTAAATCACATGTTTATATTGAGGCATTTTAATCATTCATTCATACAAAAGAATGGTTTCAATATGAAATATAGTTTCTATTCACTATTTATCACATGATTTCAATATTGTTGGTGAATAATTGTGACATATCATCAAATTAATTGTTTTAAAGCTTTACAAATATATATTTTAAACATAAGAGTTGGAGAAGATATATATCATATTTTAAACGAGCAAATTTAATCCTATGAAATAATTAAAGGCTATGGTACTAATTAATTTCATTTTGATTGATAATTAAATGTAAACTTTAGGAGTAACCCTACTAATACAACAATAGTCAAAGAAAACATTAATTGAAGCCAAGAATTTTATGTAAGGAGGCACAAATGCTACAAATTTGGTTGGCAAACAAGTCTACCCCTACAAATAGTAGCTTTGGTAGCCCAAAATTGAACAACTTGTAAGCTAAGTTTGGGATAAGTGTTGAAATAGTAAACTCAAAATCAAACTTCAACTTATTGTATTGAATATGAGTACATAGCAACGTGTATTTGGATTGGTTATATAT
>JBBMEG010000018.1:6035798-6058956 GCA_037832605.1 Cyclanthera cordifolia
TATTTATATAAAAGAGAAATAATAAGTATTGATTGAGATAATTAACTACACGTTTAAGAATTGATGCAGTAATTAAACCACTTGTTTGGAGATTGGTGTTAATAATTCGTAATTTAATTTAATTTTGATGTGTGGTTTGATGGATGATTACATGAGTGGTTTAGAGTATAAATATTCACGAGACTAAGTCGGAAAATGACTTTTCAGTCTCAATTTCACAAAAAATGATTTCATTATTTTTTTTTTTATTATTTTTTTTTATTTGAGAGATCAAGGTGTGGATTCTTCTGGGAGGAAGATCAAATTTCTTATGGGAAGTTTTTTCCCTTTTCTAATTTTAATATTTACGTATATTTTTCATGATAAAATTTTTAAATAATTAATTCAGAGAAAAGTATACAATAATCTACATAGTTAATTGTTAATTAAAGGAAAAACAATACAAAAAAAATTATCTAAAAATTAAATACGTAAACACAAAAGAAATAAAAATATGAACACGAGACCGAGATCAAGAAAATGAATGGTAATACATTTCTCGTCCATTTCCTTTGTTTAACTCATGTGCAATTTTTATTCATCGCTAATTTCCTATTTTCTGGCCAAAACGGAGATTTACGACATTCCCCAATAGTAAAAATGGATATCTCTAATTAAACTTTATCATCAAATACAAATAAGTGGCCGTGAAAAACTGATTGTTACTACTTTTCTTCTACCGTAACCTAACATTGCCTGAAGGGAATAATAAAGTATTGAACAAATTAGTAAATATAATTAGTTTACCTAAACTCACTTTAAACCTTTTAGATTAATGAACAATTTAACTTATTCAACTCTTGCCAAAGCAAGTATAGCTCAGCTCGCATTATAAATGTATTAGCATCCACTCAATCTGTAATTAAGTCTCCCACTCTTAATATTACTCCTAATATTATAACCTCAATAAAATAAAAATTATTCCAACTTTATATTTATATATATATATATATATATTTATTTATTTATTTATTTATTTATATATATATATATTTATCCCTAAACATAATTCATAATTGATGTAATGAATATGGTACCGACATGATGAAATCTTCCACTACAGCTAAAAAAAAGAAGTGGAATGATGATCATGAAATAGGTATATATTAAGGAATAAATGAGCTTCAATAAAGAGTTGACCTTCTAATTATTAATGAGGAGTATTATTAATTAGAATTTGAGAGATTCTTGCCGCCATTAAAAATAGAACATAAATACTACACATTTTAATTGAAATAGGTTACGTTTCTTACCTTTTTATTTTGTAGATTAATGTTTCTCAATAGCTAGTATGTAAGATTATATTTTATTTAATTATTCTATTATTCTTAATTCGAGGTTGGATCATGTTGAACAATCATCCAAATTATATATATATATATATAATTCAAATCGACTAAAAAATTATAGGTCAAAATACAATTTTGGACCTATCCATTGAATTTTGTTCTATATTTATCTTTAGACTTTTAAAATTTTATTTTATTCTCTTAAAATTTGTCCTAGTCGAAAGACTTTCAAAAGTAAAATTTTTATCCCTTAACTTATAAATTTGTTTCATTTTAGTTTATGGACTTAACAAAAAATTAAAACTAACCTCTATGATAACTTTAAAGCTTATATTTATTGAAATTTGTTCAACAAAATTAATAATTTCATTGATTAAAGAAAATATGTGCACATATTTTTAAAATTTATACACACACATACGGTAATTTTTTTAGAAGAAAAACTAACCAACAAAATTTTCAATTCCTAAAGGATTCTGAACGTATGCCCCCTAAAGATCTCAGGTGCGACATTAATTTGTAGTCTTAATTTCAAAAAATGACCAAATTTCATTTATTTTGAAATCCTATAAACTAAAAATCAACATTGAACAAATTTAAAAGTTCAAACTGATCAAATGAAACAAACTTAAAAATTTTATATATTAAAATTAGGCTTTTGAAAATTTAGAATTTTAAATGGAATAAAATTCAAAATTTAGAAAATAAAATAGGATATTTTAACGAAAATTATAAGATTACCGTTAAATTTGGGTAGTTGGGTTTTTTTTTTTTTTTTTTTTTTTTTTTTTTTTTTTTTTTTTTTTTTTTTGTAAACCCCTACTATTTATGTGGACCAAGAGTGAAAGGAAGAAAATAATGAAGATGGGAATGGTGGGCCAAGGAAGGAGAAGTTTATATGATTCAACTCTTCAGACTGAAGAATATCACATCAAAGTTTTAAACACATTGATTGAATTCCAACCCCACTCCCATATATAATATAATATATACACACACTACACCTTACAATCTTTACTTAACTTAATATTATTTAGTGTCATAATTCTTTTTTAATAAATATTAAATATCAAAAAAAAAAAATAGATACATCTATGCAATTTAATAAAAATTATTTAGAATAAGTATTTATTTTGAGTATTTAAAAGTAACGATGGTTATCAAAACTTGTTTGAATATAATTTTTAAGAATATTTAAAATTAATATTTAGAATGAAAATTTATTTTGAATACTTCAAAGTAATGATTACAGTCAAAAGTCTCTTTTGATATAATTTTTAAGAGTATTAAAATTAGTATTTAGAATGATGCTTTATTTTCAGTATTTAAAAATAATGATTGCAGTTAAAATTTTGTTTGAATATAGTTTTTTTTAAGAGTAATTGATCATAAAAAGAAAAATTATATATATATATATATATATATATATATATATATATAAAAAAAGCTCTAATATGTGTGTGGCTTGAATTTTTGTTTTTACAAAAATATGTGGCTCAATGATAAGCTTTAATATTTATTAAAAAATATGAAAATTTGAGTTTAAACTATTTGTAAATTTTCAATTTTATTTTTTAAATCAAATGAATATAAAATGAACTCAAAGGTTTCATGCAACATTTGACTATTTTAGTTAGAAATATTTTAATGTAACAAAAAAAAAACATAATATTCTTTATTGTAAAAATAATCATAATTAATTCAAAACAATTCTTTATCTGCTTCAAAAATAATTTGTAATCTCTCTCTCTCTCTCTTTTTTTTTTTTTCTTTTTTTGTGGGATCAGGTTAGTGTTTGAAATGGCTTGCATGTATGCTGACTAATTTTATACGACAAATGTATGATAGAGCTTGTTTTTTCTTTTAAAAAGAAAAGAAATATAACTAAATACTAATTACAATCAAACAAACCTAAAAAAAATAAAAAAATAAGAACTTTTGAAATATTTCTTTTTTATTTATAGACTATATTAAAAAGTGTGATCATTCGTATTTATCGAACCGAATACTCATTTAGGTTTAAGGATTCCTCATACTATATTAGAATGTATGAGCATCCATCTCAAAACTATAATTGACATGAGAGTAATAGTCTACATTATCTTAACAATACTTGAAGGACTCCTCACCTTACCGATGTGGGATATTATGAAATCCCCAACATACTATATAAAATGTCATTAATAATTTGTTTTTGTTGACCATCAGTATGGAGATGTTTATAAATTATATACGAAGAGTTATTTTTTAGTGATTACCATTTTAAATTTTAATAATAATTAATTTGAACGTAGTTATTTATAGAATAATTGCAGTTAATAATTTGTTTAAATGATGATTTTTGTAAAGAAATTAACAAATAACATGTATCAATATGGCTAGAATTGAGTTATTATTTTGAAAAATTAGAAATGCATAATTATAAATAAATGATTAAAAATTAGTGAGGATAAATGAATGTTTATTTTGAGTGGTTAGAATTTAATAATAAAAAACAAGTGATTAATTATTTGGATCGTTTGGATGTTTTGTTTCAAAATGAGTTATAAAAGCTTATTTGATTACTTATTAATACCCTTAAACAAACACCCCAGGATGGGAGTTTAATTCTACTGTGTAATTCTGTACTAAAAAAAATGTTTTTAAGAAATCATAATTTCAATGACAATGTTTTTTACTCTTAGATAATTTAATACAAAAATAATGAAATAATATTTGTTTTCTGTCTTTTTTTTTTTTTTGTTAAAAAAAAACAACAACAAAAAAAAACAAAATCAAAATCCTTGGCTTTGCTAGCTTTTACAAAATGCCCATCAAAATTAATTGCCCAACATCATTTATCACCTTATCTGTTCCACTCTGATTGGTCACCCATTGCCACCTCATTTTGATAGTACTCTTTATCCAAACTCAAATTTTAGAAGCGTTTGTTAGGAGAGTTTGGAAGAGTATTTGAAAGTAGTATTTACTATATACTCGTTACAATAACTATTTCCAAACAAGATTTTAATTGTAATCATTGCTTTCAAATACTCAAAATAAATTTTTATTATAAATATTAATTTTAAATATTCTTACAAACTACATCCAAACGAGACTTTGACGGTAATCATTACTTCATACAAACAAACTTTTGAAAACTATATCCAAACAAGTTTTTTGTTTTATATCATTACTCCTGAATACTCAAAATAAATTTCATTCTAAATACTAAGTCTTAAATATTTTGAAAAACTACGTACAAACAAACTTTTGAATGCAATCATTATTTCTAAATATTCAAAATAAATCTTCTTTCAAAATATTTATTTTAAATATTCTTAAAATTTCAATATAAACCTCCCTTAGCATTGTAGAAAAAAAATTGTTCAAGAAAAAATTGAATAATTTGAAAATATGAAATAGTTGTTCAAAATTGATATGAGATATTGCATTGAAAAGAAAATATATTTTTTTTAAATAAATTTTGATTTAAGATTTAATAAAATGTTTGAAATTTTTTTAAAATAAATAAAAACAAACAAGAAATTCAATCCAATCACTTGTTCCAAAATTATTTTATGGGACCTATCTTTTAAAGATTAATAATAATAAATAAATGAAGGGACCATTTTTACATCAATTTAAACCTTATCTTTCAAACATTTTTTTTTTCTTTTTTTCATTTAGAAATTCTTGCAACAAAGTTATAGAATTCAAAGTGTAATCTTCAAGTAAAATGAATACATTTTTTAAGTTCAACCCTATTAAATTTGAGCATATCTCTATGAAGTAGGTCAGGTGATTTTACAAATACATAAATCATATATATTTTACTTAGTTTATTTGTATACATTTGTCTTTTACTATAAGGTTATTTTTAAACTATTTCTGAAATATTCAAAAAAAAAATAGAGAATTTAATTATACAAAAACAAGGGTTAAGATCAAAGAATAATTGGCTTTTTTAAAAAAATTAAAGAATAATTATTGAAAGTAAAAAAATTTTAAATTTTTTTTTTTTAATTTTTGAGTACAAATTGAGAAAGAGATAACAAATCCTAAAGAAAGCTAATACCAAATTGACGGATCGAACCAAGTGACACGCCAAAGAACAAAACTATTAGGTCATTTATCCATTTCATGAAAAAAAACATATTTAGTTTGTTGCTGAACTCAAAATCTCAACATTCATTAAAATAAAGTAAAATGTAACAAAACTTCAATCCTATTTCAGTTTGTGGTTCTTTCTATTCCAATCCTTTCCATCATAAAACTTCACAACACATCAAATTAAAATTGAAATAAATTATTAAAAAAAAAATTTAAAGAAAAAAAGACAAGAAACACACACAAGAACAAGAATTTCTTCCTTGGAGAATTTGTCTTATGATTGATGTGGTCTTGTAATCTGTCTGTTTCACCTTCTTCTTCCTCTTAAGCTAAAGATTCTAATTCTTCATAATCAAAGCTAACAGAAGCTTCAATAACATCAACAATGGCGGATTTTTCTCCTCTGTTTTACTGATAACTCGAACCGGGTGTGAAAATAGCAAGATCGGGCCACCCATTACTCCCGCCGCCGGTCCAGCAACTAGAATCGCCGCTTTGCAAAACACCCAAATAATTCCCCGGCACGGCGGCGCTCTGTTCCTCCGCTGCAGATTTCCGACCAAACCCAGAATTCAATCCCTCTGAAAATCCTCCCAATTCCACCATTTTCATCTCCGATTGATTCGGATCCACACCCTCCAAGAAATTCCCAAATTGCCCATTCGACGCCAGCAGCGAGCTGAAGCTCCCCGGAATATCCAACCCGACGCCACCGCCGTATACTCGGGTCGGGTCATGACCCGGATTCGGAGTCGAAGAAGAGGATGAGGACGGCGGCGGATTTTTGACGGAGGTCGCCGCCGATGATCGCTTGGAGTTTTTCCGGGTACCGCCGCCGACGGGGATATTGCGGAGAGCGCCGCCTTTGGTCCAGTAACGGCGGCAATTCTTACAAAAGTGACGAGGCTGAGAAAGATTATAGTTATTGTAATAGCAGAATTTGGTGTTTGTAGAATCACAACGAGGGCACTTAAGCTGTTCTTGTTCGGGAAATTGGGGTTTAATCGCCGGGAAATTTGATGGCTCTTGCATTGTTTGGTTCCCCAGAAGATTAAAAAAACAGACAAATCAAAGTTTTTACAATAAAGGAGAAACAGAGCAAAAGGAAGAAAAGTGAAAAGAGCTTCAAGGCGTAGCTTTCATGGCTTCCTAAAAGGAAATCAATGGAAAAACATATAACTTTTTACAGATGAAAAGGACAAAAATCTCAACTTTACTTTTCTTATTCTGAGAGATTTTGGATGTCGGAAAAAGAGAGAATCGCCGGCGACGGCAACGGGAACTTTTCTGGTGAGGGAAAATTTGTTGAGATATTAGCGTGAAAGAGACGAGCAGTCGACACATATAAAGAGATGAACGGTTGAAGATTTTTCCTTTTTTTTAAAAAATATTTTTTTCTCTTTCAAAATTAGAATTAATATGTTTCTCTCTCTAAAAATATGCTCCAACTGACTGCCATAATTCTTATATATAAATAAAGTTTTTTTTTTTTTTTAATGTTTAGAATCTAATTTTAATATAAAAATGGTGGGTGATGTAGTTTTTTCATTGTTTGATGTTTTCAACACAGTATCAATTAATGATAGATGAGGTATAATTAGTTAAGTCAAATAGTGTAAGGAATCACATGTCTTTTTTTTTTAGCAAACATCAAGCCGAAGCCAATCCTGTCAAACTGTGAGCTAATGCATCTAAATTTTATCCACACCAAGCACAGATTCGTTGCTGAAGGTTTGTGTCATAATTAACCACACCTTTGTCTTGTACACTACTCTTTTATTTAGGAGACTCGCCAAGCGTAGAGCATATGTCTCCACTTCAATTCATCAGAATTGAATAGTTACATTCATTTTCATTTCTTCACGAACAGACATCTCTTCTGCAATTTCATCATCAATGATTCCAAAGACATGCATTCAAGAAGATGATAAAACCTCTCATTTCTCTTTTCGCATTATTACCTCCAAACGAAGCCTATTTTCATGATAATTTAAAGTCGTATCAATGTTAACTTTTAATGTCACATTGCAAAGGTTGCCAACACTTTTTCTTGTGCTTCAAAGCATTATCTTTTCATCTTGTTGCTTGAGAAAGCTTCAATCTTGCTGATCTGAGATTCTGAATATACTGCTTACAAAACTCCCACTCGTGATAAGTACAAACTGAATTTCGACTCGTGGTTCAATCTTGGAACGAGACACAACTTCATTTATAATACACATTTTTCAACACAATATATAAAATTACTCCATTTGACTTGATGACAACCTTTTGAAAATTCACAAAAATAGATCAGTTGCCTCTGTGAATTCTTTGGGTGGTGATCTATAAGTAAGAACTGGGGAACTATGCCAGCATTCTTAGCCCATTTGCAACACCAAATGACATACAAAGGTGTCTCACTTCATTTAAAAGGTGCGGATAAATGTGGTTACACTCCAAACCTCTTTTCATGAGGTTAAACTTAAGAAGGTACAAAATTATAGTATAAACACCATATCAAATATTTAACCTTACTTGGAAGAAACGAAGTCCAAAAGGGCATTCCACCAAGATCGACAAGCATCCCCATTTGAAATTGAATGATCACTTCTTAGCTGAGTAGCAAGCCAATATGTTGATTAGATTCTAAAAATTCCATATTTTTCATAATGCCGCACAATGAAATCTTCCATTCATATTCCTCATATGTGGCATTTCTATGATTTCCACAACGTCTCCCTCGCAAAAACAAAATCTTGTATTTACAACTTCATTTTATCTACCATTCTGGTCCAATAGATAACAAACTCAAAATTCAAATCAATCTCATGTAACATCAATGGTGTTAGAGACAGATTATATTTATTATATCAACTATAGTTGATTAATTTTTATTTAGTATTCATAGTATAGTTTTTTTTTCTAAGATTACAATAATAGAGAAATGAGACTCAAACCCATAAATTCTTGGTCGTTAAATTAACACTAATATTAATGAGTTATTGCTTCTTGGCCTATTTATATATATATATATATATAAGAGGAATTTTCATGTATAGCAAAAAACCAAAATGATATAATGTATAGTAAAATTTTGAAAATATTTCATATATAGCAGAAAAATGAATCTTTTATGTAAAATGACCAAAATGTCTTTGCTTCAATCAGTTCAACTGATAGTTTCAATAAGTTCAAATGACAGCCTTCAATAGTTTAACTTCAACTGGTCTTCAATCCGTAGTTCAGCCAGTAGCCTTCAATCGAAATTTTAACGGATAGACTCAATCAATTCGTTGTGATTATATTCAATCAGTTCACTAACCGACTTCAATCAGTTTGTGAAAAGATAGCAAAATTGTGAATTTTAAAAAACGAATAAAATTGTTTTATGTATAAATTATTTTTTTTAAATGTTATAATTAAAACAAAAGAATGAAAATTTTGACTAATTTCTCCGCATATTAATTTAAGATAAATGACAAAAATGCTCTAACTATGTGCAATTATTTCAGTTTATTTTTTAAATAATCAAAGACAATGGTCTAATATTTTTAAACTTCGGTAGGATTTTTCTTTTTTTAATAACTCAATATAATAAAGAGATAATATAATATAGAAACGGAAGAATAAAAATAGAGATCTTTAGAAAATGCCATTTATCGTTAATTGCTGAATGGAAGACATGGAGAAAGTGGGTTAATTATCATTCAAATTTCAAACTGCAACAATATTTTATTTCTTAATTATCATCAAAAAAAAAATATATATATATATATATTTAATTAAAAAAGATCTTAAATTTGTGGGGCTTGAAAAATTAAGCCGGATAAGCTGAAAGGGGTCGGCTGAGCCGTTGAGCCGGGGAGCATTTGCGTGAAGGAAACGCAAGTGGAACCAGTGGAGGCATCATTTGAATATGACTGTCAGAATCATTACCGTTCAATGTTCATAGTGGGAGGATCTGGACCGTTGAAGTGTCACGAGAGCGTGGCGTTAAGATACCGTCACTGGCGAATGAGAGCGATAACACGTGTCATGACCCCACTTATTGACGTGGCTGTAGGGTAATTATTTTCCACTTCCACTGGTGGACTAACAGCTCAGCTTTCCTACATGGAATATCACTCGCCACGTTGCTTATAACTTTAATTATTATAAAATTGGTTTCCTTTTGGAAATTTTCAAAAAAATAAAATAAAATAAAATAAATTTGATCATGGATTTTTAATCTAACACAATCCATTATTAACTCCTTTTAAGTTTGTTACGTGGGGGTAAATCTCTATTAGGTGGAAAATGAGGAAGTTAAGTAGGAATGAAAATTTTTCTACTGAGTTAAACAAAACGAGACGAAAAATGTATTTTTCATCGACGATACTCATTCATCGTCTTTTTATATATTAAATTAAATTATTTTTATTTTATTTTATGCATTTATTTATACACATATATATAATTCTAGAAATATTTGTTTGGAGGAAGGTTTTTTTTATATAATTAACTATTTATCTCAACTATTAAAAAAGTACATAAAATACAGCCAATTGAATTAAGATGATGAAATTTTGTAAAAAGTTGAGAATAAAAGAATAAAATAAGAAGAATTAAATGAGGAATAAATTTTCTAGGAGAATCTCGATCCTCATATATTTTTCCTAGCTAGAAAATTATTGTCGCGTTCTCCTCGAAATTTAAAATTGAGTTATGTGAAGATGGAGATTAAAATAGATAGCAAAATTAGAGTGGATAAAGTAATTTGTACGGACATGTCTAATAATAAGGGTGAATTATAATCTCTTATCCAAAACATATTCATGTTAGAGTTAAAATATTAGTAATTATATATTTTATACCAAAGTACTGCTTCAATAGCATTATGTATGTTCTTGAAAGTAAGATTGATGCACGTGGAAATGATATTTATTAAATCTATATTTGAGAAAATGAAATGTATATATGTTCATACTTAATTAATCCATCATAAATTTGAATTATTTCACTCAATTAATTATTATTATTATTTGATTTAAGTCACGTGGAAATGTGAGAGTTTAATTTTCAAACATTTTTTTTTTGTTGAAAATATTTAGTTTAGTAAAACACAATAGTTGAGTTGTACGTTTAACTTAGAATTTTGATTTTAAATTTGGATATTTATCATATAAAATTATATATAATAGATTATATAAAGAAAATAAATACAATGAACTATGCAAAAACATGGGGTCCAATGTAGAAAGTCTGCAATTTCAAATGGGCGGTGTGACAAAACAAACATTATCATGCATTTTATTATTTTCTTCGAGGATTAAATGGTAACACATTAAGGATAACGTTGGAAAAATAATATGTATTTTAGTCTCGATGGATGACACAGTTGGTTCAACGCTTTGACTTTGGAAGTATGCTCCCTCTCGATTCTACGTTCGAGATCTAAAAAATTAAATAAAGATAATATGTATTTTATTATTTCCTTCCAAGAATAAAGGATAACATTAAACCAACTAGTTAAGTGACATCGGTGTAAAAAAAACATCTATGAATTTCTATAGTTATAGGCTTATAAAGAGACAAAAAAAAATTACATGTTTTTTGGACAATTTTATTCGCTTCACGCATGTGAAAATATCTTCAAAGTTAACATGAAATGTGTTAATTGCAATACTTTTCAAATTTTAGAGAAGGTGATTGCTCAAATTGAAAGTTTAATTACTTAATTGTTACAGACACCCTACTTTAGAAATGGTTTATGTAATTTTTCCAAAAAATAATAATTACAAACATTAAGGATAAAATTAAAATTCTTATGTATTGAATATTTATTTAATTAGATGTTCTAAATCCATAGACATTAAATTGTAAGAGTTAGAACATGAAGGTGAAGAGAACAAGGGATGAGATATCAATAAAGTTGTTACATATTGAACTACTTTTCTCATTATCAATTGATTTTGAAATGGATGTCCACGTGCAGTATGAGTGTTTATTAAGCTCAAACAGGTATCAGTCCTATAAAATGAAATTGAGATCATCTAATTTAAAATTGGTGAACCCTAAAAAGACTTCATCTTGAGGGTGACGTGTTGATCTACTTCTTTGAGGTGAATTTTCCCACTATCTACTATTCTACATTGATAAGATGCGGAAAAAATCATGATATATAAGTTATGACAATCATTTTCATTAGTATGAGACATTTTGAGTGAAACTAAAAGCTAAGATATATGACGTGAATATTCAAAATAGACAATGTGTAAATTTAGATTAGGTGTAAGACAAAACAAAGAGAGTTGGACTGAATGTCAGACACGATATTGTTCACTTTCCACTTATATATGCCATCAAAATCATGACATGAAAAACCGGTTAAAAACTCCACCATAACCTAATGCTAATCTTTTGCAATAGTAAATCACATGGACATAGTCAGTTGCTAGGTTCGGGAATTCTGCCTATCTCAATCCTTGGATGCCTTAAGACTTTGTTTTTTATTTCCTCCAAACGTATCAGTATGAAGATAATTGTTACACTTATATACCCATTAACTTCTGTCCGACTAATAAAGACAACTTTTATTTTTTAGGTAAATTTAAAAAATACACAACTTTAATTGAAAAAGAAACACACAACATTTATAATTTTCAAATTTTATTTAATTTTAGAAAGTAAAAATGAAAATAAGATAAAAATAAGGAAACTTATAAATGATAATTGAACTTATAGATTTATAATCAAAATCAAATGAATAAAAAGAAGCACAACAATATACCACTTAATGGTCACATATGTATATTATAATTCGATTCCTCTTCTAACGTTACTTAATTAATACACAATAATTCAAATTTATGTTATGATTCATTCCTCATTTTCTACTATATATTTTGTTAATATAAATAATTCTATTAGTGCTAGGTTTAATCTAATAATAATTTATCATTACATTAATAATACACCACTAAACACACATTAACTTTAATTCATATGATAAAATCATTCTAAAGTTGAATAAAGGTATAAGTTGGGACGGAATATTATATTTAATAAATTAAGATATCTTCAAATTAATTATGAAGAAAATTAATATGTATATTTTTTTTAGTCCATTGAGATCCCAAACTCTAACCATACAATTTAGTTTGTGATATAATTGTGATTATTTATTTATGTAATATTAATATTTTTCTAATCTAAATTACTTTTTAACTAACCCATAATCATATAATTAAGATTATTGTTTTGTTAGGGTAAAATTAACTTAAATTTAACCGTGTTAGCTTAAATTATTCGATATAATTTTTTTTGAATTAACTCTCAAAATTTCATATAAAAATTGCATGATAAATATGTTTTATTAAAAAAAAAAAAAAAAAAAAAACTAACTAATTTAATTGAGCGGTGGTATTGGGGTTGTTTGGATTTTGGAGTGGATGGGAGGAGATGATAGAAAGTGAAGGAAGAAGAGGAAATTAAGGGATTTGAGATATGAAATATTCGTTTGAGGATTGGTGTTATAGAGACGAAAAACTTTTTTTTGGAATTTGTATTAAGGAGAGAAAATGATTATTTTAAATGAAATTTAATATAAATTTTCATTTGAGCTTCGAGGGAATGTTGGAAAGAAGTTGATGAAAGATTGATGAGTAGTTGGAGAGAGGTTGTGATGTACTAAAAACAAAATTCAACTTCTTCTCTTTCTGTTCCAAATTCAAATATCATCTAAATTTTTGTTGTTGTTTTTTTTTTTTTTCTTCTAGTTTCATTTCTAAGCAAATTGATAAATTTAGTTCGATATTTGATTTTCACTCACGAATGAACACTTCTTACTAGAGGATAGATGGATGTGATAAGAAAAATATTTGTCTTTCTTATAATTAAAGAGACAAGTTTCGATTATGATATCAATTGATATTGTCTCACCTTTAAGAAGGACTTGCCTCTTTAATTTAGGGAGGCTAAGTTTTTATCCAAATGTAGGGCCTACCATTTTATTTAGAACGTGGGAGTTATGAGGAAGTTGGAACCCAATAACCCTGAGTTAATCCAAGCCGTCAATCAAGGCACACCAGACAGCCAATTGCCTTTGTCCTTTTTTCAAGGATTGTTGTGGCCCACCGCACTGAATCATATCTCATTATCATCAATACCTCCACGTGGACGATCATGATCATTCTCTCGCTATTTAAATTTTAATTTAAACCACTAATTTTTAATGACAATTTTTATTGAACAAATTTCAAAAAAAACAAAGATTTGAACCTATAACTTCGTAATTATAAAAGTTGTTCGTTTGAACTATATTTGTAGTGACTTCTCGCCCAGTTTTTCTTGTAGCCACATTGCTTAATTTAGTTTTCAATATTTATTAATTAAACTAAACTGTTCATTTGATTAAAAAAAAAAAACTAAACTAAACCAAATCAAATCGTTCATTATAAAAAAAAAATAAACATGTTTTTATTAATTTGATTTTTTTTTTAATATATTGAACTTTAAAATTTGAAAGTGTACAATAGTTTCATTGCTGGATAAGAGTTTGTACTCAAAAATAAAAAGAAAAATAAAAGAAAATAATAAAAATTTGGTTTGGCAATTAAGTTGTACTATCTTGAGTTTAAACATATTAAAATAAGGTGTCAAGGGGTGACGCAGTTGATTGAAGACTTGAGTTATGAATGTGTGCTCACATTAATGTGTAGTCTCTATCCTACTCTAGGTATAATTTGAAGTTTCAATTTCTAATAATCCACCTCCTTTAATTACTTGTTAATTAAAAATACATAAAATAAAGTTTCAATTGATTGATATATGTCTTCGAATAAAAAATCAAATATATATATATATATTTTGATGGTAACCATTTTAAAATTAAGTTAATAAATGTTTTTTTTTTCTTTTATCATTATTTATGATAAGAAATTGAGGCAAACTTTTGAAAAAGGAAATAAATAATTTCTTATTATTTTAAAAAATTGACTAAGCATTTTAATGATTTTTTTTTTCTTTTAAAACATATATTTGGTAATTTAAATATTAATATTGTTTTTAATTAAAGAATAAAATCTCTATCAACTCAATAGTGGCATTTGGTTTTAAGATGGGAATATCTAATTTCAGATTTTCTTGTTTGATTGAATAGTTGATAATGAAAATTCATCATCAATTCAATATTCTCTTTTTTTAAGTAATTAATATTCCCCTTGGCCGACCTCAAGCTTGTTTTCATTTTGAAATATATTTATTTTTTTTTTAATATTGTCATGCCTAAATATTTATCCATAAAAAAAATTAATTCATTGGCTCAAAATTATATTTATAATTTATATCGTTTATTATTTTAATAAAGCATATAGCTTCGTAACATTACTCTGTATTTTACACGAGAGATCATGAATTTAAATCTTACCCTCAGTTATAATAACAATGAGAGATTACAACTCAATGATATCTTTTTAATTAAAATTAAATAATCTAGAGAAAAAAAAAATTATGTTAGATTTGATGGTTAAACAGGTCAATAGCTTACCAAAGTAATTGAAATTTTATGAATATTAAAAACTTTTCTAGATTTCAAACTAAATTTATAATTTAACGAAATTATTTCATCTCATTTTTAAACCTTAAATTCATATAACTAAAAATAAATTTCCAATAAATTTGAGGGCACGAGTTTGAATAATAAAAAAAAAAAGAGCACTTTGATATTCCCTCATTTGTATAACATACAAATTTGTGAAACACCAAAAATATTCTTATTTATTTATTAAGAATCCTACCATTATCTCACGTTGAACATTTATAAGATAGATGAGTTACTTCTCTCATTAAATTTTACACTCTAACCCTAATAATACTACAATTGGGATGTTTGGAAAGAGATTTAGTATTTAAAATTAGAATTTAACTTGAGTATTTAGAAGTAATGATTGTAATTAAATATTTATTTGTATGTAGTTTTTAAGAGTACTTAAAATTAGTATTTAGGATGATGATTTATTTTGAGTATTTAGAAGTAATGATTGAAGCCAAAACCTTGTTTGAGTGTAGTTTCTAAGAGTATTTA
The DNA here is from genome assembly GCA_037832605.1 of Cyclanthera cordifolia. NCBI lineage: Eukaryota > Viridiplantae > Streptophyta > Magnoliopsida > Cucurbitales > Cucurbitaceae > Cyclanthera > Cyclanthera cordifolia. Next base: position 6,051,264 of record JBBMEG010000018.1, read on the forward strand.
GAATTAATATTTAGAATGGACTATTTAGAAGTAATGATTACGGTTAAAAGCTTGTTTGGATATATTTTTTAAGAATATTTAAAAATTAGTGTTTAGAATGAGAATTTATTTCAGTACTTAATAGTAATAACTGCAAGTCAAAAATTTGTTTTGATTTAATTTTTTTAAGAGTATTCAATAAATACTTATTTGAAATACTATTTCAAAATCCCACCCCAAACACCACAATTAAAATAATAAAGAAAAGGGGAAGAAAAGGGGACAAGAGACATAAAAATAAGAAAAGTGGGGTCAAGAGGAAGAATAAGTGGGAAGCATGAGTGGAATGAGGCTTCAAAGAGAAGGCATTAGAAATGAAGGGAAGAAGAAGAAGAAGAATAGAACATTATAAAATATAATAAAAATAAATAATAATAATAATAATTAAAATTTTAAATTTAAAAAAAAAAAAAAAAAAAAAAAAAAAAAAACCACTTGTGAATTGGACTGGTTGTTTATGTCTGTTTGTAGCAGAGATGAGACTGTTTTTTGTCTCACTATTTTCAACAGTGCCCTTCCATTTTCTTCCTCTATTTTTCATAATGTTTTTTTTTTTTAAACCATACATCTTCTAGTAAACACACAAACATAAAATACAAGATCTTTCCTTTACAAGAGTGCTCCAATAAAACCCAAACAAGATCACTTGATCCCGATCCACAACTCCGATCAAGACCGACCAAAACATGCAAACGCAACTTGATCAAAAACGATATAGCTCGGGGTATAATAGTCATATTTCACCACATCAATTCAACCGTCTAATATGTGAAATACAAATTGCGTTGAGTTTTTAGACATTCTAAGGTAGGGGTGAAAGGAAAAAAAAACTGACGAAATTAAACCGAATCAAATCAATTAATGGATTTGTTGGATTTTTTAGAACAATATTAAATCAATTTTTTATATCTTTTTACTTGAGTATAAATCGATATCGATCTAATTTATAATTATAAGAGCATAATACTCACCAAAGTATATACCAACCCACCCAAGTTTATGGCATTGAAAATCTCTTTTCATCATGTTTGTCAAACTTTTGAGAATTGAGAGGGTTAAAAATGCAATTTTAAACTGTAGAGGTGAAGATTTGACCTAAAGTGAAAGTCAATGGTATTTTCATAATTTTTTAGAATTCATACCACATATCTTAGCAGTTGTTACATTAAAGTATCGATTGAATTATGTTCATTTTGAAAATGATATTCTCATTGTATGTTTTCTTTGTTTATAATTCAAATTGTCAAATATATACAAATTCATTAATATTACTCGAAGACCATAACCCACTCAGAATCATTCTTAAATGATGTTTGTTTAATTCTCTATTCGATTTATACAAATCGTCTCTAAATATTGTTGAATTAAAAAAAAAATAAATTAAATGCTTAAACTCTACCTATGTAATGTAAAGATTTGAATCATATAAATATGACATCATCATTCCTACAAACCAAACACTTTGTAATAAAATGTCCATTCCATTTTTGAATCACAAAAGTGATATGAATTATCTTTTCATATTCACACATGCAATATTTTTTATATTTACCTATGTAGTCCAATATAAAACACTTTTTTTTAATAAAAATAATAAAATAAAATAAAATGTGTTCCCAATTTAGTCAGATATGAAAACATAGATTGAAATGACCTAAACTTTTTCAAATTTAATAATTAAAAAATGTGTATGTTATCTATATCTATGATTGACTTCCTAGCCTCTTTTTAAGGTAACAATAAATGTTAATTGCATCACATAAAGTATGCTAACAACACTACACTCAATCTATGACATGATTTCTGACAAAATGTTTGGGAACATTAATAGTAACAACACATACTATAGTCCAATATGAACAGCCTAAATCAAAGCATCCTATCTTGAATATATATAACTTGATCCTACGGTGAAAACCCATCTGACAAAAACCAAATTAACGTACAAGATTCATCAACTGACCACAAAATATTTTGCTTCATTCTGGCTAAAGGACAACATCAAACTACAATAGGTTTTTGTTTTCATTAACTATTATAACCGAAAATTTAGCTTTACCAAACAATATACTCGAAGCACCCGATTCCGTTCCAAAATATGGACCAAGGAGATAACAAGTGATTTCATAATTAAGCTTACTTTTGAGTTTCGAAGCTACAACCTCCAAAAGAACATATCTTAAAATTCTCGTACAATTTTTTTTTTTTTTTTTGCTACATATGCTATTTTTTAGGTTGCTCGATTAAGGTGCTCAACCAAAGGGGCGGATCTAAGTAATAAGCCTATTTCTCGCTAATAGTACCCGGCTAGTAGAAAGCTAACTGTAGATCCGCTCTTCTTCCACCTCTTTCCTTTACTGTCTTTCATATTCTACCTATTATATCTAATTTCTGATCTTGGAGGCATAACAAGACCTATTTTCGCTACTTTGGTTTATTAAGCGTAGCAAAATAAGGTTTATGATACATGTAGTTACGCATTTTCCTAGAGAGATGAATAAGATATCAGGCATCTTGCTAACAATCGAAACAGTGTAGAACTCTTTCCTAAATACAAAAATGTAATGAACTAGTTTCCAAGTGATGATACCAAAACAGGGCAATCAACAAATCAAGAAATACTAAAGCAAATGTACACAAACTATAAGAGTAAAGGAAAAGAAAGATGGAGTTTCTGCATGCAAAAATATTCAGAGCTATGTAGGCTACATTCAATGTAACTGTTCTTTACATAAAACTACAGTAATAAATTATGAAAAACATTCCAATGTATTTTCTGAGAATGCAATGAATCAATAGAAGAAAAAAAATAATTTGATGTACTGCAAGATTTTAACAGCTCCTTCCCACCAATACTTTTTAAAAGTAAACTAAAAACCTACATCTGTTAATTTCAAACCTAGTGGAAGAAGATATTAAGCAACAATTTCAGTAATTTGTTGCAGGGAAGCTACAGTCAGCATTTCCCTCAGTTCAACCCAACAAAAGATAGAACATAACTAAATCTCTTCTCTTCTTAATGAAAAGGAAGGATTGTGGAAGAAAAGGAAAGAGAATTATAGGGTTGAAAATGAGAGAAGAAAAAGAAACTTTGCTCACCTGCAGAATATAAACAACATGCTTTCATGTGGAATTCGAATTTTCAGCCACTGCAGTTTTGCGGGTGAAACGAACACAATGAATGTATTTCATGATTAAGGGTCGACGAGAAAGGAAAGAGGTTTTACCGATAGAAGTCTCAACGGTTAAGCGGGTAGTGTTATATGAAACTCAGCCCCTCCTTATGCATAATACATGTACAAGCTGTTTGCGGCAGCACATGCAATAGAGTTCTCAGACGGATGCCATGCTAGATGGAGCAGCTTAGTTGTGAAATCAAAAGGATTTCCGTTTGCATCAACCCCTGGACTCTCGGAACCTCCTGATATCGATGTTTCAGGATGTACAAAATGAAGAAAATATGAGGAAATGAATGAGATCCCAGTATTGTAGGGGCTCTGAATAATTTAGATTCCGCTTGTTAACTATTTAACCTTTTATTTTTGAATTCCTAGCCAATTTTCAATAACAAAAACATTTTAAAAGCTACTTCTCTTAGTTTTCAAAACGTGACTTGGTTTTTGAAAACATAGGCAATAGATAGAGATAGCACAACAATACATGTTATAGTAGGATTTATATGCTTAATTTTCAAAGACCAAAATAAATGGTTATCAACCAGAGTCTTAATTGAACAGAAGAAAAGGAAAAGTGAAATCAAATGGTAGAGCACCAACCTCGTCTGACAGCTCTTGTAAAGCTACTACTAAGTGATCTCGAAGGTCTAGAAGGGGTCTGCACTTGTCTCCTACTAACAAATACCATAAATTATATACTTACTGTAAGCATCACACAAATATCAAAGAACTCAAAGTTTGAGGAACGGCCACTTGATTGAAATACCTATTAGGGTTTTTGCTAGCTTCCAAAGTTGTTGCCTCAGTACTTCCCGAAGAACAACCAAAAACTCGGAATAAATTGCTGGGATCACATCAATAACACAAATATTCATGGTAAGACATTTTTCTGGGAGAAAAAAAGAGGCTGAATTTATTTCGGAATTATACAGACCTGTAGGAACCTGTAGTTACAAGCAATCCATCACCACTAAGAGAACACTCAAACTTGTCAAAGATCGAATCATTTTCATATAAATCACAAAGCTGCATAATACATATCATAAGAAAGTGCATTTAGTCAAGTCCAATAAAGTTGTATACATTTTAGCCATAAGTTTTGCCTGAAAAAAGAGATCTTACCTTGGGTCTTAAATATTCATGAACTTGGAAGGTTGAAACTGGACCAGAATCCATGTTGATGTCCCATAACTGAAAAAGAAAAAGAAAAAACAACGGGCTGGAGTTAAGACATATCATAAGGAAATCAAACTGTCAAGAACAAGAAACTTTTTTTTAAAAGAAAAGTTTTTTGGTTGATATAATTAAATTTATCCTAACATATGAGCTAAAACTTTTAGATTCATTGATGATTTAAAACGATTTAACATTTTAACATTGTATTCGAGTAAGAGATCATGCATCCAAACCATTGTCAAATCATTTCATCTCCATAAATATTGTTTTACATTTATTAGAAAATTTACAAATTTCTAAGTCTACAAGTAAAGGAGATTGTTGGTTGATATAATTAAATTTATCCTATCCTATCATCTTAACTTTTAGATTGATTGGTGACTTAAGAGGATTCAACTAGTTGGTTATTTCCTTAATTCTTGACATATCTTTTAGGGAGATTCTTCCTAATATATTATTCCTTATTTGTCGAGGTTTCCTCTCTGTGAAACCACCAATTGCACGAGCTTCCCTAAATTCAAGAAAAAAAAATAACGAAAATGACAGATTACAAAGATCTGAAGCCAGAAAAAATGCTGAATAGTATTTCATAAGAATCTGAAGACTTACGTAATGAACCTTCAACAATTTAATGATACAAGACAAGCAGAATCCATGCTAATGTTCTAGTGACAAAGAGAATAACAGAAAACCGAGAGGTTTGGGTTGCAAAGCAAGGTACACAGCCAAAAAAAGTTGAATTTGAGGAACTATAACAAAGCACACTGCTAGGAGCCTTTTGCCTCATACAAATGTGAAATTTCATAGAACTTGCTTTATCTATATGATAGCTAAGAATAAGATGAAGCTATATGTCAATTAGAATTATAACTTTTCTACTCCCATATTCAACTATGCTCAGTGCTCACCATATAGTCAAACGATACCTTATCCATGGGTACTTCATTTTTTATATATATTAATATATTATCATGTGCTTTTTTATTTCAACACACACACACACATATATATATATATATGTATGTATGCATGCATATTATCATGACTTCTAAATACACATGCAGATAACTAGAACCATTACTAAGACATTTCACATGCAAATCTTAGAATGACACTATCAAATAGTTCATGGTCTTGTAATTAAAAGAATCAAACTGTACATACATAGACATACAAACCTTAAGAGTCATGTAATCACGACTTAATATATATCTTCCATTCGTTCCAAATTTAATGTCTGAGATTGAAGCAATTATCTCAGTGAAAAATGATCTAGAACCAGGTGCCTCGGGTTCCTCAAATCTGTAAGCAAAACATACTACTTAACCATTACAAGGTCATGTATGTATAATAAAATGAGGGTAGTGTTAGTTGATATAATTAAATTGAACACAACCTATTAACTTTTGGATTGATTGGTGATTTAACATAATTCAACCAAAGTGACCGAATAAAATTTATGAAAACACCTACAATTTGGAATGGGAATCACATAATGCTGACTGCCGCAAATCAACAAGGCGGATTGAGCCTTTTGAACTGCTATATGCTAGCATGTTACAGTGAGTAGGGTGAAATTCAGCAGCTGTAATCACCTCTGCAAAAAGATACATTTACATATATTGTAAGATAAACATTAAAAAGATATAAGATTGAAGAAAAGCTAATTCCAAAGAACCATATGCCTGCACATCTATTCTGAAGATTCCTACTTCATAAGGACAGTCAAATTATTGTAAAAAAAATCTTTCACTGGTTCTCCGGCATGCTTATATAAGAATATTATGGAGTTAATCCATACTTTAGGTCCCCTGATAAGGATGACAACCTTACTCGAATCTCCACATTGATATGATATTGTCCACTTTAACCATACACCCTCATGACTTTGTTTTTTTGTTTCACCCAAAATGACTCACACCAATAGAGATGGTTGTCATCACTTATTTACTCATGATCTTACCCTCTTCTAACCAATGTAAGACACTTCAGCAGAGACTTCAGAGTTGCCACATGATTTATGGCTTGAGAGAAAGATAGGAAGCCTTAAGAACAGAAATCAAAGAAAGAATTTGTAGAGTGCTGCACTTTTCAATACTTCTCTCTAGGTGTTCTTGTCTAGAGTGTTTTGTAATTAACCTCTAACTACGATTCCTAACAACTAACAAGCCGAACAGCCTCTTGTAATTTAGTGTAATAGTTTAGTTTTTATGCGTTTTTTCTTTACAAAATTGCTCTTTTCTCTGAGCTGTTCTTTTCAGTAGGGCCCTAAAAAACATCTCGCTATAGAGTCAAATTAGAGACCCGGCATAAGACAAGGGTTTTTTACTGACCCTTCCTCGACACATTCTTGTAAGGGTATATTCCTCTACTATCATCCACCCGTCCATCAGTTAAAGGAAACAAGCACTACGAATTCTAAATGATAAATCCAGTACAAAATATCATAATATCATTAGCTAGCAACAAGGGAAATAAATAAATAAATAAAGGGCTTACCAGTTAAATCCTCCATGTTAGCAGGCTTCACATCAACAATGTTAAAACTTTGATTGCTAATTTCCAAGTTCCAAAGATTTATTCGTAGATCATCAGCCGATATAAAAGTTTCACCATCACTATACAAAAATAGGCAGGACGTTGTAAATACAATAGGTACATGCATAAATATTAAAACATCAAGTAACATTTTAAAAAGCAGGTCCAGAATCTCGAGGGAGTGTTTTTATATCCAGGATCAGCTTAACCGCATCCTGATTATTCTCATGGGACATTTTTGATGTCAACAGAACCCGTAGAAAATTAATTCTAAGGAAGGTGGGATTGAACCCATCAATTGTTTCTAAAGACACTTTTGACCAGAGGAACACCTTTTTCATTGAGCAACATTTAAACTTACATCCAAACTTTTGGCAGTACCTGTTATTCGAGATAGAGTTGATATGATAATCATGAGCATGAGCATAAACTCTTCGACATCTAGCAAGAAGGCTAGTCTCATGGCTAGTTACCTAATGTCACCAAGAACAAATAAAAAATATTAGTTCATAAAATGTCAAAGAAGAAGGAAAATGAATAACAATCACATCATAAGTCCTCAAAAACAACGCAACTATCACAAGGAAAAAGGAAAATGAAATGTTCACAAAAATACCTCTCGGTTTTAACACCTCAGAAAATAAACAAATAGCTTTTTTTTTCTCAACATGCAAATCAAACTTAGAGATTATATCACATAAAGTTAAAAGGGAAAGTAGCATAATGTCGTCCAATTAAAGTTGCAAATAGAAAGTTATTTTTTT
>JBBMEG010000018.1:6062657-6077947 GCA_037832605.1 Cyclanthera cordifolia
ATATATATATAAAATTAAGTTAGAGGTAAATAAATATTTTTTAAATTAATGATAAATTCGGGTTAACTCACTTTAACCTATCCTTATTACGAATTCATTACAGATTCGTATTCCTCTGTCCTTATTTAGTGTTGAATTGTGTGCGTGTTACAAATATTAGTGAGAAAAAATATCAATATTTTATATAAAATTTTAAGAGAGTATTTGTTTCGCTATATTAATTGAAACTTTATAATTCACCCACAAACAATAACATCTGGACGAATTATTATAATTATTCAAAATAATAATTCATTTTTAATTACTTATATATAATCATTTATTTTTAGCCACACTTCTTTCTAATCTCAAAAACTAATCACTTCTAATCACATAAAAAAGTTATTGTTTGTAATAACAGCAACTCCTCCATAAATAATTATATCGAAACGAGTTTTTACTAAAATCAAAACTTTTAATCACTCAAAATAACTATTTATTTATAATCACACTACAATTCAACATTCAAATACCTTATCAAATAGTTTTTGGTAACATATTCGCCAAAACATTTATTGAAAATGTTATACATTTGAAATATATTCGCATAACATATTTGGAAATTTAATTTCAAATAGTTTATTAAAAAAAAAAAAGGGTCAAACTATAGATATATATAATGATCTAAATATAAATATAAATATATAAATATATATATATATATTGACCTTTGTCACTATATCAATAATATTTAGATATTATAAAAGTTCATACAAAAATAATATTTAATTTCATATATTTACAATAATAATTGAATTCATTTGTCAACACCAGTATAGTTTTAACTAACAATATTTTGTAAAACTTAACGATCATAAGGTTATAAATTCGAATCTGTTGAATAATTTTTTTTTTTTTTTTAATGATTTTCAAGCAATCAATAATTATTTATATAAAAAAAGAAAGAAAAAAAGGTTAGAGTTGTCGACTTGTAGACAACTATTCAATTGAATAGTTAGTTCCAATATATAGCTAAAGACTAAAGTACAATGCATCTATCTCAAGTTATATAATAAGAATTTTTACAATTTATAAGCTCATAATTAAAAGATGGAGTGTCAAGGAATCATATATATACCTTCAAAATTCAATGATTAATATCATATCAAATCATATCCACAAATAAACTCATTGAAATGTTCTCTCTCTCTCTCTCTCTCTCTTGGCACGTGCTATTTCTCAGTGTTCAACTGTATAGTTGTAGAATTTTACTACTGAATGACTGTTTCTGTCTCACGCTCTAACTTTTATTGTAGAGGAAAACTTAACCATAGTACCTATTCACTCTATATTTGTATGTGAATTTGTCTTTAAATAATCTTCAACTAAGCAAAAGTGAAGTATAACCTAACTAGCATTTTGAATGTGGTCTAAACAAACATTAAAATGTGGTTCGAGTCTTCTAATCATTGATTTGGATGTGAGGTAGACAAATTGACTAGCGGTGTACTCTAAGGAAGGGAGGAGTTAGTCAGATATATAGTTGTTATGAAAAATTCGGTCTATCGAACCAGCGGTGTACTCTTAGGAGAAGAGGAGTTGGTTTGAGTATCAACTAGACAGATTGACTATATGATGGGAGGCTTGGTGGTCTTTGTTCGAGGGGAGGGTAGAATCCTCAGTTGCCGAACACAGTATAACTTTGTTCGAGGGAGGGATTGAGTAGAATCCTCAGGTGCCGAACACAGAATATGAGCCTACGGAGAGGTTCGATGGAACTTTGTTTGAAAGGAGGATTGTTGGGATGCAAACGAAGTGTCCTAGATCGGTTAGAAGAGGGGAAGGTCATGGGTACATAAGTGATGATAACCATCTCCATTGATATGATGAGGCATTTTGGGTGAAACCAAAAGCAAATCCATGTGAGTGTGATTCGGGTAGGCTAGTCATCCTTGTCAATTCATTGGTATTCTTTTAAAAAAAAACTATTTAAATTCTGAGGATGGGAAGAGATGATTTTCAATAAAAGGACACAAATAATCATTATTTCCATAATCACGTTTCCACAATATCATCTTTTTATTCTCAAGTCTTAATTACTTTCTATTCTCTTTCTAACTAATTTTCACTTACATTATATCATTATTCTATTTTCCTCATTATCATTTCCTTCACCCAAACACAATTAATCATTCTTTCCATCGTTCTCTTCACTCCAAACACAAACAATCATTATCTTTCTCATTCTCCCCTAATTCTAATTCTTCTCATAATCATTTTCATTTTCTTTCCCCCAAACACACCCTAAACCGGGCAAGTTAGAAAGAAAGTATTAAAATCAAATAATTTGCTAAGTCTAAAAGCCATAATACAACAAACTTTAAAACTCAGCCAATTGAATTACAGTAAGATCCACAGTTATCTTAAAAACAATAACAATTAATCAAAAGCATCAAACTAATTCAAACCCCACTAACATACAATATTGATACATCCATGTTCAATAAAAGATTTATAAGATTTTTATAATCCATGCCAACTTCAACCAACCAAAATAGTTGAAGAATAAACCAAGAGAGAATAAAAAAGATTTGTGAACAGTCAGCACCACAATACTTTTCAATTGCTAATGAACTTTATATATTCCACACTACAAAATAATCTTTTTATATATATTATAAAAAAAAAAAAAAAAAAAAAATTATAAGACAACAATGGAGGATATTCCATTTGTTGGTTCAAGGAACAAGGTGCTAGCTGCATTGAAAAGGACTTCACAAACTCTTCCCATTCCATAAATAAATATAAATTTAATATGAGAATTTGGTTTTGTTTGACCAAAGTCAACAGGATGAACAAAGAAAGTCAAAATGTCAACAATTAGAAGAGAAGAAATTTGTTAAGTAAAATATTTGTAGACGATTTCTTGTATTGAACGCATCACCTCTTACTTAGTTGAGAAATATTTTGATCGCTAAACCACTCGATCGTGATTAAGAAAATAGTAATTTTTGAAACATGATAATGAGCATTAAAAAAAAAAAGAAAAAAAAAAAAAGCAAAAGAGAGGCATTTAATAAACATCATTTCTACAAACTACATATAGCCACTCCAACCAACCAAACATCTAAGCCAGCCTACAAGCATAACATCATCACTCCTACAAACCAAACACCTTATATAATGTTAAAATGTTCAATTCTCTGCTTCTATATTTCAACATGTATATCTATGATATCTAAATCTATGGCTGATTACGAGGCCTCTCTCGAGGCGACACTGCACGAAAACAACATTACACAACGTATGCCAACAACACTACAGTCAAATATATCAAATCGATTGGGAATATTGAAAGTAGCAATTAACACATAACCAAAGTTATGTAAGGTCAGCTTACTTCTAATCAAAGGCTATACTGTCACTTATCTTCTGCCATAACTTTGGTCCACATCCACCCAAACAACTCAACTGCCAAAAACTAGATTCACCAACCAATGATGAAAACAAAAAAATGACATGAAAAATAATTCGAAATATGAAAGTCGCTTTCTCTATCGTGTCGAAAGGACAACATGTGTACTGGCATGTCTCTTTTCAAATTTTTTGTTGTATATATGTGAGTGTTCAAACCAGCTTACTCGCATCACGATTGTTTTTATAGAACAAATCGCCTGACTCTACAATATTTCATTGTCAAATAAACTCGTGGAAAATTAATTATTAAATAAATGATACCAAAAATTGAATCCATAATCTCTTAATTTCTTACCGCTTTCATTACCATTAATCCGAGAACTCCGAATTGAAAGATCCGGTGAATAGATACAAAAACAGGGTCAATCAGCAAGTTCAGAAATAGCAAATTTACACAGATTTTAGAACAAAGGAAAACAAAGAGAATGTTTAAGCATGCAAAAAGATTCAAAGCAATGTAGGCTACATTCAATATAACTGTTCTTTACATAAATGATAAAACTACAGTAATAATTTAAGAAAAACATACCAATGTAATTTCTGAGAGTGAATGAATCAATTTGAAGAAAAAAAATTGATGTGCTGCAAGATTTAATAGCTCCTTCCCACCCATACTTTTAGAAGCTAACAAAAAAAAAAAAAAAAAACTACATATGTTAATCTCGAACCTAGTGGAAGAAGATTTTGAGCAACAATTTCAGAATTTGTTGCAGGGAGGCTACAGTCAGACTTTTCCTCGGTTCAACCCGACACAATAAAGAACATAACTAAATATCTTCACTTTTGGAAGAAAAGAAAGGATTGTGAAGGAAATGGATAGAGAATTGTAGGGTGGAAAGAAGAGAAAGGAAAATAAACATTGCCCATATGCAGAACATAAGAACATAAGCAACATGCTATCTTGTGGAATATTTGGCCACTGCAGTGATGGAGGTATGCACTAGATATCGAAGGCATATCGAATACAATGAATGTAGCTTCCATAACTAAGGATCGATGCGAAAGGAAAGAAATTTTACCGACAAAAGTCAAAAAGGTTAGACAGGTGGTGTCATTTGAAACTCAGCTCCTCCTTATGCATAATACATGTACAAGCTGTTTGCGGCAGCACAGGCAATTGAATTCTCAGCCGGATGCCATGCTAGATGCAGCAGCTTAGTCGTGAAATCAAAAGGATTTCCGTTTGCATCAACCCCTGGGCTCTCAGATCCTCCTGTTATCAAGGTTTCCAATGTATGAACATAAGAAAATATGACAAAAGGTGAGGACTGAGTTTCTAGTATTTTAGGGCTCCACATAATTTTTTTTGATAACCGAGAATTGGAGCTTTATCCTACTATATACTCAAGGGCACCGGCTGCCGCCCCAAGGCACGGACTCATAAGACAATAAAGGATTTTACAATTAAACTCACTCGTGGGTTTCGAACCTGAGACAGCTGCTCTTTGGGAGCGGGCTCTCCATAATTTAGATGATGAGAAAAAAAAAGGAAATTAAATTGTGGAGCACCAACCTCGTCTGACAGCTCTTGTAAAGCTACTACTAAGTGATCTCGAAGGTCTTGAAGGGGTCTGCGCCTGTCTCCTACTAGCCAGTACGAGTAATTGTATACATATTACAAGCATTGCGAAAATCTCATAGAACTCAAAAGTTTGTGAATAAGCCACTTGATTGAAATTCCTACCTAGTTGGGTTTTTGCTAGCTTCCAAAGATGTTGCTTCAGTACTTCCCGGGGAACAACCAAAAACTCGAAATAAATTGCTGCATTCACATCAATTACACAAATTCACGGTAAGACCTTTTGGCAATGAAAAAAAGAATTTGAATGTACTTTGGAATTTAACAGACCTGTAGGAGCCGGTAGTTACATGCAATCCATCGCTACTCAGACAACACTCAAACTTGTCAAAGATCGAGTCATTTTCATATAAATCACATAGCTGCATATATCACGATTCGCAAGTGCATTTAGTTAAGCCCAATAAAGTTGGTGTATAAATTTAGCTAAACGCTTAGTCTGAAGAAGAGATCTTACTTTGGGCCTTAAATATTCATGAACTTGGAAGGTTGAAACTGGCCCAGAATCCATATTGATGTCCCATAACTGAAAAAGAGAGAAGAATGGGCTGGAGTTGGAAGAAACACGTCATAAGGAAATCAAACTTTCAAGAAATTTTCAGAAACAAACGCAACAAATGTGTGTTTACAATGAGCTGAAACAAGAAAAAAAAAATGAAGCCAAGAGGCTTGGGTTGCAAAGCTACACGTGGCCAGAGAAACTTGAATGTGAAGAGCAATAACCAAGCACATTTTAGGAGCCTATCTATATGACAGCAGGATTAGGCTATATGTTTTTATCTATATGATAGCAGGATTATGCTATATGAGCCTATCTATAAAAATGTGACAATTTTCAGAGTTTGCTTTATCTATATGATGGCAGGATTATGCTATATGCCATTTAGGATCATAAGTTTTCTATTCCCATTTGCAACTATGTTTTTTTTGTCCTAATGAACTATGCTTAGCATACAGTCAAACACTCAAACTAGCTCTCATCCACGGGTACTTCATATTTATGATAGAAATTATTAAGAACTTTATACACAGATAGCTAGAATCATCACTACCAAAGTAATAAGCAAATCTAGGATGACACTATCAAATAGTTCATGGTCTGGTAACTGAAAGAATCAAACTATACATACATACACATACAAACCTTTAGAGTCATGTAATCACGACTCAATATATATCTTCCGTTCTTTGCAAATTTGATGTCTGAGATTGAAGCAATTATCTCAGTGAAAAATGATCTAGAACCAGGTGCCTCATTTTCCTCAAATCTGTAAGCAAAAGATACCATTTAATCCTTACAGGGTCATGTATGTCACGCCACCCCCAAAGAAAAGGAAAGAAAGAATAATCTGTTCGTAGTAATAAGAAAGGTACACAAAAAAGATGCACGCATTTATGATGGGAGGGGGTGAATTAATAAATTTATGAAAACACTTGCAATTTGGCATGGGAATCACATAGTGCTGACTGTCGCAAATCAACTAGGCGGATTGAGCCTTTTGAACTGCTATATGCTAGCATGTTACAGTGCGTAGGGTGAAACTCAGCCGCAGTAATCACCTCTGCAAAAAGATACATAAAAGATAAGAAAGGACATGTTAAGAAAAGAGGGTCTAGATCATGTTAAAATACATGTTAAGAAAATATAAGAGTTGAAGAAAGGCTAATTCTTGTGAAAATTCCTATTCCACAACCAAATTACTGTAGAAGATGTCTTTCACTGGTTCTCCAGCACTCTAAATAGGGAAACTATGGAACGGAATCCATCCAAAGATCTACATCCATGGTTTTAGATCCCCACTGAACTGATGTGTGATAATGTGCAAGAAGCCTGGGGTTTTAAAGAGGGTCTAGATCATGTGCTTCAGAGTTTCCACTATGTAGAGAAACTTTGGAGCAGATTTTTGGAACACGATTAATCGGAAGAGTGAAAGATAATAAATCTTAAGGACATAATCTTGGAGGAAAAATTGTGGCGTGCTGCACATTCCAATACTTCTCTCTAGGTGTTCTTGTCCTGAGTGTTTAAAAAAATCTTGTTATAACAATAAAGCAAGCTTTAAATTGAGAACCACCGAACCTAGCTTTTACTTTATTTTTTGTTATAGTTTTGTTTTTAAGTTTTTTTTTACTTGTTTAAATTGCTCCCTTATCTGGGCTATTCTCCTGTGTAGGGCCCCCTAAAACAAACATCTCGCCATACAGTGAAACTAGATATCTGGTATGATATACGAGCTTCTTAATAGCCCTTCCTCCAAACAACCTAGCAAGGGTACAGACCACATGTATCATCCCACGGCCCATCAGTAAAAGAAAACTAACACTACGATTTCTAAGTGATAAATCCATTACAAAATATCATAATATCATTAAATCGAAGCTAGCAACAAAGAAACCAAAAAATGAGCTTACCAGTTAAATCCTCCATGTTAGCAGGCTTCACATCAACAATGTTAAAACTTTGATTACTAATTTCCAAGTTCCAAAGATTTATTCGTAGATCATCGGCCGATATAAAAGTTTCACCATCACTGTAAAATAAGCAGGACGTAGAAAATACAATAGATACTTGCATAATTATTCACACTTTGAATACTATAAAAAAGACAAACAGCAGGTCCAGAATCCGATTTCTAACGTTATACTTAAGAACCGCAAAATCCAACGGTTATCAAGGGAGGGGAAGAAAATAAGAAGAGGGACGGCTTATTCATTGTACAACATTTAAAATTGCATCTAAACTTCTGGCAATACCTGTTATTTGAGATAGAGTTGATATGGTAATCATGAGCATGGGCATATGCTCTTCGACATCTAACAAGAAGGCTTGTCTCATGGCTAGTTGCCTAATTTCACAAATAACAAAAAATATTAGTTCATAACATTTCGAAAGAGAAGGTTCATAACATTTCGAAAGAGAAGGAAAATGAATAACAATCGCAACCACAAGTGTAAGAATAATGTAACAGCTATTACAAGGAATAAAAAATGAAATGTTCACACAAGGCAAACACCTCAGAAAATGTAAGCAAATAACCCCTTTTTTTTTCTAAACATGCAAGAAAATCTTGATGATTATATTGCAACACAATGGGAGAAGTAGCTTGATGAACTAAATGCCCAATTAGAATCGCAAATAAACAACAAATTTATCGAACCAGTTTCTGCTTTCAGATTCCTAATAATTAAAATAATGGGGATGGGCTGAGATCGAGGTAGGAATACCTTCCTTGTCCCAGAGTCCCTGAAATTTTGGGAATTTCTACCACCCCCACCCTGTCCACCTCTTGAACAAAGATTTCCTACCATGATGAAGGCACCAAGTAGGTGTTCCCATCCCCCTATTATGATTTTTGTCATATATATCCAATTACTAACTGTTAATTCTTGGTTGGATGTCTATTAAAACAAAACATAAAATTGATTGAAAAAAGAAAAATGGTAAAATGCATAGTGCAACTACCACTTGAAGACGAAGTGACGAAATAGCCCCCAATAGGTCATTGCTCGGATGATTATATAGTCCATCAGGGGCCCCTCCATTTGGAAGATGTGGTGTAGAACTACTTGAAATACTTGAACTAGCTATACATCCATTTCCAACAGTTTTGGAAGCATCCACATTCATGCTAGATATTTTCTTAATCTTCTTTTCTTGCACCTGGTCAAACCTCAACGAAAAAACCCAGATTCAATAACGAGGAATGATACTCTTGCTACCAGTCATCGAGAAACATATAGTAACCTACAAAATTTTCCACTATTTCAATGACTTCATGATACAGCTAAAAAGTAAAATTACTGCTCGACACCCTCTTCCACTTTGGGCTGGACTCGACTGGTATTAGAGAATATAATGCTATTAAAAAGACAACAGTATTAAATAAATAATTGTTTTAGTTTTAAACTACGAATCATTCGAACATTTCTTGGTTAGAACCTAGTTCCTGTATTGATTAAAAAAATCCTCAATTGGAGGTTATACTACTTTTATTTAATTTCTCATAGTTTTTTTTTTTTGATATTTGTGACCATCCGCCAACTTGCATCCCCTCGACTATTATCACATGATATACCGCCTGACACTACTATATTTGGATGTCAAGAAAACTCGTAAGAAACTAATTCCTAGGTAGGTGGCCACCATGGATTGAATCCATCACTTCTTAGTTACTTACGGTGCCACTCCATGATCATTCGTCATCATAGTTATTAAAAGGCAAATTAAACCAGCTTATCATACAATTTATTCAGATCCTTCTTTTTTTGTAAAACAAAACTTCTAGCAATTTATTTAGAACCTTTAACAAATCAACATCTAAAAATTTTAGAAATATTATACAATTGCAATTTCCTACCTTCCAAAACTTAATCGTTTTATCATTAGTAGACAACAGAAAGAGTGCTCCATTCGCCATTTGACACCATCTGATTTTGTTAATTTTTTCCTCTATTTCCAAGCTCTTGAGATAGTCAAACTAAAAAAAAATGCAGGCACGGTGTGAATACTAGAATAATATCAAAGCCATAAATCAGAAAAGTAAAGAATTGGGCAGATAGCCAAAGAAAAAGATTGCCTCGGGTTCATGGCTCTGGAACTCTGTTTTATAACGAAACTCAGGATGCCTACTAACTGAATTGTCCATTTTCTCCAAGTCCTTTCTCGTTCTTCCATGCTACAAAGGCAATACAAGTAACTTCCAAAACAAAGAAACCAGAACCAATTCTCTATGGTGAACACAAATAAAAATCCACAGGTAAAAAAGAACTAACATCTTTCTTATCTGCCCGCTCAAAAAGAACTACTCGACCACCTCGATCGCCAGTAGCAAGATGGTCACCAGTTTTATCAAATTCAATGGCTGAAATAATATCAACTGCAAAGAGGCAACCATGAAGGGAAGATTAAGACCCACTTGGCTCTTAAAACACTACATTGAGTTATGATTTATGCCAATGCGGCATGTGTAAGTTCATGAACTATGCTAATGAGCTCACCCATAAATCTACATGATTATAAACTTATTCGATTTCATTCGATCATTTACTGATTTTTATAACAATTTACCACGCACAAAATTAACAATCCGTATGACTCTTGAGTTCATGAAGTTGGGCAGGGATATATTAAGACTCTTTCCATTCATCAACCCGTGAGTAAGTCCAACTCAATACTAGAACAGCTAACATCGATACTTCAATGCATGCAGTATTAACACAAAACTTTCAAACAAAGCTAAAATCTCGACTTACCAGATCAAGTTCCACACTACTAAAATCAATCACAAAGAAGTAATGATGCATATCTTCAAGAAAAAGTACAAACTCCATATAAAAACCCGTTTCTCTCCCAATTCAAGCCAAAATAGCAAATTACATTAACTCGACATACGCAGAGAATGATAAAATGAATCACTCAGAAACAATCTGCCATAGATCGAACATACGATAACAAACCCTAATTGCAACTGCACAGTATACCAATTGGATCCAACAAATAAACCAAATGTGATGCTCCACGACACTACAATGTAAGAAAATACCTTCCTGAACTTCCTCCCCGGCGGTACGTTCACCAAAAACCTGAGAGAATTTCCACTCCAGAGTCTGTGACGAGGCCAACGGAGCTGCCATAGCTTCATCGCCACCTTTCATATCTCCAGGAAACTGATCCAGCTCAAGCAGATACAGACGAGAAAAAGGGAAAATCCACCAAATCCAATTACAGAATCAACCGATCGGTTTACATAATCATCAAGAACACAAAACCCCACCAAATCAAAAAGGGGGGGAAAAGAATCGGCTAAATTCCCGATTCAGCCATGCTTGAGCAATGAAAAATGCGCAAACTCTCTACGAGAAACTTGAAAACAAATTTTTCGTTGAAATTCTTCTATGTTGAAGATGAGAATCTTCAGATTTCAGCTGTAAAATTATCAGAAAAAAATGAAAAGATTTATGGGATTGAAACAGAGTTTGAGCAAACCGTTCATTCGGTTTGTAGAACCAAAGAAAACACTCTTGTTCTAAGTAGCTCTTCAATAGCCGGATTTTTTTTTTTTTTTTTCTTTTTTTTTATTAAACTTTTAATTTATTTATGATAAAATGACCAGCACGTGTGAGAGGCTGGCTCTCTATAAGAATTTTTGTTATTTTTAATTTAATTTAGTGCACCATTTTTCTTTTTTCTTTTTTCTTTTTTTTATAACTAAGCTAAATTTAGAGACTAATTATAAATGTATTAAAAAAGAAAATAATAATTTCTATTTTAATTTAATAAATTTATTTTAATGATAAAAGACAACAACACATCTACACTAATTAGTACAGTATTACATAACGTAAAGTTTACTTTTCCGATCAAAATCATTATCTTCTCATGTAGGAATTTCACAGTTCTTCATCTTCGTCTTCAAATGGAAAAAATCAACTTTGCGTCACCGATATGATGATTTGTCTTCGCCGCCAAACAGAAGAACACGATTAAACATTCTTTCAACGTGATTATTGGAGTTCGTCGTCCTAAAAAGCATATTTGATCAAAGCACCCTTAAATGCATCATTTTCGATGGAATCCATCGCCTTTCTAGGCAACGAACGACTCGCATGCAACTCAAATTTCACTAGATCAATACTACATTTTGGAGGCACCATATTTATTTTAAAACAAACTTTAATATAAAGATAATATTATTTATAAAAATATCTCACATATATGTTTAGTAAAACAATATTATTTGTACAAACGATCAATTCAGTATTAATGATTTTGTGTTATAAAATATATGACCCTCAAACTTATATCTTGTGTATTATAAAATACGGTCATTCGTGTTAACTAAATATACTTTATTATACCTACGTACAATTGTATAACAAATAAAGTATTATAATTAAGTAATATGGTTTTATATACAAACTAAATATATATTAATATACATAAACATATCTACATATTTCTAATGCAAGAAAATTTCATAAAATACATATCGAGTATTACAAATAATAAGATTCTTATTATTCATTCTATTTTAGAAATATTGTTATCAAGTTGTGAGAATATTCAAGATATTTAAGTCGTATTGAACAATACTATAATCATGCTAATACACCCTAAAAATACCTTATTTTATAATTAATATTGATTTAAAATTACCACTATAAATTTGAGCTCACTAACTTTATATTAATACTCTTTTTATAAGATTATTAATACTATTTGAAGTTTATGATGTGATTATTTAAAGTTATTATGTGGAATGCAATATATAATATAGTATTTATTTTGAGTTTTGTAAAGACGAAAATCAAGGTTTTGATTAAGTCATCATAGACGATTGCGATTTCTAGAGGCGTAAAAACGCGCGCAAAAATCATTCTCTCATCATCGAATATACAACGACTCGAACTCAACATCTTCAACAGCCCACCTCCCACGTCAATTACTTAGCGTCTCCAACGTCGTTACTGATTTACCTCCGACATCGAAATCAATGACGTCTTTGAGGATTCGAACGATGACATCTTGAATTCCAGCGGCCTACAGCAACAAGAGAAGGATTGAAAATGGTGGTTTGAGTTTGTCGAACATGATGGTAAACCGTAAAATGAAATGGTTTGAGTTCGTCGAACATTATGTTAAACTGGATTAACTTCAAATAATGAAACCAATGCCTAACAACTCTTTCGGTAAATTTGAACTTTCTTAAAAGCATACAAACCTAATTATTATTACATTTTTAAACTTAAACGATAAACTCTGAGAATTTAAATGGGCCTTCCCAGTTTTAATTGGGCCGATGAGCTATGTATCAGTGCTATACTTGGGCTGCCCATATTGAAATGCCTGCCCGGCCTTTTTAACAATTTAATTCCCATTTATTTTTTGTTGATAGCGTTCCTTTCTATTTATTTATTTACATTTATTTTTTGTCCTTCGTAAATTCTTGACTTTACATCAATAATTGATGACGTATACCAATATGGCAATATTACCAATTATCAAAACTCTATTGCAGATATATAACCAATATATATCCAATCAAAACTTTATTTATTTTAGTTATCTTTCCTAATTTATATTAAAAAAAACTTATAAAACTATCTTTTATATTACCAATAAATAAATAAATTTATTTCCTAATCATTCTCCTCTTCAAAATCACATTTTTATCCTCCTTTTAATTACTTATTATTCTCTCAAAAACAAATTTTTATTTTTCTCGTAACTATTTTTCATTCACATCATATCTATTATTTTATGTTTTCTAAAAGGTTGTCATGTCGCTATAGGGTGTGTTTTAAAATCGAAACAAAAATGATAGAGTAAAGAGAAAGCAAGAAAAATGACTACCTTAAAGCTTAAAGCATTTCTATTAAGATAGTCTCGAATAATATTACTACCTTAAAGCAAGAATAATATTACTACCTTAAAGCTTGGTTGGTTCCACTTGTTTCTAGTAAGATGGTCTCGAATATCCATTCCATTAACGATCGTTCAAGCATTTCTATTTTCTTTATATAATATTGATATTTGCTTCCACAATGGACATTGGCCATGCCTATGAGGTTCATATTAGAAAATGTGACGAATATACAGTCTAATTTAAAGTTGAATATATGATTTACCAATCGAAAGTAGCATTAATATGATCTTGAATTGACGTGTCGAAAATCTCACATGCAAAAAAAATGAACAAACTCACTTAACATTTGCGAAATGTGCAAGTTAAATATGTCATCATCAACCAATTTTGAAACAAAATTTAATAATATTATTTGAAACCAAACACAATGTTAAATATTACCATTTGATATATATATATATATTTATTTATTTATTTTTTTTTTTCTCATGCATATATTATTTAAAATTGTCAACAACATTGTGTTTGGGACCTTAGTTTTTCATTATTGAGGTGGGCACAAGAAAGGTGCATTATTTGACAAACATGAATGGAGGGGTGTGGCTAAAAGGGCAGAAAATCAAGACACAAAAAGCAATACTCTTGTATTCATTAATGGAGCTTGGTTTTTGTCTCCTCTATTTGTAATCTTCTTTGGATTCATCAAATTTATTTTTATTTTATTTTTTTTAATTTTTATATTCTAGAGGTATTTGTGAAGTGTTTTTTTTTTTATTTAAAAATATTCATAAATGTCACATCATATTAAAAACAACAAACAGTTATCATAATTCCTCCATAATCACTCATTAAACAAACAAAAATTAATAACCCATCTTTCTAAACGTTTTACTAAAACCTTCAAACAAATGAGCTGTTACTAAACAATCAAAATAATTTCTCTATAAAATTTCAAACACACTCCCTAATAAAGTAGAAATTAGAATACATCGCCGCTTAATCATTAAAAATATAAATTATCTGTTAAAAATGACTTAGTTTCACAAGCAATTTAGATCTTCACCTACCATTTGTAATTCAATTAAATTTAGCTAAATCTTTATCAGTTTTTTTCTTGAGATTTATTTTTTATTTGTTTTCCATTATAGGATTTAATTATAATTTAAATATTCCCTCAAAAATTTTATTTTGTATTATTATAATTATCAAAGCCATTTTGTAGTTGGCCAAACAAAAAATGGACCACAAAAGAAAGAGTATGTTTATATTCTTCAAGTGTTTTTAAGTGGTACACACCAACTTAATGATTTCATCAATATGGAATATGGTGGTTATGGACCTCTTTATTTATTTATTTATTATTATTATTTATTATTATTGTTCCTATAAACTTTTTTTTAATACATTCTTCTTGGTAATTTTGTTTTGATGATTAGTTTTTGAAATATGATGAGTGTTTGGATTTGGAGAAGAGAAAAAGGAAAATTAAATTTATTGTTTGTAATTTTTAGTATATTATAACCTCTTTTAACTTATCATTCTCAACTATTCAGTAATTTCTCCTCAACATCTCATAAAACTTCAAATCAATTAACAAAAAAAAAAAAAAAAAAATCAACATCTTCTCTCTCTGAAACATAAATTTTCAAATAAATATTTCATATTTTCAAATTATTTCATTTCTTCTTTTTCCTCTCCTCTCCACTCCTCTCATCAACCTAAAATCCAAACACCTCATTATGTTGACTCTTAGAGGATGTTTGGATTGAGATTTGAAGAGTATTTAAAATTAGTATTTAGAATGAGGATTTATTTTGAGTATTTATAAGTAATGCTTACTTGTTTAAATGTAGTTTTTTAAGAGTATTTATAATTAGTATTTAGAATGA
>JBBMEG010000018.1:6100502-6113233 GCA_037832605.1 Cyclanthera cordifolia
TATTAAGTATAATTAGAGTGAAGAAAAGCAACATTATCTAGTTGTCCAATTCAACAGTGAAAGCATGAATCAATATCAACAACAAGAAATCAAAAGTAAAAGATCAACAAACTACAAGATTACAAACAAAATTACACCTCGAAATTAACAGTCAACAGAGTACATCAGAAAAGAGAAGGGAAAAAGAAATGAAGAACAGGAAGAACAAGAAACCATATCTTCATACCAAGAATGACAAATCAAGTGAAATTGGAAAGCAGAAATTGAATTACACAACTCCATCACTATTCAATTCGATCAAAAACAGAGATCAACGAAAGGAATCGAAAGAAGAAGATCGAATTAATAACCTCTACAATTATGAAAGACGGACGAGTTCCGGTTCCGATTACGATCCAGGCGCGATCAATCCAACGGCGGCTTCTTCGTCGAAGTAGAGATTCTCGGTGTTCCTAACGGCAGCGTGTGCGATAACGACGGCTGTGCCGATTAGAAGCGCGGTAACAATGTTGAGCGTGGCGTGGGTAAGGAAGAGGAATCCGACGGTGAAAATGGAGAGGAGGAGAAGAATCGCCCAATCCTCTACGAGGCGGCCGGCGAGAAGGAGAGGCTGATCGCGGAGGAAGTAGAGGAAGAGCCAGAGGGAGATCATGAGGATGAGGACGATTAGGGAAATCGGATGCCAGAGAAGGGCGAGGAAGAGGATTACTAGTACGACGATGGAGTAGTTCATACGGAAGTAAGCGAGGTTGATTTTGATTCGAGAGAGAGCTTCGTGGAGGTTGGAAGGTAGAGTGAAGGAGCGGTGGTCGGCGAGGAGACGCCATGGACGGCGGTGTCCGAGGCCGTCTTTGAAGCGATGCTTGGCGCGGGAGATGTATTCGAGGTTGGCAGCGGCGGTGGAGGAAGTGGTCGGAATGGTGCCGTATGAGGTCATTCTTTATCGCCGGAGCCGGAGCCGGTGCCGGAGATGGAAGGTAGGGTTTGATACTGACTGGTTTTTAGGGGAATTTGGGGATTGACAAAGGTGAAGAAAATGATTGGGAGATCTGCAATGAACTCTTATTTCGGCAATAAATTGCTCCAATTCTTCCCACTCATTCCAATTTTATTTTATTTAAATTAATATATACAAAATATAAATTTAATAACCTCCAATAAATAAATAAATAATAATATATATTTAATATAGGTTTATACATATTGAAATTAAGCAATTAAGAGCTACTTGGATATTTTAAAGATGAGAGAATTAAAGAAAGTATTATAATAAGATGAATCTTGATTTGATTCCAAAATTAAGATATTAATTTTTTGTTTTTTTGTACACGAAGAATAATCATAAACCAATCCGCCTTAAAAATTTTCAGGTTCGTAATCGATAGTAAATCACTTTTAACCACTAATCAAATCTTTTGTCAAATTTTACATTAAATTATTCGTTAAATTTCACATCAAATTTATTATTCAATCATTACTAATACAAATCTCAAACAAGGACTTAACCACTTCAATCACTATTAATATTAATTCCAAAATGAACAGTGAATTACTTATACTATTATCAACTCTTTCTCTCCGTTTCACTTTTCTCTTTTATACCACAAACGACGTACCCTAAAGAAGTGATAAACTTCTACCTTATCCTATGCAAAGTTTACTGCAAAATTGCGGTAATAGTGAATGCAAATATGTTGAAATAACTTTTCCATTCTTGTTGTTAGAAGATTCTCGATTAATAACGTTGATCTATATTGATATGATGTTATTTATTTTAGATAATTTGTTTTTGGGTATCATCCAAAAATATGTTTCCTACTAATGAAGTACTTGACCGTCTCTTGTTATAAACTCGTGATTTTTTCTTCTCTTTTATATGTGGGATAATTGGATGCAACATCAACGATTATTTTAGATAGTGAACGACTCATATTTTCAAATAACAACCGAAGTTAATTGAGTTCTGGTACTCATGCAAGACCTATAACGAGTTTTAAAGAAAGGTGTAATGAGACTGCCTTTGTTTTTTGCTTTTTAATGGATGGAAAGGTAAGTACACATACTACTTAGGAAGTAGGCAAATTTTGCTCATAAAATATATTTTCTTTGCATAATTTATATTATTGTAAATGGTTACTCGTACTATATATAGTATTTTCCATCTCGAGGACTCAGGTAAGGTAACCATTACTTGTACTTAAAACATGTCACAATTAGTCAAAAAACGAGCATATATTAGCTGACATTAGAGATGCACTATCATCGATATCTACTCGATCCGAGGTTCGAGTTCCCTACTCTCAATATTGTAATCTCAAAAAAAAAAGGTCATAATTATTATCGAATGCACTCACGAGTTTCTCTTACACAATTCTAAGGTTTTTTTTTTCGCCATGCAAGTTTAGTTTTTTCTAAAATCTTGTGCCATAACATTTGTCTTTTTGAAACTTATTCTAATTAAAAGGGTGTTTGTTTCACGTCATTAACGAGTTACTACAAATATATTTTTACTAACTCCTCTCCAAACAATCTCATCTAAACTATCTATTATAATCCCTCAATATAATAACACATTTCTATCCATTCAAAATAATCATTCATTTCTAATATTTATTCATGTCTAATAATCTATTTTGACCACTTATTTCTAATCTCTCAAAATAATCACTCATTTTTAACCACATCAAAACAAGCTATTGTCTACCACCTCTTACAAAAATCATAATCCAAACGAACTATTAATTGTAACCCCTCTACAAATAACCATATCCAAACAAGCTATTATTAAAACTCATATTTCTAATAATCAAAATAACTCTTCATTTATAATAATTCGAAATAATTACTTTATAATTCCACATATTCAAACACGTTTACAAGGATACTTATAGCCAATATATTAATTTGTCAAAAATAATTCTATATATATTCATTGGGTTAGAACATTATCACCTTATGAAAAATTTGAGTTTTAAATTTTTACCTTCACACATTTTTTAAATATATAATATGCATTAATTGTAAGTGTGTAATAGCTAAATATTAATTACACTACAACAAATGATTCATTCATACATTTTGCTCATTTCAAAAAATTTCATTTACATCAAAGGCGACGAAAAAAGCGTCTCTGTGTTCTGTCGTCTTTAAAGGAAGTAAAGACGACGCTGTTTTATTCTCTCGTCGTTGCTTGTCAACTACGATAGATTTTCCTTCCGTCGCTTTTACCCTCATCGTCGTTAAAGCGAATTTCTTGTAGCGTTTAAAGTTAATTTCACATGTTAAAAAAAGTGGAATAACTTTTTAGTAATGATAATCAATTTGGACAATCACAAAAACTAGCTCTTATGAAGAAGATTGAAAGGTACACATGAAAAATAGTAGAGAGCATGGAGGCTTTGATGGAGGTGAGTATAGGTGATTCAACCACTATCTGAAACAAGATATGGGTTGGAATCTAGTGCGGACAAGACCACACTAAGCTTTGTTGGAGGAACAATAATCAAAGGCAATTATAATAACAAGACGGCAAACAAAGAGCCCAAGAAAGCCAAGCCAAAGCCTTTCCCCATCTCTATGTTTTGGATATTTACAAAAAAAAAAAAAAAGAAAAAAAAAAGAAAGAAGAAAGACAACTTAGTAGCGATTGTTGAGATATGTTTTGAATTGTTTGATGTCCTATGAATACTTAGTCGGGGTCTCGTTGTCTGATCAGCGAGCGAGGATCTCAACTCTCGTAAACCTAAATGAAATATGTAATTAAGTTTACGTTTGCGCACATGTACTTTTCCTTATCTGTATTTAGTCGTTTTATGAGAGTGCAATATATAAACTTTCTTAAAACCCTAGCCTTATTTGATCAACAATTCTCTATTTGTATCTTCTAAATAAACCGTTTTTTCCTATGTCTGTGCACGTAGCCAAATACATCTTAATGAATCACATAAATCTAGGTGTTCTTTTCACGTTCTTTTATCGTTTTCTTTTTTATCACATGCACACTCGCATACACACATGAATTTAAAATTAGTTAATATCTACGGTTTTATAAAACATCGACTATTAATTAAAAACACATGAATTTAAGATTAATTTCTAAAACTATTTTGAAAAGGAACATACATTTCTAATAATCTTATATGAAAAATTATTGGTACAATAATAAAAATAATTCGTTAGATTTAATTTCATAACTTTAAATATGTTCGATGTGTAACCAACAAAGACATTAATTCAATCGATATAAGTATACCAATTGTTTTTGAATTATATACTTTCTTGAGTGAAGGTCAAAAAGAAAAGTGTCATTTATACAAATAGTTGGCAATTTTGTAAAAGTGTCGCCATTTTGGCACATGTTTTTGGAAATATAGTCCTTGTTGTTTTGTTTTCCCAAAATTTAAACATAACATAAAAAGGAAAATATCAAATGGAAACAAACAACTTGCCCCAATTTCCCATGTTGTATTCTAATTATTTCCTTTCAATTATTATTTCTTTTGATAAAAAAAATATTATTAGCAATATTATTGTTATTATTTTCTTCACAAGTTATGATTCCTTTTATTTATTTATTTATATATATATATATATATATTTTTTTTTTTTTATTTGAATAATTCATCAAAACTATTATCATTGCAAATTAAAGAGCTCTCCCACCCTCCAATCTTCATGTTCATCATAAATTATGGTCACAGATTGGTTTCGAACCTAGAATTTTGAGGGAGCACACCTCTCGAGCCAAAGTCTTTAACCAACTGCGCCACCTCCTTTAGACTTATAAAACATATTTTTAGATTTTGATTGTTTGTTAACTTGAAATACAAAATTTTGATTTTTAGAGACGGTAGGTTGTCATAATTAAGTAAATCTAAAATAAAAATATATAAATCAAAAAAAATATAAATTATATTAAGAATAAAAGAGTCACCTACATTTTAATTTATCATTTAATAATTAAAAAAAAAATTCACTTAGCCATGAATTTTAAATCTTAATTTTCCTAATTAATTTCTCAAATTTAGAAATTTTCCTAGTTGTGGTTTGGTGGACGTTGGGCCTGGCCCATGGGCTTGGTCATTGGGATATATTAATGAACTTCAAGCAGCAGTGGACTAAGCAAGCAGATACTTCATTGTTAGTCCCATCCAAACAAGCATCTTTTTTTAAAGCTGATCAAAAAATAACCAAAAGAGTTAGGAAGAAAACATGGGAACTATCCATGTCCATTCCAAGGTCATGGAGATTTTCAACCTCGTTAGCGGCCGAGTCCCTAGAAAAATGAACATTTCTAATTATGTGACTTCTATACCGATCAAGGTGTCATTTTATATCCATAACGTCTTACTATTCATGAGAATTATAAATTTCACTTAAAAAGCTTAATCATTATTAATCAAAGAGCCTATTTCGCCATCAAAAATAAAATCTCAAGCAACAATCATATATCTATCACTTATTAATCATGATGATTATAGGTTTCAATCAAAAAGGAGAGAATCAAGCCAAATGATAACAAACCTCGAGATCGAAGAATGACTCGGAGTACTGAAGCTAAGCTTTCAAGTTGGTTGGCCCTCAACCTGAGCTAACCCCAATGTGATTCGGTCAATGGAGCTATCTCATTCCCTTACACAAGAATAGAGTCAAAAGAGACTATATATATATATATATATTTTTTTTTTTTTTTTTTGAGTTTGAAGATATAATGTCTAGTGAAACTTAATCCAATCAATGTTCATACATTATTATTTTTTTTAATACAAATGAAGGTTGTGTGTTCCGGACATCTGATACTCGATATTATATCAAGATATGAATTATGTTAATTTTTGGTGACTCTAATTCTTGGTTTAACAATTTTTCCATTAATCCAATAAAAAAAAAAATTTCCAACATAAAAAAGTAGAAGATTTATTAGTGTTGTTGTTCTTTCTTAACCTATTCCACCAGGCCATACCTACATGTTTGCATTTTGACTAAAAAAATGTGTCCTTTTTTCTGTTCCTCTCAATAATTTATCTCCTTTCTTTGTCATTATTTTCTTCTTTCAAAATTGTCAAAATTATATTGGATGAAACTTTTGTTTATACTTTATTTTATTTTGGATGAAAATTAAACGGGGTGATTGAATTTTGGAATTGATAAGAAGAGAGGAGAAGAAATGAAGAAAGAAGAGGAAATTGAGTAAATTGGATATATGAAATATTTGTTTAGGGAATTGATTTGATAGAGAGGAGCTGTTGTAAAAATATTTATTGGAATTTGTGTTTTAAGAGAGAATATGTTTATTTTAGATTAAATTTAATATAAAATTTATTGAGATTTGTATTTTATGATAGAAAATGTTTATTTTAGATTAAATTTGATACAAAATTTAATTTGAGGTTTGATAAACGTTCGAGAGAAATTGAATAGAGGTTGAAAAAGGGTTCGGAAAAGATTATGATATATTAAAAACAAACAGGAGTTTGCTGATCTTCCTCATTTCTCCTCCCGTACCTCTCCCCTAAATCCAATCACCCGGAAAGTGGGTCTCTCAAAAACTTAAACAATGATGCTCTCTCTTTTTTACCCAAACTGCCATTTTATTCTTCAGTCTTACTGTTGGGAAGTTGATGATACTGTCTTCCTCTGCCACCCACCTAAATCAATTTACAAAATGATTAATATATAGTCATCAAGGAAAAAACTTTAATTAATTATACTCAATAAAAAAAAAAACATGAAATCATTATTAAAAAGAAAAAAATAAATAAAAAGCAAATCCTTTAAAAAAAAACAGCAAATTAAAGTAAAGTTCTCTCCCATTAAATGTAAACCCTAATTATATACCATAAAAGTTCATCTTTAGCAAATTCAATATAATTCAATAGTCATTGCATTAGTAAAATATATGTTTTTAAAATAAAAAAAAAAATCAAAACAAACCAGATTGGAATTTATGATTTCTTTGTCATAAATAAATATTAATATTAATTGCGTTGTTGCGCGATAAGCCAAATCTTATATATTTACATATGATGCAGCTTTTTTTATTATTGAGAAGTTTCGATCGTAGATAACTCTTTGACTTTATAGTTGATTTCATCATATAATTAGTTTGCACTTGTACCTATCCAAAGGTTCGTACTAGAGAAACAGAGAGAGATTTTACCATTTAAGTTCCATTCCGAGTGTTTTGAACATAAAATTTCTAAATTGCAATACTTTGAAATTTCAAATTTTTATCAATAAAGTCATTCTATCGGACGTATTGTCGTAACTTCTTCACAAGCAAAACCCTAACTATATACCATAAGACTTCTTCAAATAAAATTCCAAACTCTACATAAATCAAGCTTTCCCTCAAATTATTAATTAAATAAAAAACCCTAATTCAATGTTGCTAATTAAGTTACCCAATCAAGTTCTTTCTAAAGGAATTTAAGTTCATTCAATTAAATTAAAGTCTTCAATCAAAGTGAAATTTGATAGATTGAATTAAGTAAAAAAAAAAAAAAACTTTAATTAAATTAAATCAATTGTAAATAGTCAAATCAAATTGGTAAACAAAAATGAAAAGTTAAAATATTTTATGAATACTTTTAAAAAATTTAGTATAATGAAAATAGGGAAGCTGGATTAATTAATTTCTATCTAAAACAATTAAAAAAAAAAAAGAAGAAAATTCCAGCACTCATTATTAAATTATTTTTCTATTTTTTCTCCAAAAAAAAAAAACTATCACTTGATTGCTTCACTTTCTCATTCAAGATTCATCATTTTTGCCAATTGCCACGTCAATTAGAGACATTATCTTGATTACTTTCTGGCCCACTTTGAAAATTTTGCTTAAATATTTATTTACCCTAATGATTTTGCTTAAAACACTAATTAAATCGGTAAATTAATTTTTTTTTTCTTTCTTTAATTAAGTAAAAAAGATTGAAAGACTCGAACCACAAGACAATGTTAATACATATCTAATATCAGCTGAGTTATACTTGTTATGACAATATAAACTTGTACGTTGGCTAACTTTTCATATACGTTACATAATTTAGTTTCAGAAAAATTTAGGCAATGTCAAAACATGACTTATATTTATCGCAGTGATCCGACCACATTACACTACCAAAAATAAATTGTATATATAATATATTGTATGTTTATTTACCTGAATTCAGTAACAAAGTGGTGTAAAAAAATGGAAGCTTCCAATCTAGCCAAGTCAAGTCCAGGGCATAACCTTAATCCCCCTCCAAAAGGGGTGAAATTGAAGTTGTTTGAGTCTTTATTCTAAGAAAAGATTAATTAATATTCAATTAAGGAAAATACCTTAAATAATTAGGGCATATATATATATATAAACCAAGAATGAAAAATTAAGGGCAATTGTATATATATACTTACTTGCCACCTCCATGGATTGAAATGGTAAGGGCTTTCAAAATGATTTTCATCAAGATGAACTGACCTAAAATATACAAGAACACCCCATCCTTTAGGTATCAAATACCCTTTAATCTCAATGTCTTTCATGGCCTTTCTCATCACTCCGGTTATAATGTTTCCCATCCTTAACGTCTCCGATATGACCTAAATATTGCATCGATATCAATAGAGTTAATTATTTTACTAGGATCATGTTGATTTAATTATCTTCTATCATCGTTTCCACTCTTCGAGTAGATGCTTGAGGTTTTCTTATTAGAGATCAATTATTTATTCTTTGTTTTGTGATTGCACATAAATTATTATGTGGAATAGTTAGACTATTTATGTGTTAATAATGATGACGTGAGTTAAGTAGTTGATTTGATTAAAAAAAAAAAACTAAATACAAATTTAAATGCAGCTCTTTGAAAATTTCTTGATCAACAAAATACAATCATGTTACATGAATAATTAATTGTCGTGTACTTAATTTCTAATAATTACAACGAAAAATAAAGAATTTTTTTAAGGATTTATAAAAGATTAACTTTAATTTTTAAAATTATAGGAGCTACCATTATAAAGATCAATTTCATAATTTAACCTAAAATTATCTATAAATTACTTTGGGAGGGTGCTCTTACATTTTGTGTAAATGGCAAGGATAGGTAATCATCCCACTTCAATGCTTCCCCAAGCTGAGTTTTCAGTCTTTTCAACTCCATGTTTTCTTCCTGTCCATCAAAACTAATTAATAAATTGAAATAAAAGAGAATAAAAATAAGAGAAATTGTTTTTTTTGTACAAGCCGGGAAGGGGGATAACAAATCCTACGTAGAGGGCAGTACGGAAACTCGAACCACTCCTCGAATAGATGCTAATACATCACTAGTAATATGAGAGAATAAGATACGCATACCACGAATTGACGAAGGGCAGAAGGGCAATCAGAGAGGTATTTGATAGCCAAAGTGATGAGGATTGGGACAGAATCATAGCCTGGAATCATCATATCAATCATATTGTGTGCTATTAATTCATCTGTTACTTGTTGGCTTCCATCATTCAACAAAGCATCCACAACATCATTTGGAAATGTAATATTATTCAAATTATTTTCACTCTTCTTCTTTCTTCTGCCTTGTATAATTTCCTCCACTAATTTAACCATTTTCCTTTTGGCCTGAAATAATTTTGAGACAAAGACACAAAATCAAAACACCAATTTTTGGTTTTTTTTTTTTTTTTTTTAATGTTGTTCAATGATTAAGAGGAGAGACAAAAAAAAAAAAAAAAAAATGTCATTGACTTTTGAATTTTGTTTTATTTCGGTCTCTGGACTCTAGCAAGTTCTTTTTTAATCTCTAGACTTTCAAAATTATTATGTAATTTCAAATATTTAATTTTAGCCTTTAGAATTAAAAAAAAAAAGGTTTAAAATCGGTTCCTACGATAGAGTTGAAGTTCATATTTATTGAAATTGATTCAATAATTTTAATACCAATGAAGAAAATACATGAATTGTTTTTAAATTTTTATAGAGAAATATGATAGTCGTTTACAGAAAAATTTAGAAATTGGGTGGCTAAAATTTAACATTTGAAAGTTCAATGATCAAAATGAAAATTTTTTGAAAGTCGAAGAGATAAAACGAAATAAACTTGAAAGTTATAGACTAAAATCAAACTTTTGAAAATGTGGAGATTGAAATAGAGCAAAGAAAAGACATGTTTGGAATAGTGGAAAGAAAAGAGAATGACTACGGATTCGAGCCATAGCACACGGTTTCATAAAACCGTACGATTTTCCCAATCTAAAGAAAGTAGGTTGGAAGGGAAGGGATCAATCCCACTGTTTGATCCACAAAATTGTTACTCTTACTTTCCTTCATTTATTAATTCTCTTCATTTTTTTTTCTTTTTCTTTTTCTCGGTAGCCCGTCATACTCTCGAATTAGAGTTTACGAAACAAAATGATATTTTAATTAAATATTTTTTTTTTTACCTGTAATGATCTGTAAAGTCTGCTTCCTGGTATGTTTATTGGGAAAGCCATAAGCCCAGCAATGAATTCTTGAAATTGTTTCTTTAAAAATTCCATTTTTTCACCAGGCTCCAAACTTATCAGTGTCTTTACTAGTACTTCAAACGCAATCTGAATAAATCAAATTAAATTAATAATAATTTCTTTAATCTCAATTAAGATATATATGCCAACAAAGTAGTTGTTCAACGATATTAATATTAAGCTAATGATCAAAAAGTTAAGGGTTCGAATCCTCATCCCATTATTATAACTCAAAAATTAAGATATATATATGAAAAGATTTGACTAATGATGGTTATGAATGTGTATTATATTGAGCAATAATATGGTTTAAAAGCATTATTATTATCAACCCCATGTTTCAAATTGAGAGCAAATCTTATCAATATATGTGGAGAGAGAGAGAGAGAGAGAGAGAGAGAGAGTACTACATTGTTGGCTTCATCTTGTATGAGGATAGGATTGTGTTGAGAAGCAGTAGTACTCCAAATAGAGATAGAGTTTTGAAGAAATGTTTGCATATGTATGGTTAATTGTGCTTTGAGATGAGCTGACTTGAAGAAAGCTCCAATAAGAGCATGAATTTTCCTATGTAAAGTGCCATTAATGAGCAAAATAGAAGACTTCCCCATCAATTGTGTCAAAGATTTTGGATAACATGGTACAAATGTATTTGCATCACTTTGTAGAATAAACCTATTCACTTCACCATCAATTGAAACTATTGTCCTACTTCCAAATATATGAGACTTGAAAACCTTTCCATACCTACAAAAAAAAACCCCATTAAAAAAAATCACCCCTTTCTTATTCGTAGCCACCCGATCGATATAGAGAACTCGTTAAGGATCTCATTGCTATCTTTGATAACAAAACTCAAGGAAAAAGATGGCCGTGTTGATTGAAATATTGAAACGTTTATGAAAAGTTAGTAGTCGTTGAAAACTTACAAAAGGCGACGTTTCTCCATGAAGCTTTCGGGGGAAGGGGAGTAAGCGGAAACAACATATCGGAGAGTTTCGCCGATGAAGGGGAGGCCGAGAGAGCCGGAAGGAAGATTAGGGTTGGAAGAGATGGGCTTGAAGGTTTTGAGGATTATGATTGTGGAAGATATTATGATCAAAGCTGCAGCTGTGGTGAGCTGCAAGAAAATCCTCATAGAATAATCCATTTCTTTTTTTTTTTTTTTTGGATAAATATTTTTGCTCAATGAATTTGTTTGAGATTTTAAAGTGGTACTAAATTCTTTGTTTTCTCTCTTATTTCTTTCTTTTTCTTTTCTTTTTCTATCTCTATATATAAATATGAAAAGAATCATATGCTCACCACTCTTCTACATTATTTATTATTATTATTATTTTGTGTGATTGCAATATG
The DNA here is from genome assembly GCA_037832605.1 of Cyclanthera cordifolia. Classification (NCBI taxonomy): domain Eukaryota; kingdom Viridiplantae; phylum Streptophyta; class Magnoliopsida; order Cucurbitales; family Cucurbitaceae; genus Cyclanthera; species Cyclanthera cordifolia. The sequence goes on from JBBMEG010000018.1 coordinate 6,112,347, forward strand.
AATTTGCATGGGATTTAGCACGCGAGGAGAGAGAATTTTTAGGGTAATTTGGAGAGAGAAAGAAAGAGAGCTATTTTTAGAATTTGAGTTTTTTTTTTAGGAATTTAATCAACAAAATATATACAAGGCTTTTATTTACATAAATTACGACATATATATAATTGGAAGTACACGGAATATAATATTTATTATTTATGTGGAAATAATAATGTGTCATATTTTTAATCTATCGTTTCTCTCATTGGTAAAATTATTATTGTTTATATATTTTAATACATTTCTTATATATTTGCTTATTATTTACTTCCTTATTATATGTATTTTTTTAATTTTTTTTTGCTTGATGGATGACCTAACTTGACCTCTAGCTATTTGCATTAAACTCGTACAAGTTTTTAAGTCAGTTTATGTGAATCTTAATTATTTTTATTGAATCATATCATCTAACCATACAATAATTTAGATGTTGTGATTATTATGAATGAAAATATCACTTTTTAATTTTGTGAAACTATATCTTTATGATTAGGCGATTTGATAATGGTTATATTTGTAATAATAGTGGTTGACCATCGCACTTTGAAGACTTTTATTATTACCCTGAAATAGAGTAATTTCTAAAGTATGCTATGTTTTATTTATTTATGAGCTTAATTACGAATTAATTAATAAATACTTAAATTGAATTTTGCAAAACATGTTGTGAAGCAGACAAGTAAAACATTCAACGTATAATCATTATAGATTAATGATTGGCTACAATTCCCACCTACAATATACACTTAGCCAACATCACCAATAATAGCTATGTACTTAGTTGACTAAAAGTTCTAATTCTTCCATTCTTAAAAAAAACAAACAAACAAAATATTGTCGGTTAATTAAAA
>JBBMEG010000018.1:6118130-6129018 GCA_037832605.1 Cyclanthera cordifolia
TTGCCTTCTTCCTTGATCCATAATGCTTCATCTTAATAAGCAAGCGGTTGAGCATTATAGCCAGATATTACCATCTTGTACTGTCTCCTTTAGTAATGAACTATTTTCTATCATTCTATCGCCTTTCTGTTCGGTCTTCCTGTGGGTTTCGAAGTCATAGTGGGGTGGGGTTTGGGCAAATAGGCTATTCTGCAAGATATAGGTAAAAGCACATATCACCAGATCATGTTGAGAGAAGGGTAAGATTGTTAGTGTAATTTACTTCAACTCATCGGCTTAAGTTGTTTTTTAATTGATTAATGATTTAACCTGATTTAACATGGTATCAAACCAAGAGGGCCTAGATTCAAACCCTTTAGTCATTTCATCCTCAAATAGTAATGATTTTCACTCGATAAACATTTTCAAAATTTCAGTCTAATAGTAAAGAAAAGTATTGGTTGATATAGTTAAATTTGTCTCAACCCATCTACTTAAGCTTTAGGGTCGATAGATGATGTTGAATCATATAAGCAGTTCAACTCCCTTGAGGATTTCAACTTCTTCCTTATTTAAGTTACTACTCTGCTTCTGATATCCGATAATGGAGATCATATCCTTATTGTATATATGAAGTATTATTTTTAGTCCCTTGTCTTTAGTTCATATAGTTCCGAATGGAAGTTCGGTTTCTTCTCAAAAAAATGCATGCGCAGATGTCTAATAACTACTGTAAAAAGTTAGTTCTTAAATTTGCATACACAATACATACCTAAACCACGAGCAGCAACATCGGTAGCTGTCATTATAGGACTCTTGCCAGACCTAAACTCTGAGAGAACCCAATCCCTTTCTGCTTGACTCTTATCACCATGAATTGAAAGTGCAGGCCAACCATCCATACGAAGCTGCCGAGTAGTTTGATCACATCCTTTCTTGGTGTCCATAAAGATCAGGATTCGACTCCCATCCATGATATCCTCTAGCAATTTCACCAATCTGGAAAACTAGTCAGTACCAGTTACTTCTCATCATAATCTGACAGGCTTATGAGAAATTATGGTGCCCGCAAAAATGAAAAAAAGGTTAAAAAATGAACGATAAAAGATCCAACAAACTACACTCACTTGTTATATTTCTGATTTTCAGAGACAATATCAACATGTTGGCGTATGGCATGATTGGCTTTTAGGTCCGAAGAACCAATGATGACCTGTGCAAATTAAATAATAAAAAAACCAATTACAGTATATGGAATATTAAAGACCACATCCTCCTTCGCTCTCCTCTCACGAGAGAAAAAAAAACTTGGAAAAAGTAAATAAAGACCAGCATGTAATGGAAAGAGTAAATGAACCTCACTTCTTAAGGTAGAAACATTGCAACATAAGATATTATCTTCCCTGAGCTACTGTATGAGTTAGGCAAGGTAGCAAAAAAATTTGGAGGGAGTTCTTACCTTGTATGGATTGTAAAGAAACTGCCTGGCCAATTGTTCAACTTCTTTAGGCCAGGTAGCACTCCAGTACAAAGTTTGCCGATCGGGCCGAATCTGTATTGAAAATAAAATAACATTTGAGAAACGTTTAACAGTTTAGCACAACACCAACTAACCAATAAAAAATGAGCAAAGCTAAAGCCACTAAAAACACACAAAAATGCCTGGCTCAAAAGCTGGTTGTCAACCAGGACTGCACCACAAGCTAAGAAAACAAAATGCAACTCAGTTTCAAAAAAATTCTAAAAACAGCTGATTCATTAAGAGAGTGCAAATTTTCATACAGAATCTAATTCCAAAAAATACATCAACCTATGTCACTAACGAACTGAGATTAAAAAAAAAAGTGAAAAAATTGTAACCTCTCTCAACATTTCTCTATCTAAAAATCTCTCTCAACCCAAAAAGTTCAATTTTCCCCTCATTCTCCGATACCGGAGAAGGACATTGAGACTACCTCACCGGTAAGAACAAATCTTCATCCACCGTTCCTCTCTCCTTTCATCACTGCACATCCGTCTGCAAGTAACCTTTTCTCTCCAAAGCTTCTACTCCAGCGAAGAACACAAATCTTGGACACGTGCAAAACCCAGATCTTCCTCTACCGAACCTCTCTCCTTTCTTCACTACACAACCTCTCTCCAAAGCTTCTTTCCTCCTTAATGGACATATGTAGACCTCATATCTTGGCGAAGCACTTTTCACACGTGATCAGAAGATTTCCTCTCTCCCACGACCCTTTGACTCTTAATACAATGTCATTTCTCTTCAACAGCCACCACTCTCACAACTACACATCTTCACCCTCTTACCAGTTGTCCTTGAGCTCCGATGAGGGCTCCACGATCGAGCTACCAGCTTTGGGATTCTTTCTCCTCCATGTGTAGTCTCTCGTCTCTATAAGTGACTTCTGCCAAGGAGTAATTGAGAACCAAGATCTGTTCCAACATCAATGCCACCAAGACTATCTTCCCTAGAAAGCTTAGGCGATTGACCTGAGGACCACCTAATCTGCTCCACTTTTGAAGAAGCCATAGGGTCATCGGTCGAGTTTGCCTACCATTGTTGGGATTGTTTTTCTTCAACAACCTTCGGTGGGATCCAAAAATCATCCTATCTTTCTCGGCTTGAGTTTTTCTTCTTCTCTTGGCTATATCCAAAGAAATCGTATCGCGGCAAATGAGCACCATTTTTTTGGAATGCAAACAAAATGCAAAAGCATTTCTTGGCTACGTCGACGTCAACCTACAAGCTCTAACGCATCAAACTTGTATTTACTGATTTACCTTTACATTTTGTTCTTTGGTTGGCCTTTATTGTTGTTTCGATAGGCTTTTATATAACACTTTTACTTTATCAATGAAAATATTGTCATTTCCTATAAAAAGAAAAGAGAAAAAAAAAGAATTGAGATGAAAAATGTTAAGGCTGGTAAATCATATATGTGTATCAACCACCAGAGCAAAGTCATTAAAATGGGTATTTTGATGGATACTTAACAAAATAAGCGAGTATAGCAACAGACAGCTGTACAATAGTATAAAGCCCAAAAACAAATTTAAAAAAAAATGCATGCCTAAAACAAAACCGAGGGGCAAAACGTGATAATACAAAAACTGAGGTTTCAACAAACCTAACTCCCAAACTACCAGAAAGTTATCATTTTTACTTGGTTTTTTCTGAAACTTTTATCATATATCTATCAAGATACAAACCTACGAAAAGAATAAGTACATATAGTAATGAAAGGAACTTAACTGCATTACATAAAGAGTAGAACTTGAACCTGTGAAACAATTTTTCGTATTTGAGGGTCAAATCCCATATCTAGCATCCGATCAGCCTCATCCAGTACAAGGTAAGTAACCCTTCGCAAGTTCGTATGATGTGACTCCATCATATCAATCAACCTTCCCGGTGTAGCAATTACAATTTCAACTCCTGAAATTATTATATTAAGGCGTCATTTATATTGCTATCATAAACAGCAATCTTGAAGCAAGGAAATAATACAAGAAATAACCAGTCGAGGCAGGTGTGATATAAATCACAAAATTCAAGGGGAGAAAAAATATTCAATTAACCAAGTATGAATGTAAGAAGAAAGTATTCATGTCAAAAAAATATTCAATAATCAAGTATGCATGTATTTTTTATCTTTTGATTTCAAATCGAGTATGAATGAAAGAAGTGTTCATTGACACCTCAAACTTTTGAAAGGATAAGAGAATGAACATCTTGAACATTCACCATCTACCTTTCTGAAGATCACGAACTTGAGGTCCTTTGGGAACGCCACCATAAATACATGTATTCTTAATCTTCGATGATGCACCAAATTTAGTAGCTTCTTGTTGTATTTGAACGGCAAGTTCACGAGTAGGAGCTAGAACTAACACAATTGGACCATCTCCGGGAGCTGAGAAATATTATAAAATGAAAATAAGAAATCAATCGATATGAACCATGACCATAATTAGACAATTAATGATTTTCATATTAGCTCCTTACAAAGAATTGGTTGGGCATTGACATGGACAATTGCAGGCAAAAGGTATGCCAGAGTCTTCCCTGACCCTGTTTCAGCAATACCAATTAGATCTCGACCTCTAAGTGCCATCGGCCATCCTTGGGATTGAATTGGTGTAGGTTCGGTGAAACCAGCTTTGGAAATTTCTTGCATGACATAATCTGACACGCGACATATGTTCAAAATCTTCATACGCATAAATTCTAAAGAAAATTGTACAACTAAAACTTAGCACATATTAAGAATGATGCTTAGACTTTAATGACGATAAATAAAGTTTACAAAATGTAGCACAACCGTTGAATTACGAGAACTCAAAGTTTAGTTTGTAAAGTAGGCGAAAAAATTATTCTCAAGAAAAGTACCTGGAAATCCAACATCGCGAAAAGACTTGACTGGTTTAGGAACATCGCGGCCTTCTACAGTGATTTCTCTCCTCTGTCGATACTCCTCAACCTCTCTCTCTGTCATTTCTGCCACTGAAGGTGCCTCAATGTAGAAGTTCTTCTCAAAATGAGGCAATCCATCCAAATCCACCTTTTTGGGGGCCTCAGAAGCATAATAGTCACTCTTGCTGGAGGAGGACCGCACTGAATTGCTATAGCCTGTAGAACCACCAAAACCTGAATCACTGTAGCAGCCCAAAAAAAACATTAAGAGAGAGTGCCAAATTATTTTTAAAAAAAATAAAGCAACACCAAGGAGGCTTGTTTATACTTATCAATATAGGAAAGATGATCATCATCTCAAAAGGAATACTGAGCCAAATTCACAAACAAAAAAACATATAAACAGGACTTTTTAAAGATTGGTATTTGATAAGACCCAAACTAGATTGAAATATAAGATGAGTAGAAAATACAAAATAAACCAAGTTTTAATAGGTCTTGGAACCTCCCATCTCTAGAGAGTCATTCTCTAAGAGCCCATAAGTTTTCACTCAATATTTGAGTATCTTTCTCACCCACCTCACCCTCCATTTATAATAGAAAACCCTAACAAACTCTCAAACTAATTTCTCTTATCCCCTATATTATTCATAATTCATATAAGGCCCAAACCTATCACATTTTAGCAACACCTTGGAGGACCTCACCAAAATATTTCAATATAAACTATCATGGACTAGGGGATGTTTGGGTCACCATTAATAAAGGGGGAGAATGGGAAGGGAAATGGTTCCTAGTGTTTGGGCCACCGAGAATCATTCCTCTCATAATCACGTTTTCCCAAAATCACCTTTTTATTCTCCTCCTAACTACTTTTTATTCTTCCCATAACAACTTTTTATTCTCCCCATAACTTTTTTTCACTCGCATCACCTATTATTTTATTTTTCTCATTATCATTCTCTTCGCCCAAAACACAATTAATAATTCTCCTCATAATATAACCATAAACACAATTAATCATTCTCTCCATAATCATTCCCTTTCTCATTCTCCTCATAATTCTCATTCCTCACATAATCATTCTCATTCTCTTTGTTCCAAACACACCCTAAGAGAAGATGAGTTTAGTCTCAAGGATTAATTAAGAGAAATGGGTTTTATTCGTCACCTAGGAATTAAATTCTTATAGATTTCATTAACATTAAAATATCGTAGAAAGTATGTCCCATAACTAAGCTAGTAAGTTGTTCAATATTACTACTCATCTTCGGTAATTAATTCCAGTAGACGTGACTGGCATACTCTCCATATGATCAACAAAAACCCTTTTCCACTTGAAAAATCCCCAAACAAACATAACAGTTCAATCGGCAGTAATAAAATAAACCTCACGCAGCTAAACCTCACAACCCAAAACGAACAAAGCCCACATTATCGCGAAAATTAACCTAATTCGAAAAACCCAGAAGCTTTAAAGAGCTTAAAATCCACATAAATCAAAGAAAATGCTCAAATTCGAAAGCGTAAAGGGGAAAAGGAGGGAGGATTAGAGAGATGAATTACCTTTTACGGTCGCGGTAAGAAGTGGGATCGGAGGAGCGGCTGTCGTAGCGACTCATGGCGCCGGAGAATAAGAAGGAAGTGAGAATTGAAGGGTTTTAGAAAGAAAGCTCTCTGTCTCTGTTCGGAAAAGGCGAAGAACTAACTACGAAGAGAGAACTCTCTCTTTGCCCTTCGCTCGATCGGTGCCCTACTGATCGTACGGCTATATTTTTTCTTTTAGACGCCTAAACCCAATTAGAAAAAGACACGTGGTAATTTTAGAAAATTTTAAAAGCAAAAAAAGAAAATTATGTAACATTATTGGCGTGTTTGAGTACCGTGGGATGGAAGAGAAAATGAAGAAAATAGGCAAAAATTTGTGTTCCGAGAGAAGTAAAGTTCTAATAAATCATGTTGACCCTTATGGAGTCTTAACCTCCATGACTGACCCCTGTGGGATCTTGACTCTCTCGACCAATCCTTTGGGAGTCGATTTTGGGCATGGCCAACCCCAAAGGGGCTCTAGCCTTCTTGACATAACTCCCCGACACACAACCTGGAAGTGTAACGGTCCTGGATGTTACTTGGATTCGATCGACCCATACGGGAGTCCTAACTTCCATGGCAGACTCTCATAGGGTCATGTCCCTCTCAAATCGATCCTTTGAGAGTTGTTTTGGGCTTAGCCGACCATGGGGGGTCCTGATCTCCATGGTCGGCCCCCAGAGATCTTAGCCCTCTCGGTGTAACCTTTAGACGTTACAACTTGAAAGAGCAACGGTCTTGAGTGTTACTTGGACTCGATTGACGCTTTGAGGAGTTTTGACCTCTATGACCAACTCTAATGGGGTCCTGGCCTTCTGACTGACCCTTTGAAGTTCAGTTTTTGGCTTGGTTGATCATAGGGAGTCTTGACCCTCTCGGCGTTACAACTTAGATGTGCAATGATCATAATATCATTTATATTAAAGTTGCAAATTATTAAAATACAATTTTATGTATACATGTATTAAAAAATGTGAACTTTATTTCATTCATTTATAATTTAATTTAAATTAAAATTTTAATAAATTTTGATGACTAAATGAAGTAAAACAATTAAGATATTTAATTTGATAATTGATTAACACAAGAACCAAAATGATCAAATGCATATTTATAATAATAGATACACATAAATAATTACAAGTTGTTCAATAAGTATGATACATCTAAAAATCACACGATAAATAATACATTTGAAAAGAAAAAAAAATTAGAAAAAAAAACTTTTTTTTTTACATGAGATACACATAAATAACTTATATACATGAATGTAATCTAATAAGTTAAATAGATAGTTGATCAAAAATATTATCTTAAATTTAGAGGTATTGGGTTTAAGTCATGGTTTTAACCTTTTGTTTCAAAAATGTTTAATAATTAAAATGAAACATTAATTAAATAATATAGATATATATTTAAATATATAACTAATTAATTAAATTTTTTTAAAGCAAATATAGAATCATAACGGGTATATCCTTGCACATTATTGTACATATTGCAGAAGTAACCTTCAAGAACTTCTGCTTGTTTACATATTTGTATATACGAGTACAATTTTGGTCAAATGTATATACAACTCGTTTACAAATCTGTTTTGCAATCATTCGGCATTTTTGTCTTATGATAAAGGTATTGACGTTATCTTTGTCATCATTATATAATGACACTTGGGACTAAATGGTCGTTCTCAACGACCAGCAAATAAGTAGAAGTTTGACATAACTTGGGACTAAATGATGCACATATGTAGATAATTTCGGCCGATATAGAACAATCATACATCTATATTACAATCTTATCCTCTTTTTAGTATTATAACATTGCCTTTGTCAGACCAATCTATAACTAATTTGGTAGGCTGGCCTCATTTGTGAGAACTTAGAATGTGAGCCTCATGTAGGCTGGCCCATAAAAAGCCCAAAGTCATCAAATAATGGGCTTGAATGTGGATCAATAATCAACTTAGAATCTTGTCATGTATACAATTCTTTTCAACACTATCCAACAAATAAATAAATAAATATAATATCAACCATCAATACTCTTTTTTCATATTATTTTATAGTTTCAACAAACTATGGTCAAAATAACGAGAATTTTGAACCTTATTTTAAAAGAAAAGACTATAACATGGAATAACAATTTATTTGATTTCATACTGGTTGAAAAAAGGGCAATTTTTTTTTTTTTTTAATTATAGGGGTAATTTTGATTAAGAAATGGTAAATTAAAAAAGGAGAAAATATGAAAATTTCCTTAAAAATTTTACACTTGGATCATTTCCTAAAGATCGAACTAGATTTGACAATCCTTCCTATATAAACAAAAGTTCGTTTCATATTTTAACTTAACTAATTGAGTTATATTTTTATTTTTTATTTATACGAGTTAATATAGCCAAGAAATTTAGTAAATTTTTCATTTTAACTTCTTAACTTTTTCTCTCGAAATTAGTAAATATAATTAAAGTAAAAAAAAAAAAAAAATCATATGTACTATGTACATATACTTTCATGAGTGGGATGATTGAAAATTGTTTGCCTTTTGATGAATACTTTGTATACTTTAGCAAATGCAAAGTGAAGAAAACACTCATGTTCATGTGTTATACCATTTCTAAATTTAATTTTGTAGTCACTTCTACCAAAATCTTCCCAAGAAGAAAACATACATTTTCCAATGTGGTACCATCATTTTGTTGGAAAGTAGGGAAAGAAAGCTTGGGAAGAAGAGAATTCCCCATTTCCACAAAAGCAAATATTGGGTTTCTCAAGTGTAAAAAAATAAAAAAAAAATAAAGAGGGGAATATAATTAAAGGTCAAAGCTTTAGGGTTTTGTGGGCAAAGAGAGTATGAAGAAGTATATATGGTCAAACTCCAAGGGGATACTCAAAGTAAAAGGTTTGTTGCCATTATAATAAAAAAAAATTAAAAAAAAAAATGGTAAAAGAAGTTGAAATGATAACTGAAAATGGGAAGTCAACTAAAGTTTGAATTCCAATGCTCCTTTTTTTATGGGTTAGTGAATAATGATGTGTGTGTGTGTGTCTATATATATATATATATATTTATTTATTTATTTATATGCCCTTTGCCTTTGAACTATGCCAATGCCTACCCACCACAAAAAAGAGAGGACAAACTCAACTCCCCCTTTTCATTCCTTTTGATACACATTATGCAAAAGCATCTTTGAATCAACCAATTTTCTTTTAATTTTTCAGTCATCCTCTTGTATATTCATATAAAAAAGTTGGTCCATGCTTTATTTTAGGTTAAATTATATCCACTAAATTTGAACTATGTATCTAAATTTATAAGGTCCTGTTTGATAATTATTTCGTTTTTTGCTTTTGATTTTGAACTTTAAGCCTACAAACTATTACTCCAACGCATAATTTTCATGACTTTGATACCTACCTCTTACTTCTGTTTAAAAACAAAACCAAAATTTTTAAAGCTAAAAAAAATAGCTTTCAAATACTTATTTTGGTTTAAGAAATTTGGTTAGTATATCCGTATACTTACATGAATAAAAGATGAGACATATATAGAGAATTGAGGTAAAAATATAAGCTTAAATTTTAAAAATAAAAAATGAAAAATAAAATGATGATCAAATATGGTGTAAAAATTTAATTTTAATTTTTAAAACTTTAAAATCGTTCTAAAATGCATGTATAAGTTGAAAGTTCTTTAACAAAAATGGGCATACTCTAGCTCATATTTTAAAATTGAGAAGGCATGTATTATTTAATTTCAATTGTATAAAAGATTAATATCGTTTATAACATCACTCGTGTATGAATAGTTTCTACTAATAGTTAGTGACATACAAATTATACTTAATTAAGGATGTAAACAATGTTATGTAAGTTAAATAGAAATTAGAATTAGAGAAATTTGAATACCTAACTTCATACACATATCGAATAAGATTTCTCTCATTGGCGTTCTTAGTGAAACTAAAAGTTTTTTACCAAAAATATTAATTTTTGGCAGCTGATTACGGAGTTTGCAACTTTCTTTTGATATCGAATGCAAAAGCTTCAGTGAAACTAGTGGATGTACAACTTTTTTTCATTCTTTCATTGACGTTCTTCTTCATGAGATTAGCGAACTTCTTTCCATGTCAAAATGTTTTAAGTCACGTGAATGGAATCGAGGTGACTGTTCAGTGAACTATTTTAAATTCTTATTCTTTTATGTGACGAACCCAATTTTTGGATGAACGTAGAAGGTATTACATCAAGATTTTTTGTGTTCTAGTCATTTGAACTCTTTGTGTTCTTAATAAATTCCTTGTTTGTCTAAAAAAAATAAAATAAATAAAAGAGTTAAACAAAATTAAGTAATTATAAGTTCAAAAATAATTACATCCATTGTTGTACTAATAAAGTCAAATGAAAATGATAATAATTATTTTCAAAAATGTCAACAAAAAATCAAAACCATGAATTTAGAGCATAAACATTTTATTATTTTAAAGTTCAAAATTTGTTGAATTTATCCTAATCTTCGTATTTAATAAGTTTATTATATATAATATTTGTTTTACAAATTAATTTAAAGTGAAAAACACAATATTCAAACCAAAATTAATATACAAATATCGCAATTTTTTTTAGTACTAATATACAAATATCTTAGTTCAAAAATTTTAATTTGTTAAAAAACAAATAAATATGTAATAAAATTAATAGAAAAAAATAAATGTGGGAGACAAAAGGAAAAAAAGGTTAAAAATCTGAGAGGAGACTGGTTGTTTGGGAAGTGTGATATAAATGTTCAGCCCACACTCTTTTACTGTTCTGTCTGCCTCTCTATCAGTATATCCCCACACTTCACATGGACCAAACAAACAAATTAAATAATTAAATAATTAAATAATTAAATAAT
>JBBMEG010000018.1:6129118-6139421 GCA_037832605.1 Cyclanthera cordifolia
ACACACGCGCGCGCGAACCTCCAGGCTAGTTTACCATATACCACGACGATTCTTAAGAATCCTACGTCATTTAGTTCTTTAAGGAAATTCATAGAAAAATAAAAAAATTTCAAAAATATATGACTAATATAAAATTAGACTGGCTTCTATTTAGTCCACAAGAAAATAAAAGGTAGAGGATCATTTTAAATTCTCATGTTTTTAAGGGGAAGAAATTGAAAATGTGATTGGAGTTGAAGAGACTTGGGCTTGAAGCATAAAATAGTGAACCAATAGGTTACCTCTAAGATTGACATGGAAAATTCCACAAGTTTTTCCAACTGCCAAACAGTCCCTTTGCATTGAATTCCAAGCTAGATCTCTCTTCCTCTTCTTGCTTATGTGATTTCAACACCTGAGATATATAATAATTAAGCAGCTGACTTATCCATTCTTATTTAAGAGAATATGATTACAAACACAATATATTCCTTAACAAAGCTTTTCATTTTGTCCCTACTTTCATTCATTCTCTGCTAGACAAAATTGTTTCAAAGTTATGACAACGGAGGGAATGCAGAAGTTCTTACACGGCACGCTCGAAGTTACCATCTTCCGTGCAACAACGTACGCGCCACCATCACCTCTAGATGTAAGTTAAAAGACCATAAAAATGAGTTATGAACTTTCATGGATATATTTAAAATCTAGACTTTAGTCCCTATGGTTTGAAGAAATATAGAATTTAGTCCTTATGGTTTGGAGAAATCTACAATTTAGTCCCTATGATTTGAAAAATTAGAATTTATTTCCTAAGGTTTGATAAAATCTAAAAAATAGTCCGTCATTCGTAATGTTGGTGAATAAAACACGTAGAAGTTAGTTATTTTTGTGTTTAGGGATGAAATTGATTGGACAAAAAACATATAATTTATACATCACATCTACGTACTTAATTTGCCTACGATTTACCAATAAAATGAACTATTTTTTAGGTTTTATCATACCATAGGGACTAAATTCTATTTCTTCAAACCGTAGGGACTAAATTCTATATTTCTCCAAACCATAGGGACTAAATTCTATATTTCTCCAAACCATAGGGACTAAATTCTATATTTCTCCAAACCATAGGGACTAAATTTATAATTTACCCTAGAATTAATATACCCGTAGAAAGAGGTTGATCAACTAATAACAGAGTGATAAAAATAACCAACTACTGTTTTTTTTTGGCTCTCTCTTGCAGTGCCTATTTTCAGGAGGAAAGCGTAGCTATGTGACCATCAAGATAGACAACAAAGAGGTTGCTCGAACGAGCCATGAACATGACCGTGTTTGGAACCAGACATTCCGAGTTCTATGTGCACATCCATTGACTTCTACCATCACCATTACAATGAAAACATCTCGTTCTGTCTTGGGAAGGTTCCATATTCATGGCCAACAGATTTTGAAAGAAGCGAGTTTCGTCAATGGTTTCTTTCCCCTTCTTATGGAAAATGGGAAGCCGAGCCCTGAGCTAAGACTTCGATTCATGCTATGGTTTAAACCAGCAGTATACGAATTGAGTTGGAAAAAGATACTGGAAAATGGAGAGTACAAAGGGCTGAGAAGTGCAACATTTCCTCTAAGGTCCAACTGCAATGTGACTCTATATCAAGATGCTCACCATCTTCCTACGTTTCTACCTCCGTTTCACAGTTCGAATTCGCCAAGAAAGCTATGGGAAGATGTGTATAAGGCCATTGATAATGCAAAGTACTTGGTTTATATTGCTGGCTGGTCTTTCAATCCAAAGTTGGTGCTGGTAATATTTGGTTCCTCAATTATAAAAAGTCTATTAGGTTCTTGAACTTTCCATTTTGCCAATAAACTCCAAAATTTTCAATTTAGTATCTAATAGGTTTTTGACTTATTCAACGTTTTGAAAAATTCGCGAACCTAATCTACTAGGTACAATGACCAATTAGACATCTTAAAAGTTCAAGGTCTCCTTTAACACTTTTAAATGTTAGGCCCAATAGACAACTCGAAATTCAGGGACTAAAAATTGTAATTTAACCATCATTCTCTGTGTTCAATTTATCTTCTTTTTCTCCATCTTTTGTGGTAGTAAATGGCTAAACACTTTTACTGATCAGGTAAGGGGCTCTCAGACTGATATACCCTATGCTTTAGGAGTAAAGCTTGGTGAGTTATTGAAGAAAAAGGCAGAGGAAGGAGTGGCTGTGAGACTACTAATTTGGGATGACGAAACATCCCTTCCCATCATCAAGAATGCTGGGATAATGAAAACGCACGACGAAGAAGCTCGAGCTTATTTCTCAAACTCGAAAGTTATATGTAGGCTGTGCCCCAAATTGCATCCTATGTCTCCACCAATTTTCTCTCATCATCAGAAAACCATAATCGTAGATGTTCAAACTCACATCAATGCACAGAACAGGGAGATTATGAGTTTCATCGGGGGTTTAGATCTTTGTGATGGTCGCTATGACACGGAACAACATTCATTGTTCCATACTTTGAATACTGAATCTCATTGCTGTGATTTCTACCAAACGAGTATATCGAGTGCAAAGCTACAGAAAGGAGGACCTAGAGAGCCATGGCATGATGTTCACGCTAGTGTAACGGGTGAGGCTGCTTGGGACATATTAACAAACTTCGAGCAAAGATGGACTAAGCAATCAGACGCTTCGTTGTTAGTCCCAACAAGCATCTTATCGAAATTGATGCCCCAGCTTGAATCAAACACAAATCTACAAAGGGATTGGCATATGCAAGTTTTTCGATCTATTGACCATTTGTCTGCCAGCCAAGGGTTCAGAAACTTGACCATTGAACGAACCATCCATGAGGCTTATGTTGAAGCCATCAGGCGAGCTGAGAGATTCATTTACATTGAAAACCAATATTTCATAGGAGGGTGTCACTTGTGGGACAAAGACCAACACTGTGGATGCACGAATTTGATACCAATCGAAATTGCGCTCAAGGTGGCTAATAAGATCAAGGCAAGGGAGAGGTTTGCAGTTTATATAGTTATCCCAATGTGGCCAGAGGGCCCACCAGAGAGTGAATCAGTTGAGGATATGCTACATTGGACAAGACAGACTATGACAATGATGTATAGAGTGATTGGAGAAGCAATCCAAGAAACAGGAGAGAAGGCCCATCCAACAGACTACTTGAATTTCTTTTGCCTTGCAAACAGAGAAGAAGAGAGAAAATGGGATTTTGTTCCCCCACACAGTCCGCAACATGCAACACAATACTGGAATGCTCAACAACATAGGAGGTTCATGATCTATGTCCATTCTAAGGTCATGATAGGTAAGACCTAGTTTGATTACAGTTTGGTTTTTGAAAATCGTGCTTGTTTTTAACAATTTTTCTACAACATTTTTCGTATTATCCAAGAAACATTTGAGTTTTTACCCCCAAAAAAAAATCACAACTACTTCAAGTTTTCAAATTGTGAAAAGTATGAGTTTCCATCTTAAAACCAATTACTAATGACTAGAGTAGTCATCTATCTTATAAATATTAGAAGGTTTCCTCATATTTCCAAGATTCTCAACATATGGTATCTCTTTTGGTTAACTAATCTTGGATCGAATCCTATTTTCATTTTTAGTAGACTGAATACGGTTTGAAACTCATATTAGTTATTATGGGATTCGTCTCAAAATCAATTGGCAATGAGTGAAGTAACTCATCCGTCTTATAAATGCTAGGAAGGGAAGCTATCATATAAATGCTATGAAGTTTCCACACCTTTCCAATGTGTTGTCCTCAACGACTAGTTGTGAATCTCATTTCTAAACGGCATTTTAACAAATACGTAGAGAGCATTTCAACAAACACAAATGTCAAATGTATAATCTATAAATAACTATAGTGGGGCTCAAAACATATTCATATTACATTGATTTAAAGAAAAAAATATATCAAAGAAATAGAAACTAACCATGCACATGTGGGTGTTTCCAGTGGATGATCTGTACCTTCTGATCGGATCCGCCAACGTAAACCAGAGATCCATGGACGGAGAACGAGATACAGAGATAGCAATCGGATGCTACCAATTGAACAAAAACGGCGAAGAATCACTAAACACAAGAGACATTTCAACATTCCGATTGTCGCTATGGTACGAACATACTCAACGATTCGAAGAACTGTTCTTAAACCCAGAAAAAGTGCAATGCGTTCAAAGGGTTCGTTCAATAGCAGACGAATCGTGGAAAATTTACAGTGGAGATGAAATTGCAGACATGGAAGGGGTTCACCTCGTAACGTACCCATTGATGGTGAAACAGGACGGATCGATAGAAGATTTGGAAGAAAATGGAGGCTGTTTTCCTGATACGAACTGCCCCATTAAAGGAAGAAGATCGATGTTCTTGCCACCAATTTTCACCACCTAGTTTTAATGGTGATTTGATTAGCGATGAGCTAACTCTGAAATTGCTGGAAGTGGATTGAACCTCCATAAATGAGAATTTCCAGGTGGGGAAATTGTGGTTTGGAGGGAAAAGTTTTTTTTACTATTATTTATAATTTATACGTTTTGTATATTGTAATAAAAATATTTGGAAATTCTATATTATTCCTTTGAAATAATTGTTTTTTTATTTATTGATAACGATGATTACGTAATGATAGCCTCACGAAGATCGAGTGCCTTGAAAAATAAACTTGTGATGTTAGAGTAGTATAATGGTGACAATACTAAAAAAAATCTCGATGAATAGTTAGCGTCAATGATCTGAAGAATGTGTTTTCTAAAACTTGTTATAAAAAGTCGGCATCCAAGGATCAAACACAATGAAATACTTAAAGTTTGGGATAAGTGAGTTATGACTCATGGTCGATCTAAAGTGTGGCTCACTAGTGAATATTGATATATCATCAATTAAATGAGACATGGGACTAACAAATAGTGACAATGCACCTGCCATTCACATAACTGATTCATCTAATATGTTCGAGGTGTACATTTTGTATGTATTTGACGATTCAAGTCAAGATGCAACAATCGTTGTTATCCCATTCACAAAAGTCGTTTTACATCTACTAACAACTTTGTAATCTTTAGTGTTGCGGTTATGTCTTTGTTCGTCTCATATCAATAAAGTGATATGCTACTGACTTTGGAACTTCCGTCCTGCTCGAGACATGTTGTGACTGACGATATCAGTTGGGATATGGTAGGTACTATATTGTTTTGTAATTACTTTTGTTTATATATCATCTTGAATTTTCAAAATATAATTTTATTTTTTTAAATAATAGACATTCATTTTGTCTAATTATTTTAGACATTCTAAACAATATTATTATTTTTTATTAGAAAAATGAAAAATTGTACTTATTGGATTATTTTTCTCAAAGTAATTATAAATGTAGGTGAATTTCACAATACTTGTATCAATAAATATTAATATGTTTTAATACTGTATTATAAATATTCAATACTACCAATATTATAAAAAGTACAAGACAATACAAAATAATACAAATAATTATATTTAATAAGTAAAAAAAAAAAAGTAACCATATTTATAATTACTTAAAATTTTTAATTAGGTTAATTTTTTTAGAAAAAATTGCTACTATTTTCATCATAAATACAGTCAAGCTTTAAAATATTCAAATATTTCATTAATACTATATTATAAATGTTTACTATTTTTTTTTTAAATAACTATATTTATAATTATTTTTTAGAAATTTAACACTTTTCTTTAAAAAAAAAACATAATCAATTGACGGGCCCATTAGAAGCAAAGCTTAAACCTCTCAGAAAACCCATATCCGGTTATCCATTACCCAAAAATGCAAACTCTATCGGCGACATCAACGAGCGTCATAGCTTCATGGGACACTCAACACAGACCTTCTTACAATCCCAATGCCCCCAAAAATCCTAACAAGAAACTCAATTCTCTATCTCTCCCGTCGCGGCCTTCGCATCCCACCGGAAATGCTACCTCAACGGCGACGAACATTCCAACGAACCAAATTGTCTCCGAGCTTCTCAAGCGTCGCAGTCCCAGCCCGATTAATGGTAAATTCTTGATGAGGTTTCTCAGCTCTTTGGTGGGTTTTTGATTTTATGTTGGGATTTGTGCATTTTGTTTTATGATGTTTGGATATGGTAATTGAATTTTGGTTCTGTTCGGGTTTTTGATTGTTTGATGCTTTTGAAATATGGTGCATGTTGGTTGGAAATTGGATTGGAAAAGTTCAGTTGGTACAGCTTAGTTTGAATTTTTATTTAATTTTTTTTTTTTAATTAAAGATCATCAGGGGTGTTTGGATTTTGGGTTAATGAGAGCACAGGAAGAGGAGAGGAAGAGTAGGAAGGAGAGGAAATGGAGTAATTTGGGGATATTAAGTATTTGTTTAGGAATGGTTGTTTTCCAAGAGAGAGGTTAGATTTTTTTTTTTTTTTTTTTTTTGGATTTGTGTTTATGAAAGAATTTAGACTTTGCGGCTTATAAACGTGTTGTCCCTAATTAGTGTCTTGATCTACTATGTAGGCTGACTCATTAAACCTTAATAATAATTTTCATGATTGAGACTAACTCGTTACACAAGGATAAATTGTTACATACTAATGTACAAAGATTTAATTAATGTAAAAAAGAAAACATGAACTACATTGTTATTTCTATGAAAGTTTAGGGACTAAAATTTATTTTCAACCCAGATTAACTTTACAATAACTCTTTAGTCTAAGTTTTGGTTTGGTTCGTAATTTAACATATTATCATTATAATAGACATTTTGAAGCTAATCAATGTTGGTAAGAATGATTGTGGAAAAAGGGCACATCTTCATTTTTCATTAAAGCTCATTGTTTCATCTCTTGGATATTTTACCAGGACTGTGAGTCTGATTAATTGTTTTTTATTGCTTTTACCATTAGGCAGCAAAGTAGTGGAGCCAAATGGCCTCTATTTGGGATTTGAACAGTGGTTACCAGCTCCACCAAAGGTGCAGAAACCTCGATCCATGTTCAATGCAGCTGCATTAGCATATCTTGGAGATTGCATCTATGAGGTGCATTTCCAACTTTTCGGTATTGATGTTCTATTGGAATGTTATGTTTATTTCTGATGTCCAGGGTTCGAAAGCATTTATATTGAAATGGATAGCAATTTTCATGCCTAGAATGATGTAGCATATAAAACTGAAGTTCGGTTTTTTTTTTAGTTCTCTATGGCTTATCCTGATGTCTCTGAAATATGCAGCTATATGCTCGCAGGCACTTTCTGTTCCCTCCGTTGAATATCGAAGATTACAACGACCGTGTTATGGCTGTTGTACGCTGTGAAGCACAAGTATGTCAAGTCTTGCTCAAGTTAATGCTTGATTCGGATATATTGTATTCTAACCATGTAACAATTTGTCTTTAAAATATTGTTTTGTATCATCTGTCCTTATGAACTTTCCATTAAACTCACTTTGTGGTTATCTAAAATAAATTATGATAAAAGTAGTTGTATTTCCCTTTTTGATTTGGCCCCACTTAGTATGTGGCTGTCATATAAGTTGTTAGGTTAATTTGAATAATTTTTATGACTTTAACCATCATAGGTTAGTCTAGTGGTCAAGAAGGCATTGGATACCTAAAAGGTTATGATTTCAATTTTACGGTACTTACCTATCTAGAAATTAATTTCCTACGAGTTTCTGTGACAACCAAAATGTTGTAGGGTCAGATTGGTCATCCTATTAGATTTGTTAATGTGCTTCTAAGCTGGCTTGGAAACTTACAAATATTAAAATAAATTATGGCTTTATTAACTTCATGTCAGTCTCCCTAACCCTTCATTCATAAGTAGGAAACTAGCAATTTTCTGTTCTGACTTCTAATTTGCAAACAAACGAAGCCATGTTTGCATTTTATGGATCTGAACTGTATAACCAACCAATCCGTATTGGCTCGTTTCTATATCCGTACAAGGTTTACCCTCTTTTCTCACGTGGATTTTGTTATATTTCAGGATGTTCTACTTCAGAAACTTCTAAATGATAATTTCTTAACCGACTCAGAGAGGTCAGTCTGAGTATTTAAGCATTTCATTTTTTCTCTCCATTCCCAACTTTTAGTGTCCTCTTAATCCTCATTCATGTGTATGATGTAGTCATGAACTTTTCTCCTGTGATTCCTAATTTGTTGACTTTGATAAACTTTAACGTAGGGACATCCTTCGATGGGGAAAAAATGTCGGTTCCTCCTCAAAAACACGTACAAAGAAGCGTGCTGGTGCAGCAGTTTATAATAGAGCATCTTCGCTAGAAACCTTAGTGAGTCTTCTCTATTTTTTTGTCCTTTTGTAATAATATTGCCATTTCATCAAACAAAATGTTTGAAGCTTGTTTATATTTTTCTATAGATTGGTTACCTTTACCTAAACAATGTGAAACGGTTGGATGAAATCATGGAAAAGCTCGGTTTCTCAACCGATTCATCCTTGCAATTGATTTCGGAGGAATCAGATAGTAAGTATACTTGTTTCCCTTTCATACATTCATGGGTAAGAAAACACTAATACGTTGTGCATTTCAACGGTGAATGTATTTGGTGATTACTGGATTTGGACTGATGGACAATTTCTTTTTTAGTTTTCTATTTTTTAAAATTGTCTTTATATTCTCTCAAATTTTTACTATGATTAAATAAACACTTGAATTCCAAGTTTCAAAAGGCTCCTTTTTATGACCATTTTATTTTTTTTGTTTGAAAGTAGCTTCCCCTAACTTGTTTTGGTTTTTAGAATTTTGTTAGGGTTCAAATAATTTCTCAAGGGAAGATGAAATTCTTTTAGAGAATTAAAGCGAAAACAAGCTTAAATTTCAAAAACAAAAAATCTAATGGTTATCAAACAAGAATTAAAAACAATCATCTCGTTTGATAACTGTTTGGGCTTTTGCTTTTTGAAAATGGTTTGTTTTCTCAACATTTCTCTTTAATGGGTGTCATTTTTCTTATGAAAAAAAAAAAATTGATTTATTAGTCAACTCAAAAAAAAAAAAAAAAATTAAAAACTTATTTTGTAATTTTTCAGTTCTTAGAGTTGATTTTTTAAAAATATAGGTGAGAAGTAGATAACAAAGCAAAGATACCCATGGTGGAAGTAGCATTTGTAAGTATAATTTTCATGAACTAAATGGTTATGAAATGGAGCTTACGTTTTTTAAGTTTTGAACCTTGGCTTGGATTTATAAGCAAAGTTTTCTAAATCCAAGTACAAAAAAGTAAGAATCAAATGGTAACTTAAAAGGACCTAAAATATTTGACTAAAGTTTGTCTTCGACTGTGATGTATGTTCATACTCCATTGGCAACCGTTGGCATAATTTGTCGGTAAAAAGCTTATTACGTATTCAACTTGGAGTTCAGAAAGAAAATATGAGAAAGAACCGTTTTTAGGAACAAGCACTTACAGTTCTGAATCACGTACAAGGATCATGGCTTCATTCATAATCTTATGCTGTCTGAGATTATTTGCATCCATCATTATTCATTCTCATTGTTTTTTTCATCTAGGCGTTCAACCAAGCAAGTTAGGAGATGAAGACAAGAGCTGATCATCGTTGAGCTAAACCACGGTACAACACTAATACTTCCTAACGGTTTAATCTATTGATGTCTTTTACTATCGATCAGATATCGATTTTTTACTGCTGCTGGCTCTGCTTGCTCTCTGTTCATCTTAAGCTGGTCCTTTCCTATTCATAAAGTTTTGTGCAAATAGGCATGTTTAGTTGAGATTTGTGATTTTTAGTTATTTCCTTGCACTTTGTGTGAGCTCTGTAAATTATGCTATTAAAACCCAGTTATCACATCCCACTTGTCATGTTGTAATGTTATGTCTTTAATTTCTATTCGTATCAACATTGTATTGTAATGCATATTTTACACCTTATAGGAGATGGTTTTGCCTCATGACTTCATTTAGTTTGGAGTTGGATGTAGTGTTTGGATAGTATAAAAGATTAGATTGTAGAAACCTCAGTTTGGTTTGTGTGGCTTGTGTTTCTTGTTTGGATTTATGACTTTGTTAAGAGTAGTCTAAGACTTGAGTTTTAAATGAACTGAACTTTGGTTGAGGAAAAAGGAAAGAGCAGAAGTGCATACTAAAGTAAAGTCCAAAAAGGGAGAAACTAAAAAAACGGGGCCTCCAATCAAGTTAAACAATAAGAACGTCTTTGGAGTGGGGAAAGAGAAGGAAAAAGATCTCTTCTCAGTGTTTGACTTTTAGGGTTGTCATCTTATTAATCACTAATTTACTCTCACTTCC
>JBBMEG010000018.1:6148301-6166253 GCA_037832605.1 Cyclanthera cordifolia
TATATTTCTCCGAATTATAGAGACTAAATTATTCTATATTTCTCCAAATCTTAAGAACTAAAATCTAGATTTTTAAATTGTATGGATTAAACTCTAACTTTCTTCTAATACTAAGGACTTGTATTCAGATTTACTTTTGAATGTTTTCAATTAATTTAATTAATTATAATTGAAGTCATCATCTTCACTTGATTGAAATTATTTGTGAGTATTACTAATTTCCAAAGGGCATATTTTTTAACAAATATATCCAAATAATTGAAACAAATAAGTAGTGTGACAAAATAGACCAAAGTTTTGGTTGCTAAATATGTGATGAGAATTAGTATTATCAATTTAAGGTACTTATTAGGACATGGTTGCCTAGTAAAGGGGTCTTCTTTTTTTTTAAGGACCACAAGCACATGGCTATTGCCTTTCCCAAACACCACCCAACAAAAACATGATTCCAACCACTATTTCAACAAAATCAAAATTTAATTAGTTTTGTTTCTACCCAATTTGTATACCTAACTTATAACTTTTGGCCCTAAATGGGACACAATTGAAACTTTATTGCCCAATTATGTTGGTCTAATATATATGTAAAGTACAATAAAACATGGGAAAATAAATTCATAACCCAAAGTCATTTTTGTATGATTAAATTTAAAAGAAATACATAACAATAATATCTTACCTTTTATTTTAGTGGGTTTCTTCCCAGCTTCCCATCAACTTCTTCTCAACTTATCTTCAACGTTTCATTAAATATCATATTAAATTTTATATAAAATAAAAAGATTCTTTCATAAACACAAATCGTCAGAAAAAGTTTCTACACCTTCTTCTTTTTAAATTATAAATTCTCGAATAAATATTTCATATTTTTAAATTATTTTTTGAGATAGATATTTCACACTATACCCGAGTAACCACAACCGTCCCTAGGCCCGACACCATAATACATCAAGAAAGTTGAAACTACAAACTATTGTTATTTCGAATCTAGAATCTTGAGTGAGCATACCTTTCGAGCCCAAGTCTTCAACAAATATTTCATATTTTTAAATTACTTTTAGTTCTTCCTCTTCATCTACTTCTATTTTCACTTCCTCTTCTCTCGTCGAGCAATGAGAGAGAGACACTTAATTTGAGTTTTCGCCATTGAAGAGAGTGATTAGGGATTTACATTATAAATTAATTTTAAAATAATGAAGCACAATTTTCAAAAGTAAACAAGTAAATAATAATAATTAATATAAAATAATAAATAAAGTGCCGCCAGGCTGCTACATTTTTCCACTTCCGAGTCAAATCCGGCCAATTTGAGCGCCACCGATTAAATATTAATATTATCTGAGCTGTCAAATACTCTACCGAAATTCCCATAATACCCCCGCCCCCACGTTTTTCACCTTTGATATAATATTTTTATTTACATACAAATTGTAATATATAAAATTTCTTTTTTTATTAAAAGGAAATGATAGAGGTTAATGTCATTGAGTAAAATATTAGAAATTTAGTCATAAATGAAAAAGTTTGTAAACTTTTTTTTTTAATATTTATATTCTATTAATATAAATTACATTTTTACCTTTCTTCTAATTTTTTTTATTTTCCCAAATTTCTTTTTCTTTCCGACGATTTTCCTTCTTCTACCTCGAATTTCGGCGAGGTCTATGGATTTTTCGGCGACCGATTCGTCGAGAGTGGTTCGGTGAGGTTTGAGTACTTTTCAGCAACCGATTGGTCGAGGTTGGGTCCATGAGGTCTGAGTACTTTCCGACGATCGATTCGTCAAGGTTTGGGTCAATGAGGTCTAAAAACTTTCCGACGACAGATTCATCGAGGTTGGGCATGTGCAGGGCGAGCAAGAGAGTGGTGGCAGAGTAATGGAAGTAAAATGTAAGGCAAGACGTTGAACTCCATTGCGACATCGAAGGCGGCGCCGCCGAATTGGTTAGTGACGAAGGTGACAATGACCATGAATTTGAAGATGCGGCGAAGAGAAAGATCATTGTGATTGACGATAAAGAATATAATACAATATTAAAATATTATTGTGTACAATAATGTATTTATAATAATAATAATACGTATTTATAATATTATTGTATTTAACATATAATATAATATGTATTTATAAAACACGAATGTTATAATTATTGTATTTGTATAAATATTGTATTTATAATAATAATAATATACATTTATAAAAATAATATTGTATTCATATAATTATGTATTTATAAATACGCATTAATCATATTGTATTTAAATAATATTATATTTATAATAATTATAATACGTAACTATAAAACTTAATATTGTTTTTTTATAAATACATATTTATAATATTATTGTATTTAAATATAGTACATATTTTAAAAACATATACACTTTGTCTTTGATTTCACCTAAAAAGTCATATATGAACCAAAATGATTGTCAACACTTATATACCAATGATTTTCCCCTCTTATAACCGATGTGAGACACTTTGTTTGTATCTTAACAATCTTCCCCTCGAACAAAGTTCCACCGAAGCTCTCTGTGTGTTCGTCTTCTGCATTCAGCACTAGAGGGTATATTTACCTAAAGGCACCTTAGCTTTTTTTTTTTTTTTTTTTTTTGTCCAATCAATTACTTATCTCAGGCTTCAAACCAACCTTATAATTTAGGCTATCTTTGATAACCATTTGATTTTTCGTTTTTTCGTTATTGAAATTTAAGTTTATATTTATCTAAAGTCTCTATATATGTTTCATCTTCTATTTTAAGTAAATTTATGAATCATAAACAAATTCCATAAATTAAAAAAAAAAAAAATTGAAAATTATTTTTTTCAACTTTCAAATTTTAGTTTTTTTTTTCTTTTTTTTTTTTTTTTAATTTCACAAGTAAGATGCAATCATAAATTTATAAAAAAATATGCGTTAAAATAATAGTTGAGGGCTTAAATATTAAAAACAAAAAATAAAATAGTGGAAGGGATCTTAATTTTTCTTTTTAATTAAAGAAAAACTAATGAAAAGTTAGTTATTACTTGTTCATACCGGCAAGTCAGTCACTTTCTTTTTCAAAGTTTTTTTTTTTTTTTTTTTTTTTTTTTTTTTTTTTTTTTTTTTCCAACAGAAAAGCTTTCTTTTGATTAAAAAGAAATTCCTTAATGGTTACGCACATATAATGGAAATGGGCATCATTTATAACAAATAGTTTGGTAATTTCAAAATAAAATTAATAAATAATAATTATAATTATCATTTTACTTTGCACTATATTTTAAAAATCTCGTTTACCAAAAATAGTTGATGACATAATGATTTCATTGTTGCGTCAATTCTGAAAATCGAAAAGTAACAGAATTTCATGTATAAATAATACTATCATTAAAATAGATAAATAAAAAGTTGGTATATGAAATAATTTATTTAAAAGAAATGAAATGTTCTTAAACTGAAAATCATATTCTTGATATTAGCAATAATTTATTTATTTTAACCATAAATAAGATTTATGAATGATTTTAAATAAATGCTATAAGAAAATTCTTTTATCTTTTTCTTTTTGTTCTTAAACATATATGAATGTTTAATAATAATTAAATAAAAGCAATGTTTCAAAGTTATTCTAAATATTAATATTATTTAAAACGAAATAATTATGTAATTAAAAGATATTTCATGAGGATTTTACGCGCATAAAATAAAATAAAAGATTTTCGTATGGATATTATTGGTCCTCATGAAGAGGGAAAAGGGAACATAATTGCAACAACAATTTGGTTGTGGAGAAATAGTTGCTTTCGCCAGCGAATTTATTAATGCAACTTGCAAATTAATTAATATCATTATTCTTTTATTTTATCAATTATTTACTCCTTTCCTTTTTCCTAAATTAATTAGTTTGGTGGGTAAATTATAAATTCAGATAAAAACTAGAATTTTAGTTCTTATGTTTTCAAAATCTATATTTTAGTTTATAATTTGAAAAATCTACAATTTAATATATAGTTTGAAAAATTAGAATTTAGTTCATAAGATTTGATAAAATCTGAAAAATAGTCTGTCATTCGTAATTGTTAGTGAATAAAATATGTAGAAATTAATTATTTTTGTGTTTATTGATGAGAGCGTGAGATAAGTAATTAATTGGAAAAAAAAAACATAAATCATTCATCTCATTTACATACTTATTTTGCCTGCGATTTACCGATAACATTGACTATTTTTTAGATTTTATCAAACTATAGGGACTAAATTCTATATTTTTCGAAATCATATGGACTAAATTCTATATTTTTCCAAACCATATGGACTAAAGTCTAGATTTTCAAAGCATAAGGACTAAACTCTAACTTTCATGAAACTATATGGACTAAATTTATAATTTACCCTAAATTATTACTACTATTAATTTTAAGGCTAAATTGTAAATTTAGTTCATATTGTTTCATGAAAGTTAGAGTTTAGTCTCTATAATTTGGAGAAATATATAATTTAGTCCATATGGTTTGGAAAAATATAGAATTTAGTCACTGATTTGAATAAATAGAATTTATTCGTAAATCATAGGCAAATTAAGTATGTAAATGTGATGTATGAATTATATATTTTTTTTCAATTAATTACTTATCTAACACTCTCATCATTAAACACAAAAATAACTAAATTTTACTTATTTTATTTACCAACAATTATGAACAATGAACTATTTTTTAGATTTTATCGAATCTTAAGACTAAATTCTAATATTAATCATTATTATTTTGTAAAAACATTTGAATTTTGAGAAAATATTGAACATGTTTAATAATCTTTCAGATATTATCGAATGGATTAGTGGCGTAGTGGTTTCATTGTTTTGTGTTATTCCAGTTCAATACTAATGTCACAAATCCTCTATGTAGCTCGAAATTTCAGGTTTGAGACCTATCTACTCGGGTATAGTGTGAATATCTATTTAATTTTAATCAATATATATATTTAGAAACATCTCTCATTTATTTTTATATTTGGACAAAAGCACAATCAAACATCAAACTACAAAAATCAATTTTTTTTTAATTAATTACGGAAAACTTACATAGGTTAAGTAATTTTAGATTAAACTTTTAAATAATTGAAATACAATTAATTCAAATAAATCAAAACATTAGAAATATTAATATAGAAAGTTCATAGGAACAAATTATGACGTATGATATGTTTTTTTTATTTAAATAAAAATAAATACACGCAGCCAAAGGAAAAGTGAAGCGTGTTAATTTGAGAATATAATGAAGAATAACCCGTGACGACAACCGACATGCTTCAAAACGACAAACGTGAAGAAAGATTTTTGATTAATTAAGCTTCGTTCCTTCAACTTTACTCTTAATTATATGTTTTTTTTTGACATACTCTTAATTATATGTTTAGTAGTGAGACATGTGTCATCGTTCGATTGATCAAATCAATATATTGATTAAATTGTTCTTCGATTTAATCGATAGATATCGAGAATATAGTTGTTACGTAACACACTGTTGGAGTAGATATAAAGCGTTGTATATGCATATTTTTGTAATTATTTGAATATATCGTACATACATGTTTGTAACGTTCTTGACATAAGATTTATTACGTACCAATATCAAATATATGATAATAATCCGGCGTATCTATACATCTCCTGAAACATTATTATTTTACCTACTCGTATTAAATTGCTTTAAAAAGATTTTCCAATGATCTCCGGGTCCCAGCGTGAGAAAGGAAAAAAAAAATTTAACGTTCTTCTTTTCGCTTTCGAGAAAGGAGGATTAAGAAAATCATATTGATTGCAGCTTCATATATAAAAATTAGTCAATTCGATATATATAATTGTCATGCGTCAAATGTGTTTAACTTTAAAATTTTTATGATTAAATTACTAAAAATAGAAATAACACTATTTTTATTGGTACATTAAGTAATTATTTATTTTTATAAGGAAAAAAAAAACAATCAAACTCAATCAAAATATTCCTTAAAAAAAACTAAGTACTGCATGTAATGAGACAAATATCATGAGTGAACAAGGTCTAATGTTACCATAATTAATATAATTACTTGCTCATGGTCATTCGATTAATTTAATAGATTGTGCATGCTAAAATGTTTTTTTTTTATATATATTTAATTTCATTCGATTTGAGTTAATGTACTTTAAATATTTGAAATATAGTTTATATGTATCTAATTCATTTTAAATTGAGTCACAATTTCTTTAATGTAATAAAAGTTTATTAATTAACCATGACATGAAATCCACAAGATTTTATAATTGGCATGCGATCTCGATTCATTCGAGTATTACGTGTTTATTGAACTAATTTCACCTCTCTTCAGTATTATGTTTCAAACCTAAGATTTGTGAGCATGTCGTTTAATTTGTATATATTAATGAATTGTGTACGTATAAGAATCATCTTAGTATAAATGGTGAGGTTTTTAGTGCAATTTGTGATTTTACTCACGTCATCTAATAAGTGGAAGATATGGAAAAAGATTTATTCCCACAATTTATTACGCCAGATCTCACGTAAACCACTAATTTATTCTTATTAACTTTTCTTTCTTGCCAAACATGTCATTAAAAAAAAAAAAATCAAAATTAGTCAAATTTAAAAAATAATTATTAATATAATCCCATACAAAAAATGTAATTACAATATTATTTTATATTTGTTATTATACATTTTTTTAAAATAGATAATCATACCATACTCGTGTGATCACGTCCGTCCCGATATCAATTATCGAGAGACATAAAAAAAATGAAGATTACAAATTAATGTCACACATAGGTTTCAAACCTGAGATATTGATTTATAATAGAGTAGTAATTACTATAAATACAACTATTTTAAAATTTGATAATTATTTTACAAATCACAACAATTATTTTTTTTAAGAAAATCCAAATGCTAATATATTCACTTTGTGATCCTCACGCGCTTATATTTAAAAATAAAACCCACGCGCGACAATTGAGCGTGGACATCACATAAATTGAAAAAAAGCAGTGGGCCGGTGAAGTAGGAAATAAACCGGCTGCATAGGGCTTAGGGGTTAAAGAATCTTTGTAATACTCAGTTTTTAAATTAAATTATCTCAATTAAAAAAAAATAAAAAAACAGAATAATTTTTCTTCACTCACAGCCAAACAAATCGGTATTTTTTATTATTATTTAATTTCATTGATTTATATATTGTATCTTCTAAGAAATATATTGGAAATTTACTCCAATACCAAAATGCTAGTAATTTTGAGTATTATATTTTAATTATAGCTCTTTTGTAAAATATTACATTAGATTTCAATAGTTTTTTTTTTTTTTTTTTTTTTCTAATTTTTCAATTTTGTCCTTGATTAAATCTATCTGTTTTATCTTCAGCTGACATTCTTTTAGAATACAAATTGGGGGGATTACAATCCTGTGATGACACGATTGATCTCAAATAAACGAGAGCAAAAAATCGATTTTCAATATCGAATTGTGACGAATGATGTTGAACTGTATTACTATCAAACAATGAAACTAATGCGCCACCAACTCTTTCGGTGACATATACTTTTGTTTATTGTGATTAGATGTTCAAATTTTCTATTCAAGATTTGTTGTAAAAAGGATAAATTATTTTAATGTAGCATTTATATTTAAGAAGTAGGTAAGAGATTTAACAACGACCTTTAAAAGCATATACTTTAATTAGATGTGCTTTACATACATCGGCACAAAAAAAAAAAAAAAAAAAAAAAAAGATCGAAGCTTATGTATATTTGATACCCTAATTAGTTAATTATATCTAAGATCAAATCTCACTAAATCTTAACAACTATATATTAAGCTAAAAATTACACCTTCATAAACAAAATTAAAAAAAAAAAAGTTTAATTGGTACCTCAATTAAGAAGGAAAGTATTTTCTAAAAAAAAAAAAAAAAAAAAATTTTACCATGTTAACTACCAGTCTTAAAACGTTTAAGCACGAATGTTATTTAAAAAAAAAAAAAAAACGCTTAACTGTGAAGTTGAGCTCCTGATAATGTAGGTACAGCTTGTTGGTAGTACAAATCAACGGTGCATTTCTTTAGCCAATAGACTATATCTCAAGATTCATTTATGTTGACTCGGTTCATTCGTGTATCTTTTATAACTGTGGGCGGGCGTTACAAGGAGAATGAGAACGTTCTCTCCGTGTTTGGACGGCTTAGAATTATTCCTTACATAATTACATTTTTATTATTATATTTTTATACTCCTCTTAATTAATAATTATTCTTCCTATAACAATTTTTGTTCTACCGATCAGTATTTTTTACTTGCGTCATATTGAACTCATTCACTTTCTTATTCTCATTTCTTTTATTATCATTGGCATTTTCCTTTCCCAAACACTCTCTGTTTCTTCCTTGATTGGATGAAGCTCCGCGTCAGTGCAAGTATGGCCAAAGAAAAAGAAGGTCCCACAGAGTTCTTCCTCCATTCTTGATTTGTTCAAAAGCAGCTGAAAGAGCATCTCCATTTTTTCACTAAACTTCAAATCACTAATAAACCCATTAACAAAAGCCACATTTTTTTTTTCTCTTATATATACATATATTTGTTCTCTCACTCCATCTTCAAAAAAACCCACATTCTTTTTCTCTTCAAAGATTCTTCATCAAGCCCAAAAAAAAAAAAGGTGAGGTTGAAATTGAGCACTGTTCAAAAGGTCTCAACCTCCCAGCTGGGTTTCTTTTATTTTTCCCCCCCATTCTCTGCTAAAGAAGCATAGAATAAAGTGCATAAGAGAGGAAAAGAACAAGAATAACCCTAAAAAAGCCCCTCCATTAATCTCCATTGCCTTTGGTTAGGGTTATTGTTCTGTTTCCATGGTGGAAATGGAGCTGAAGAAGCTCAAAATGTTGAATCTCATAGTTGGGATTTTGTGTTTATTTTGTGTTTTTGATGTTCAAGCCTCTGTTTCTTATGATTCCAAGGCTATTGTCATTAATGGGCAGAGGAGAATTCTCATTTCAGGTTCCATTCACTATCCAAGAAGCACCCCTGAGGTAATGTTTTCAATGTAGTTCTTCATTTCACCTCATGTTCTTGTTTTTTATGTGCTTTTGCTTCCCTATTTTGATGGGCATTCATTGATTCTTGAAAAATATGACTTATTCTTGATTTTATTTTCTGGGTTCTTTGCTTATTTTGGAAATTTTGTTGTTTATGGGTCATAACAGATGTGGCCAGATCTTATTCAAAAGGCTAAGGAAGGAGGTTTAGATGTGGTCGAGACTTATGTTTTCTGGAATGGGCATGAGCCTGCTCCTGGCAAAGTAACGGAGGATTTGATTTTTCACTCAATTTTCTCATTGCTTTTACTCTTTTAGTATTTGAAACTTATGCAAAATTTTGAATCATTATCTTGCAGTACTATTTCGAGGGGAACTATGATCTGGTTAAGTTTGTTAAGCTTGTGCAGCAAGCTGGCCTTTATGTTCATCTCAGAATTGGTCCTTATGTTTGTGCTGAATGGAATTTTGGGTAATGCATCATTAGTAACTTTGCTTGTTTTTTTTTTATAAGTTTAGAAGTTGGGATGAAGAAGAATGATAATAAACCATCATGGGTTGAAGCCTTAACGATCCAATAGATTATGAGTTCAATTCACGTTGGCAATTTCCAATATTGTAGGGTTAGACGATATGTGTATAAGAAAAAATATAAGGAATATAAGAAAAAGCTATGAAGTTGTGGAAATTGATCAATTGTTCTTTCATTTATTATCTCAGTGGGTTTCCTGTTTGGCTGAAGTACATTCCTGGTATCAGCTTTAGAACAGACAATGCTCCTTTCAAGGTAGGTGTTTACGATTTTGATCACCCCTGTTACATCTTTTCTTATTTGATTTGTGTTCTAAATCAATTTCCTCGTTTTGATTTTGGGCAATCTAGTTTCAAATGCAAAAATTTACCACGAAAATCGTCAATATGATGAAAGCAGAGAGGTTATATGAATCTCAAGGTGGTCCAATAATTTTATCTCAGGTAAAGCAACAAAAGACTCCACACTGATGAGCCTATATTCTCTTTTCTTTACATGATTTTTTCTTAAAGTTGCACTTGACATGAAATGACAGAGCAAAGTGAGTAAGAATCTTTCTTTTTTGATATTTTGTACAGATCGAGAATGAATATGGACCGATGGAATATGAACTCGGTGCACCGGGAAAAGCTTACTCGACATGGGCCGCACAAATGGCTTTAGGACTTGGTACCGGTGTCCCGTGGGTCATGTGCAAGCAAGATGATGCCCCAGATCCTATTGTAAGCATTACCACAGACTTTCCTCTTCTTATTCTCAATATTTGGTTTTAAATCTTTCACGTGTAGTGTTTGGTAGTGTACTATAAATGTTGATTGGGAATGGATTTAATAATCATTTGCATTGCACATGGATCATGTTTGCTGTTTTGCTGTCTCTGATTGTTTCTTTATTGAATTATTTTATTTCCTTTCACATCTGGTTGACATGTAACTTCTTGTCGTATGCTTCAAGATCTGTTAATTGTAGTAAAATTATATGCTTCCATATCTCCATTTGTTGAAGACTTCGATTTTGAAAGGAATATACTTTGAACAAGTTTTTGGTGAAATTAATGTTGCAACAAATTTGCTAGTCGATCGTACTAAGCTAAGCATATTGTTTTTGGCCCAACAGATTAACACTTGCAATGGTTTCTATTGCGATTATTTCTCTCCAAACAAAGCTTATAAACCCAAGATGTGGACGGAAGCTTGGACCGGATGGTAAGTTGTCATGCTTTCGTCTGGAGCCCCTTAAAATTTTTCATTAGGAAGTGGCGGGTAGATGTGGTCGTGGTAAAACTTACAAAAATCGCCTTTTTCTTGCAGGTTTACTCAGTTTGGAGGCGCCGTTCCTCATAGACCAGCAGAAGACATGGCATTTGCCGTTGCGAGGTTCATTCAGAAAGGAGGATCTTTCATTAACTACTATATGGTAAGACTTGACTGCATTTCCTGATTGAAATTAATATATTTGATCAGTAATCTGATGTTGACTCGTTTTTTGTTCGTTTTCAAGTACCACGGTGGAACAAACTTTGGACGAACTGCTGGTGGTCCCTTTATTGCTACTAGTTATGATTATGATGCTCCTATTGACGAATACGGTGAGCTCAAAAGATTCGTGTTGCTTTCTTTAGTGTGATATGTTTATGGAACTATTAATTTTCTTATCTTGTATCATATGGTGTGTTTGAAGAGTTGGTGCTTCAATTATTTTTCCATCGAAAATCTGCAAGAGGACACAACTTTATGGCTTTTTAAATTAAAATGAAAATGTAAATTTTGGCCCCATGCTTCACTAGTGATATCATTTTACATTGCACTGTTTTGATAGGGACTGAACTTGTATATCTTCTATCTCTAAACCTCACTCATATTCATTTTCCTTCTAACGAGGAAATTTGATGTATCAATCAAAGCATATTGAACCTTCCCTAAGGGATGACGTGATGGTTGAAGGCTTGGGCTTTGAAGGTGTGCTCTCCTCAAGGTCCCAGGTTTGATACTCATAAGTGACATTAATTTGTAGACATCTCCCATATCTCTATTCCTTTGATGTCTTCCGGTGTTTGGCCTACCGACGGGCGTGGTTATCTCAGTCCTGGGTATAGAGCGAAATTTTGATTTTCCGGTTACTAAAAAATTATAATAAAAGCATGTTGAACCAACTGATGCCTTACGTAATGATTAGCCCTTCCGATTGCTGAAGTGATAGATAATAGGGAAAAATACCTTTTTCAGTCCCTAGATTTCAAAATGCTCAAATTTATTCTTTGTGTTTTTTGAGTTGATTTTTGTATACTTATTTTCCTTTAACAGTTAAATTCATGTTGATACCAAAATAATCACTTACTGAAATTTAAACTTAGTCGAGTCATTATTCTAGTCAACATTTCATTGTGTAACTAACCATTTCCTTATCTGAAGGATTAAAATTGAACATTGTTGATAGGTCAAGTGTACAAATGTTTGATTTTGAAACATACTTTCTTCTTCTATCTGCAATTTCCATGAACCTTGAAAACTCTCTCTAAATAGGGACTAAATAGAAACTTCATCTAAAACCTAGGGTCTAAAATAGTACTTTTTCATAGATAATATATATGAAAATGGACTTGTTCTTCCTACTTTGGAGCTAAAAAGTTTCTTTTATTGTCTCTATCATGGATTGTACCCTAGAACATTATCCTGGAACCATCAATCTGAGTGCTATTTGTGACTCTTGATGCAGGCTTATTGAGGCAACCCAAGTGGGGCCATCTGAAAGATCTGCATCGAGCAATAAAGCTATGCGAGCCAGCGCTCGTGTCTGGAGATCCAGCAGTCACTCGACTAGGGAATTATCAAGAGGTGAATATTTTCTTCTTTTATCTGCAACTTCTAGTTGATGAACCTGCAAAACTAATCTCTAAATTCAATATCTTCATAGGCCCGTGTGTTCAAATCGAAATCTGGTGCTTGTGCTGCCTTCCTTGCAAATTACAACCCGAGATCCTACGCAACTGTGGCGTTTGGTAACATGCACTACAATATTCCGCCTTGGTCTATCAGCATTCTTCCAGATTGTAAAAACACAGTTTATAATACTGCAAGGGTAAGAGAAAAACACAGCTAACAAATTATCAAATGTAAACATTCTTAATTTTCTTTGCACTTGTGTTTAGAAATGCATTTAAATAACTTAAGACTAAACAATGAACTTCAGTTAATTCTGCTATTAGCTTTAGATTTTTGATTAAATGTTGAAACTCTTATGTGCAGGTTGGGGCACAAACTGCAAGGATGAAGATGTCCCCTATTCCGATGCACGGAAGTTTCTCGTGGCAGGCGTACAATGAAGAGCCAGCCTCTTACAATGATAAAACATTTACTACAGTAGGGTTGTTAGAGCAAATAAATACTACAAGGGATGCCACTGATTACTTGTGGTACTCAACAGAGTAAGTGTTATTTGAACAATTCTTTCTTCTTAACCTTTTCGTTTCGCTCTTTTTGGTAATGATGACGGATTTCTAGATTTAAACCCATATGTGCTTCTCCTTTTTCAGCATACATATTGATGCCGATGAAGGATTTTTGAGGAGTGGAAAGTATCCTGTTCTTACAGTCTTGTCAGCTGGCCATGCTATGCACGTTTTTGTTAACGGTCAACAAGCAGGTGTGTATAATATCATAGATTGAAGTTTCATCTTTCTCAATGTTCATATTAGTTTGAGAATTTGGAATTGCTATAAATTAGTTTTCTATAACAGATGACATGAGACTAGTTAGTTACTATGAATGTTTAAGAAAATGACTTTACTCCAAAGGCACTGGTGATTGTCCTCTTCGAACGTCTAGCAACGTTTTCAGAATCTAAATATATGTCGAACCTGATTAGGGTCATTTAAAGGCTGCAAAGTCTAATGAATGAAAATTAAATACTGACTCGAGCCAGTAGTTGTTGCAAAGTTCATGTTGACTCAAATCTATTTTGCCTTTTACAGGAACTGCTTATGGAAGCTTAGGCTTCCCAAAGCTAACATTTAGCAAGGGGGTGAACTTAAGGGCAGGGAACAACAAAATTACACTTCTAAGTATCGCCGTCGGTCTCCCGGTGAGTTTAGTTCTTTGCAAAAAGCGATTTACAATGGAAATCAAATGCTTTTTTCGGTTCTCATTCGGTCACTTAAATGATGAAGTTTTATGATTGTATATTGCTTTATTGATGACTTTATTATCTCTTATCATATGATTCAGAATGTGGGTCCACATTTTGAGATGTGGAACGCTGGCGTTCTTGGCCCGATTAATCTGAATGGTCTCAACGAGGGCAGAAGAGACTTGACCTGGCAGAAATGGACCTACAAGGTTCGTATAGGGTTCGGTTCTCCGGTACCATACTTTAACTGTCTGATCTCCCACCATCCCCATTATCTAATACTTTACATCTTTGCACGTTGTCAATTAGATTGGTTTGGAAGGAGAAGCAATGAGTCTTCATTCCCTCAGTGGAAGTTCCTCTGTTGAATGGATTCAGGGATCTCTCGTTGCTCAGAGGCAACCGCTAACGTGGTTCAAGGTATCTTATGTTTTAACCTTCTTATCTTGTGATCCATTAAGGTCATCAGGAACGTCTCGTTGTCGCTTCCTTACCCAAAAGTGCTTATTTCCTTTGCTTAGGCTTTTAACTCCGCCACTTACATATTTTGTGTGTTTTGATTCAGACTACTTTCAATGCCCCTGCTGGAAACTCGCCTCTGGCTTTAGATATGAGTAGCATGGGAAAAGGACAAATATGGTTAAATGGCCAGAGCGTCGGTCGCTACTGGCCTGCTTACAAGGCGTCTGGTTCTTGTGGTGACTGTGACTATACCGGTACTTATAATGAGAACAAATGCTCGAGTAACTGCGGCGAGGCGTCTCAGAGATGGTAGGCAACAAGAATACAAAATAAGCTCTAAACTCTACTTCTGCAGTTTTTCAAATTTTGGTTAACTAACTGATCTTCTATCATTGTTTTATTAGGTATCATGTCCCCCGTTCCTGGTTAAACCCGACAGGAAATCTGTTGGTTTTGTTTGAAGAATGGGGCGGTGATCCGAATGGAGTTTCTCTGGTCAGACGAGATGTAGATACCGTATGCGTTGATATCAATGAGTGGCAACCAACCCTTATGAACTGGGAGATGCAAGCCTCAGGTAAAGTCAACAAGCCCTTGAGGCCAAAAGCTCATCTGTCTTGCAGCCCTGGCCAAAAAATTTCATCGGTCAAGTTCGCCAGCTTCGGAACCCCGGAAGGCGAATGTGGAAGTTTCCGGGAGGGAAGCTGCCACGCCCATCATTCCTATGATGCTTTTCAAAGGGTAAGTAATATTTATCTTTTCTAGAATCCTCATTGCCACTTGCCCAACAATTAATATTTCGTAAGTTTGACAACTAATTATAGTAGATTCAGACGGATGTCTAACAACTAAGTTCACTTAAACAGTCAGATATAAAAATTAAAGAAATATCTATCTCTATATATGTCATGTACTCAGCTTCCATAGTGGGGTTTGCGATGTATCCATGCTCGATGCTTCTCCAAACTACAGCTGTGCCGTTGAGAGTTTAATTTTCTTTTTGTTCTTGCAGACTTGCATTGGACAGAACTTCTGCACAGTAACGGTAGCACCGGAGATGTTCGGAGGCGACCCATGTCCGAACGTGATGAAGAAACTCTCTGTTGAAGTCGTCTGCAGCTGAAGGATGTAAGTAACTCTGAATTATTGAAGTGTTTTGATAGTTTTTGGTTGAAGTTGAAAGCATAGAATGGAGGAAAACAAAACACAAAGTTCATTCATTTTGGTGGATCTCCATTGGTGAAGTTGTGCAAAATATATGACAGACTGATGGAAGAGAAGCCATAATTAAGTTTGGGAATTATGAGGAATTTGGGGACTAATGTGTAAATAGTTGGCTGTTTTTGATTGGCATTCTTACCAGCCAGTCACCAACATTATTATAGAAAAAAAAAGTTGGAAGAAATGAGATTATTGGAGGTTTGTTTTGGGTGACAAAAGCACATTGAGGTTTTAATTATTGAATCCATGTGCTTCTGTTATTCTTACTTTTCTTTTCTTTTTTAGTTCTTGAAAGAAAATGGAAGCTTCTGGCTTCTATTGAATTGTACTCTTATCATTTTTAACTTTATGATAAGTAATTGTTTGTGAAGCTCTCTCTCTCTCTCTCTCTCTCTCTCTCATATGCTTACCTTTGTATAATCTCTTTTTATTTTACTTTTGCAAGTTGGAAGATATGAACTGATAAATTGTTTTTTCTTTTCTTTTTGATGTCGGTGAGTGTCTAAGTTAGTTTATGCGTATTTTGACGATTTTGCAGGATCATTCGTTTGCTTTCGTAACACATTTGACTGACATAAAACCTATAAGAAATTATTTCTTTCGTACAAGGACACTAGATTGAATCTATAACCTTTTTTATTCTTTCTGAGCTCTTAAGTTAGCTCAACGTTAACTTAGCTTGCTAGATTGTGGACAATCATGTTAGTCCAATGAATCTAAACTTGACCATATATCCGAGAATCTGTTCGAATATGGCTTAATTGATGAGACGTACATGTGTTATGAGATTGAAGAACATTAACCTGTACTTGAGCATCTGATTTGATATCCGTAGATACGACTAATCCATGACTCGCACAAGCTTGGTACGGTTGAGTATAGTTAGAGCAGAAAGCGAATCGATAGAACAATGAGAGAACTCTGAGCTAGCAGCCATTGATTTCGCCCCTGCACTAAAACTAGGGCTTGTTGAGTTAGGATGGCATGTTGCATCAACTTTCAATTTGCATAAGTTGTTCCTTGAGTGTTGGTTGCTTCTTTAGTTCAAAATTATTTTAGCAAATGGTTGAATGAAAAGTGTTTTGGTAATAGAATTTGATTATTACCTCTAAATTTGGCAGTTTTTTTTTTTTTTTTTTTTTTTTAATATTTGTAACTATCTGTGTCAATTTGCCCACGTTGAGTATTGTTACAGACTTAAAGTATGTTTGGATTGAGATTTTAAAAAAATTTAGAATCAGTATTTAGAATGATGATTTATTTATGAGCAAGACTTATGACATGGTGGAGTGATTTTTTATGGAAAAAAAAACTTGAATTTACTCACTCTTTTATCATGTTTGCTTCTCCTAAATTAAATGCATATGGTTGGTATGTGTGTACATGCTAATAATGTTTTTGACATTCAATTGATTTACATTTATTATTAGGTATTTCTTTATCTATACATTTATTATTAGTTTTTTTTAGTACAAGTTGGGGAGGGGATAACAAACCCTACATAGATGGCATCTACTACTCTCAAATAAATTGAGAGTTAATACCGATTTCCTGGAATAACACCAAATAATAAAACCACTGCGTCACTGATCCATCGATCATTTATTATTAATATTTCTATTATTGTTTTTCGTGCTTATACGCGTATATTAAAGTCTTATATCAACATGCACAATATATATAATATTGGGTAAATTTTAAATTTAGTCCTTATATTTTGATAAAAATTAAAATTTAGTCTGTATGATTTCAAAATCTAGATTTTAGTCTTTATGATTTGAAAAAAATCTATAATTTAATAATCTCTATGGTTTAAAAAATTAGAATTTAGTCCCTAAAATTCGGTAAAATCTACAAAATAGTTCGTATGTTAGTAATTATTGGTGAATAAAATGTGTAAAATTTAGTTATTTTTGTGTTTAATGATGAGAGTGTCAGATAAGTAATTAATTGAAAAAAAAAACATAATTCATACATCACATTTACATAGGCGAATTTGAATAACATGGACAATTTTTTATATTTTATCAAACAATAAGGACTAAATTCTATTTTTTCAAACTATAGAGATTAAATTTTATATTTTTTCAAACTATAGAAATTAAATTCTATATTTCTCCAAATCATAAGGACTAAAGTCGATAATTTTAAATAATAGGGACTAAAGTTTTAATTTTCATGAAACTATAGAGACTAAATTTATGATTTATGCATTCTATTTGTAATTTAATATTCGTTTACTGTGAATGTACAAAACATTAGATTTATTGAAGAACTTTTGAATTAATTCTTAGTTAATAGCTTCAAATTTTATTTCATGTATGTTTTAAATTCAAGGCTATTGATTATAATAGACAAACATTTTAATAAAATTTCACAAATGCCTTACTAACTAAAAAAAAAAAGGGGATTTAAGGACCTACCATACCTTAACATTTAGGGCATGCAATTAATTAGAGTAGTTTTTACATCTCTTTTAAGAATTAATAGGACACTTTTAATTAATGAATGACATTCCATTAAAAACTCTACAAATACAAA
>JBBMEG010000018.1:6185205-6232544 GCA_037832605.1 Cyclanthera cordifolia
AAATCAATTCATTGGATTAGTCTTGATCAAACTAATTCTGGAGTGAGTTGTCTTAGGATCTAAGAGTGACCATTATAGGTTCTAAGTGAGATCTAAGAGTGTATTCACCATTCTAACTTAACTCTTGGTTGGAATCAAGTGTTGAGTATTACCATATTTGTGAGTTTTTACAAGGATCCTAGAAGGACCTCTAGCTTTGTAAAACCAAGCAACGTTGGAGCTTATCACATACACGAAGAAGAGAGGGAACAACCTTAGGAACTGCTCATTTAAGAGAGATTTAGGTCTCGTTCTAGAAAAGAAAAGTAGGAAAAAGATTGAGCTAGCACGTCACCTTTCTACTTGAGAGAAGGTTTGAATCCTGTCGTCTTTGAACAACAATCATTCTCGCCTATTATTGTTGGGTTTGGCTAGATGGGATAATGGGGCTAGAGCTTTCGTCAAGCAAAAAGGCTTGTGGGGAGCTTGAAAGAAACTGACATTAGGAATGTGCAGCTCACGGATGTGTAAGCTTAAAGCAGTTGTAGCTGTTCTGTGTGGAGCACGATCGACATAAGGACTTCAGTTTACGGAACGTAGCTAAAGATGTTGTCTTGAATAGAATTTATTCTTTTCTGATAGCACCTACTTTAAGTAATTATTCAATTTCCTGAGTTGATTGAGTACTGGTAGCCAATGATCTAAGGGTGGTGAAAGCGTAAGTGAAAGGGAAAGAGGCTGACATGATATAAAGAATGGCTGTGAGGAAGGTTCAATGTAATTGAAGCTCAGGCAACATGAATAAGTGGGAATGAGTAACCCGGGGTGGGTATGGGTGTTATGCCTAGAAGGCAGTCTTTCATAGGGCTTTCGAACGAAGTAGATAAGACTGTGTTTGCTTCTTATTATATAAGAAGTAATTGCAATCAGTTTTTTCCTCTATTGCCAATCCCTAGTCATTCATGAAGCTACTCAACAAAGTACTTAAGCCTGCCAGAAACAATTGGTAGAAAAAAGAGAGCACTGTTAAATAATATACAAGATAGGATTTTTTGAAGGGGTGGCAAGAAGAATTGCTTTATCAAGCAAGGAAAAGAGCTATTAAATCTGGAGTGTTTTTAGCTTGATTCTTTCTTTGCTTCCATCGCTGAGTGCATCCCCACTACCGCCCCTAACAAACTTTCTATCTAACTATTGCGATCTCTTGCTCAATGTGCTCCTTGCTCAACTTTTCGTTTCTAAGCTAGGTGACTTGAGCTTGGGGATTTTGTTTAGTTAGTAAGGGAGTAGGAAGGGGGAGTCAAAGAGTAGGAATAGATTGTAGTG
Source organism: Cyclanthera cordifolia (assembly GCA_037832605.1). NCBI lineage: Eukaryota > Viridiplantae > Streptophyta > Magnoliopsida > Cucurbitales > Cucurbitaceae > Cyclanthera > Cyclanthera cordifolia. The sequence goes on from JBBMEG010000018.1 coordinate 6,186,511, forward strand.
AATTGTTGGAGTTTCTAAGGAAAGCTATCTTCTCAAAGTAAAATCTTCAAAAGGATGGAGTTCCAGCAAAACCCTTTCTAAGGATGAGGACGTTAGTTTGGGAGTTCGCTTGAAAGAGCTGGCGTACCAAGGAAGGGGGATCTTTCAATAACTCTATTAGATCCAATGCCTAAAAGAAATTTCCAATAACGAAAGAGGAATTACATTGAAAGAAGGAGTGGCGTTATATTAGACCGATCGACTTTCCTAGTTCTAACGAATCAATTTGATTGATCGTGCAGGTGTAATAGGGCAAAAGTAAGTGAACTTCATCTCGTGCATCGACTTTTTCGACATTATCTTGTACCCAAGCAAGCACACTCATTCAAGCGCCAACCGTTGACTAGACAACAAGAAAGAAATTTTGAAAGAAAGAAGCCAAAGCGACGTACTTATCGAATTCCATTACTTCGCCAACCCAGCATTATGTTCCAACACCGGTAACTCCCACAACCACATGTTGTAACCAAGCAACTTCTGTGCCTCTCACTCGAACTGGAAGAGAAGCCGTAACAGACCAAGTAAGGGATTCGGGATTCACGGGCATTAAAGAAAAAGGAATACAAAATAGTCGTCGAAATGTTAGGGGCGAATGTACGGAAGTTTGTTTGCCTGAGTAGGAGTAGATGATTGGTTTATAGAGAGAGGTTTATGTTCCTGATGTGGGGATTTAAGGACATAGTTTCAGTGCCTTCTTTCCTGGTGTGGGAAAGGGATTGTTTACCCATCTGGGAATGGCTATCGAAAATGGTGTTGATGTTCTTTGTCCTAGAAAGGTTGGGTTGCTGGTCCCCTTTTCATTTTCTTGGGGCATGAAGCCCTCTAAGTCTTGTTCTTTTTGTATTACCATTCACTAGGAGACGAAAATGAAATCTTTCAAATCTGGTCTAATCAGGAAGAAACAAGTAAAATTAACCCGTTCCATTCGCACCACAAGCTTTTTGACTATCTGATGCTGCGAAATCGGCCAAGTACTAACTTCAGGCTTTGGGTGCAAGGGACTCACTTGCTACATTAGTTTTAGTCCCGATCAGTGGACATTAGCCCCAACCATCACATTATGTCACAGGAAGCGGGTTACCTTCCAAGTCTGATATGAACTACGAGAAAGCTTACAACAAAGCATAGGCTTACAGTGCGGAAACAACTTTCGTACCTCTATCAAATGGTAACCAATAGGTCTTGCAGATACGCTTTTACTAAAAGGAAGGATCGCAACATAAACGGGTCAGTCAGCTAATTAAATAAATGATATGCGCGACAGTTGTACTCGAAATCCCAATTAAGGCAAAGGTATTGAAAGCGAATAGACCCGGAAGATTCCAACCTTCTTGATGGAGCCAGAGCCAGGTTGGTCTGATTTACTACAACTTGTATCATTGCCTAAATCTCCATCTTTTCATGAGGCTTCCCCATTGGGACCATTGAGCGATCATAGTATAACTCTTCCATAGGAGATTCATAAGCGAAGCAGCTTTAAAGAGTTGTTGAGAGAAGTGAAGCTGCTTTACCTTGTTAACCTTATATATTTCTATATTATAAAAAGAGGTGCGAAGCGAAGCTGCTTTACCAAATGAAAGAATAAATAAGTCAATGGAATATGAAAGACAAATTGTTAAGGTGAAGAAATAAATGCTGCGAAGCGTCAGATCGAGAGGAGCAAAACGGCAAGATTGAAAAGGAGTGGATTGAATATGCTTTTCAGAGTAGTAGAGGTTCAGGATTGAATTCGACCAATAGGTTCAAGGGAAGGAAATCACAGTTTTTTCTTCACGAAACGAATTGAGTGCTGTTGATGATGCCTTAAAACTTTATGTAGTAGTACTTGACAATTCAAGATGTTTTACATGGATGACTATGGAGAATAAAGACTACTTTATCTTCCCGATCTTGTTATGTATATTCTGATTGGGTAATTTAATATAATGATGATTACTGGTTTTAGAACAACCCAGATGCCTTCTGGAGTCGGATGCCCGACCAAAGTATCAGGCAACACATACACTTAACGACTTTCTGGAAGTGGTGGGATGGCACATACTCAAATAAGGGGCTTTCCCACACTGATTTACCAAGGCTTACATCCCATCCTCCCGACCTACTGTCTTCTGACTCTTCCTCGGCAAGGGCTACAAAATCAAGGGATTGGAGTGGGGTGCACTACACAAGTCTTATGAAAGAGAGCCAAGGACTATATAATTGCAAAGGCTTTCTGGTTGATAATTCAACAGATGTTCACCTGGGGTAGACATAAGAAGTTCCAATTCCTTCTACCACCATCACTTCCTGACTCACCTACCTTTTCCTTCTTTTCTTTCTTCTTAATTTCAGCTCCTCCGAAGTCTAATATCTTTCGGATCTCGTCATTCCCCCGATTTCTGCAACTTCAGGCTCAATCCTTTCTCTTGTGGATGCGACAGATTGTAATTCTACGGCTCTTTTCACTCTGAACATTTCAAGCGTTCTTTCGTGAATCACTCTTAGCGCGCTTACTCAGTTCATATTCATTCTCAATCCAAAGGAATGTCCATTTTTTCGTGAACGTCTTGTCAGTCAACCGACAAGCAAGAATCCAATAATGCGAGTCTGACTAAGGTTAGAAGACCGAATTCTTGGATTCATATCTATTCGTCTTAGCCGGCGATTCAAACCCAACATCCCTTCCATATTGGGCGCATCTAAGAGCTTATCTTGCAAACGGAAGAACAATGTGATAACAAGCACTTTGTGATAAAATAATCAGTACCTCTAGCAAATAAGCAAGTAAACTACCTCATGACCCAACACAATATTATTCTAATATATTTCCCTTTTAAAGATGCAAAAGGATACGTCCTATCCACATAGAAAGCTTACCCTCTTCCACATACTACCAGTGGATGCTAGAACCACTATCACTTTGGCTGCAGGAGGGAATGGTTAAGTGAAACTCTCGACGTCTTCTTTTGGTAAACGAGATGTTTACCCCAGCGCTTTAGTCTTGCCTAACCGTTCGTTTGGAGATGCCTTTGTATGGTATAGCAAGCTGTGAAGCTACTTGTATCAATTTGCCCCATTTATCAAACTATCTTACGTAAGTCGGCTATTCTGATGGAAATCTTTCAATAATAGCCTTTGATGCTTTCAAAATTACAGCCCCGTAAAATGGTATTTCCCAACAGCCTACTTGAGCAATTTGCCATTCTCCCATTGATTTATATGAATATATGAAACTTTTATTTCTCATTCACAAATCCATCTTTGTTTATGCTGCTAACTCTCAGTTTGGTCCTACTTATGGTTCATTTTGTTACTAAAAACGGAGGAGGAATCTCAGTACCAAATGCATGGCTATCCTTGATAGAGCTTCTTTATGATTTCGTGCTAAACCTGGTAAACGAACAAATAGGTGGTCTTTCCTGAAATGTTAAACAAAAGTTTTTCCCTCGCATCTCAGTCACTTTTACCTTTTCGTTATTTCGTAATCCCCAGGGTATGATACCTTACAGCTTCACAATTACAAGTCATTTTCTCCTTACTTTGGGTCTTTCATTTTCTCTTTTATTGGTATTACTATAGTGGGATTTCAAAGAAATTGGCTTCATTTTTTAAGTTTCTCATTACCCGCAAGAGTCTCATTCCCGTTAGCACCTTTTTTAGTACTTGTTGAGCTAATCCCTCATTATTTTTGCTCATTAAGCTCAGGAATACGTTTATTTGCTAATATGATGGCCGGTCATAGTTCAGTAAAGATTTTAAGTGGGTCCGCTTGGACTATGCTATGTATGAATAATCTTTTCTATTTCATAGGAGATCCTGGTCCTTTATTTATAGTTCTTGCATTAACAAGTTTAGAATTAGGTGTAGCTATATCACAAGCTTAACTCTACGAACCCGAGGAAAGGTTGCACAACAGTAGTAAGGGCATTAAGACCGGAGCTTTTTGTAGTGCTAGCAGTAATGCAAGTGAATGAATCTCATCCCCTATCAAGTTCAGTGCTTACGCCCCTTTAGAGATAGCTCCGTCGCGTAAGATCCTCGAACCTACCTTACTTGAATGATGCTTTAAATCTCCATTAAAGTGGTTCTTTATTTATAATTGAAGAAAAGCAAGAGAATGAAAGGAAGCCTCCTGAGTCCGAGCTATTGGGAGGTCCCGAGTAAGATAGTTTTTTAGTCCTTCTATTAGCCATTTCCGAATCCGGGTTACAGATAGCCAAAGATAAAGCCAAGGACTCAGAATAGTAGAAGACAAAGATAGCTGCTCGAGTGGAAGAGGAAATAGCTAAGTAGGCTTTCCTTCTAAGGCCAGAAAGATAAATAAGAAGGGTAAGCCTGGGAACATAGAAAAGTGGAAGAAACAAAAAGGAGTTTCGTTGGCTTGGTAGCCCTGATAGGCGAAAAACCCGAAGAAAAGGAAAGACCAGTAGTGAAGATTATTCTTGGAGTTTTCTGAGAAAAGGCAGCCCAAAGGCAAGACCAGTAACCCGAATTTCGAATTCAAGGAAAAGGTTGTTCGAGTTAATAATGGTAGTTTACTTGCTTACTTGTATGGTAAAGAATACAAATAAAAAAAAGATCTAAGATCCGCTCCAACTTCTTGTGATTTGAGACTAGGGAGGGATGAATATAGAAAAAAAAACCAGATGATGGATGAGATTATGGAAGTACCCAGCATTTATTGCTACTACACTGTTTATTCTAGTTTCTACTGCTTTTTGACTTTCAATATAAGTATAGTATGAATCTTTAGTAAAAATTATTTTTTTTTAATGAAACTTGAAGATATCAGTGCACATCATAGCATAATCTGGACCAAGACCACGAAGAATGGAGGTAACAAGGTCAACATTTGAGATTGGTTCTAGGTGTACTACAACTGACATGACTACATCGTCATCATCATCTTCTACGACCGGGTCACGTTATCATATGATTACTCAGTCAAGGGATGTCACTAGGAAACCGAAGGTCTTCTCCGCCACTCACTACATACTCCATAGAATTGAGAACCCATCGTAATTGGTTTTCTCCAGCAGCTCTTTTTCTCTTTCAGATGGCACTGCTACGTGTGCCTACTATAGAGCAAGCCCGACTCGCGTGAGCAGGTCTGCTGGCTTTTAGTATGGCTTTTAACTTTTATGATCCTGCATGATAACAACTCGAACTCCACTTCAAGAGAAAGGCTTTGAGATCTCACATAAGCGTCGTTTGCCCGTTGCCAATAGGATCAACTTGGTTAGTAAGATTCAATTGTGAGATTCAAAAATATGAAAGTAAGGGGCCAGAAATCTTGGGATCAAATGTTCTAAAGGACTGTAAATCCTTGCTCCTAGGATCCAAGAAGGGGTTTTAGGAAGGACTCCAAATCCATCCAAATTACCTAACTTACCCTACTATTGTGGAAAAGGCTGAAGATACTATGTATCAAGACTTGCGATAAGATTTGAGTGTTCAGTCATTCAATATTTGATGGGTTATTCTTTATTTTCTATTCGTGGTTCCTCTCCTAACTCTCAATTTCAACCTTTAGACTAGTCCATTTTCACACCCTAATCTCTATAAAGACATGAGCAAGATCTAGCAACGCAGTCTAGGCACAAATCATTGGTATTGGATGCATCGTTAGGTTGTGCCGAGTCAAATCAGCTCTATTTTTTCCGTTGCAGAAAAGAGATCCCTTCCCCCACCTTTGCTTCATAAATGATGAATATGAAGTCCATTGGGGCAGCAGGTACTATGGATACTCTAACTCCCGATCGGGTTGCCTTTCCAGGTCTTGCCGGTGTAGCCTGTAGGTCGTGTTGTGCCTTGAGATGGCCGTCTCCTTGCCCCCTTAGTCGCGGAATCCACTCCCCGGTTGTCGCTCTAATGCGTCTGGCCCGTCCTCTAGGCACTTTGGAAGGCAGGGAGTATGACAATGTACAAGCTTCCCTTTACTCCATAGGGCCTTCTCATCAGTTGTAGGGTTTAGTGGCTCAAAATTGACTTGCCTTCGCCAAAAGGCCTCATCTCTAAAAGCCCGGCTCGCGAGGCATCCCTCCTGCAGTATGGTTCCAAACCTCGCCTCGCTCTTGTGACATGCTATCTTTCCTCTCTTCATTCCTAAGTCAAGGGTGAGTCTCATACGTCAGATTTTGGATCGCGGTCTGACGCACTAATCCCTACAGGTGTCAGTAGTAGGTCGGTCGCCCTACCTAAACCAATCATCATATCAGTCCCTAGGCCCCATTGTTAGAAAGGCTCGGCTTCAAATCTGTATGTGGAGCTTCCGCCTTATACGACTCCTCTAGGAATGGAGGTAGGCCCAACCCAAGCTTGTGCGGTTTTAAGGCTGTTGTACACGACCTCATAAAAAAACCAATAACGAATAGTCGTCCTGGGTGTGGTCATCGTGGGTAGCGAGCATGAGTTGAAGGTATATAGAAAAAGGCGGGTGGTCAGCCCAAAAGTACTCTACCATATTTCTTCATTTTCTTCCTAAGGAGCGTAAGAGCTAGCGTTTTGTTAAAGACTAGTAGTTAGACAATCAGGAGTAAAGGCCTAGCAGTAACATGTACCAATAACAATAACGGGGATAGCTTGGATACTTGTCTTCCCCGGGATATAGGGGGTTCTCTTTTCAGTAAAAACAGGTTATAGTGTAAAGAGTAAACTATCTGACAAGGCTATTCTTATTAGTGCTACTAAGACTTCCGTCCTAACGAGCTAAAGTGTTGTAACATTATCAAGCTAGCCATCATGATAAAAGGAAAAATCTGTGGTTTTTATCCAATTGCAGAAATGCCATCCATTGGGCAAGCGAATAGTTCCTAGGGAGAATCTATATCTAATAAATACTTATCATTGTATTAAGAAGTTAGGTCAGGAAAGCCAGTAAAGCCAGCATGTGGGAATAATCTTTCATCCCGATCAATTCTAGTAGTAAGCCTATCTATAGTACAGTTCTAAGCCCTTCTAGTTCAATTCCTTTGCCCCCTCCCTCGCCCTATCCGTCCTTAAAAGCCCTAGAAAATGGTCATAGAAGCCTTATCTACTTGGACATCGAAATCGAAAGCCAGAGAGGAGCGCTTCTAGTCTCAAACCACTAGTCTTTAGCAGCTTTATTCGATAGATGTGGATTGACAGATTATGGGTCCCTAATTGGACATGTGGCTAACATTACTACGACTGGCACTATGACTCGTTGGAAGTGCCTCATCATACCCCTATGGAAGTTCTCTTGGTCTAACCCCCTAGCTTCCTTATGTCCATCTTCTGTCGCTCTTTTGTCCGAGGTAGCTAGTATATAGCTCTAAGTATCCTCCGAAAGCTCATAGTAGTTCGAATATCGAAATGAAAACAACATTTATCCCAGAACACTAAGGACTTAGACAAAGAAAGTTTCTTCCCCAAGTGTTTTTCAGTCCTTCATATGTGATTTCTGAACACAGTCTTGCTGCTTTACTCCTCTCTTTAACTTAAGAGTTTCTTGTGGAACCTTTACAGTCGAGTATATTCTATCCTCTCGTACATGCTTAAAGAAATCCATTACCATAACAAAAAGAGGGAAGTATGCGCTATCGAGGAAGTAGTTACATTAAGATGCTTATCACCTGAGGTAAGTAAGGATTCTCTCCACTCCATAACTCAAAAGAAAAGAAAGAACCATAACTGCCAGCTGCAAATATATATAAAAGATATAGGATCTTGGAACCACCAAAGTGGATCGAGCACCGCTAATGTAGAAGGATGTAGGACCAGCAAGCCGGACATTCTTTAGTAAAAGATTGCGCCTCTTACCCATGTCACTGAGACCGAAGTACTGATACCATACAATCAAGACATAGCTAGACATATATGATTTAACCCCTGAAAAAGGAAGACAACAATGTCGCTTCTATCTCATACATCTGCTTTATTAGGATTGCTTGACTGGACCATCTAGCTAGAGGTGTCGTTGGCCGAGGAAGAGGAGAATCCAGTTTTTTGGCTTAAAAGGCCGGGTACCCAAAAACTATACTTAGTTTTAAGGAGAAAAGAAAAAATGAACATATTTTAGCAAAAACCTTTAACAACAAAATACTACTTATTAGACGTTAACGACACGATCCCGAGAGGCGAGAACTCTTCTTACAAAACTCTTGCAGCAGACATAAGAACAAGAAAACATAGAAGATGATAGTAAGAAGAAAGTAGGGGATGCCCTTAGCAAAAACTTAGATCAGTAGGATTCCCTCTTAGATGTGAGGCAACCGCATAATCTAGAGCAAGAGGAACTCCATTAACTCAATCAATTCAAGCTTTTTCTATGAAAAAAAGAGCGGGAAAAGAAAAGTGTCGATTGCAGCTCCTCGCCTTCAGGTGAAGCTCATGGCCTAAGATACTTGTATTGAATAGCCTTTCAAAGAAAAGAAAAAGAACATTTAGGGAAAAGGAAAAAGGGAACCTTGAATCAAGAGATAAAATAAGCCCAAAAAGACAAGGGCTGGTGAACGAGGCTGTTTAAGTTGACCGAGAATTCATTCACAAATCCCAAATCTATGCCAATTTAAGGGGGGTTGATGATCACCAACTATTTTTCGTAGCCCCACTTATTGTAACTACTTCCTGGAAGTTAGACCATCATGAACTAAACTGAAGAACAACCTAGAAGAATAAGTAGTTGACATAGCTCAATAGCTACTTGGCTCTGAAACTACTCAATCCACAACTGCAAGAGAGATTTGATTTAGGCCGACTTTGTCCTAGCTAGACCGATTAACAACTACTTATTCTATATAATAATAAGAATGAGGAAAGACACAATTCACTTTCGTAGCACCCTAGTTCAAACGAAGACTTCTTTTCCCTTATGGTCTCGTAGCTTTTGTACCTTTTCTTTCACAAGGGAAATACAAAGGAACTGACGCTACGCTTTGCTTTGCTTCGCGGATAGACTTAACTTTGTAAACTCTAGTTTTTCAGTATTGGTTGAGACTATGTATCTTTTTTTTATCAAAGTATGGATTTCTCAAGTCTATATTTCATTTCCTTTAACCTTTAATTAAAAGATTGAAATGGGCTATAACTCGATAAAGTGGCTTTTGCTCCCCTTGCTTCCCTTTTTGCATTTCCTTTACATTATGTGGGGTGGGAAAAATAGTTGAAAACCTTTTAACCAAGGTAAAGAAGCAAAGCCCTACAACTCTTAAGAGACTGGGTACCGATCCTTCTTTCTTCTCTTTAACCTTCCCCGAGTTGAACAGCTTGAAAGGTCTCTGTCTAATGCTTTCTCACCTCGTATACTAGGGAAATATAGAAAAAAGGTAAACATTCAACTCTAAAACTCCTGATACAACTGATGCTACACTTCTATCCTCTCTACAACTCATGAAAGAGCATATTCAATCCTTCTCCTTCGTAAACTCTTAAGAGCAGCTTCAACCTCTGACAAGCTCATTGTAGATCCTAAACTCTTGAAATATAGAAAGGAGAGCTTAAATCACTCACTCTAAAGAAAGTCATTTTACAGGATTACACGGGAAAGAGATAGTTGAAAACGAAAGAAGAAAGTTAGATATGAGAAAGCAGCTTATCTTCGCTCTTCAGCCAGAATAAGAAAGTCAAGACTATGTACCAAACCCGTTAAGGAAAGCTGCTGAGCTGAGCTGATTGACTTATTTATTAACATTAACCTCTACAACAGGGGAAATATAGAAACTCAAACAGAGCCTTACAGCTTATAACCAAACCATTTTCTTCTCTTGAACTACGTATACAACTCAAAATAGAAGAAGGAAGCTGATACGACTCTTGAAATAGGGGAAGCTATAAATTCAACTCTTTGGAGCTGAGCAAGTTGAAGTATTGGTCGAGACTTTGTACCTTGACTTCGTAACCTCTAATAGTCTCGATTCCTGTTACATCTTTCCTGTAAAGTAGCTTATAACCTCAGAGAGTAAGGCCACATCTATCCTTTACAGTCAAGACTATGTACCAAACCTGATTTTCTCGGTCGATTGGCTTTGAACCTCTTAAGATCCTTTCCATTCGTCGAGCTTATTCCATTCCTTTCTTCTCATTTAAAGCATATGAGCTCCTGAACCTCGTAAACATGGAGCTTTTCCTTCCTCTTTTGCTTTTCTAAAAAACTCTTTATTTAAAGATGCAAAGTCAAGGTACTTGAATATCTTATGAAGGTCTCGCTACTTGAATATTCAACCTCGAGTAAAACAAAGGAAATTGGCTTTGCACTTTCCTTTCGCTCGTAAACATAGAGCTCATTTACTTAAGAGCTATTTCACTCCTCTCCCTATCGGGAATATAGTCTTCGCTCCTTTATAGTCTTGAACAAGATCTGACGGGTAAAGTTTCTTGAAAGGTCGAGCGGGCACCAAATACAATTCTTCGGCAGCTTTACCAGCAGTAGCTAGCTTTGCTGCGCTTGCTTGGCTACGCTTCACTGCGCTTCTTTCCAGAACTTGTAATATAATATATATATATATAATATATAAACTCGGTAAAGATTCCACTCTTCGGCCGGCTGGCAGCTTCGCTTCTTGACTTATTAACCTCTACAACTACGATAGAAGTACTTGACTGTTAAGGTTTCGGAGGTGTGTTAGAAGCTTGGGGAGAGGATAGAAGACAAAGTTTCCTTCTTTCTTTCTTCTATTACAGGTGCAAAGCTACTCGACTGAGGTAATGAAGAAGAGGGAGAGGAACTTTGTCAAGACGTAACAGGATTAGAGACGGTAATAGCATGAGACAGTAAAGGATTAGAGAAGATAGAAGCCTTATTGCTTTCCTGAGTTTATGAGGTGAAGAAAGAAGCTCAACTGTAAAGATTCTTCATTGAATATGCTCTTTCAGGAGTTGTAGAGAGGATAGAAGTCGACTATAAAGGTTCTGGAATGAAGAAAGCTTTCTTTCAACCGGCAGATAGGGTTGAAGCAGCGAGACTGAGCTTCGCCACTTTCCCTTTTCAAAATACAAGAAAATGAACAAAAATATGGGGTTTTATAAAATTAGTGTATATATTAGCATTAGCAGATGCCTTCTAATTAGATTGAGTAATACGAACATTAAGCGAAGCAAGGGAAGATAGAAGAAGATCGAGACCACTAAGCGTAATCCCGTTAGCCAATGAAAGGACTACCTTTCGGGGAAGAAAATAAGCGATGTCATTTAGCTGTTGGAGTATGGGCATTAGGAGATTACGGCTCAGGGCATGGCATTAGATTAGGGAAATGCTCTTTTGAATGAATCCTAAGAACAATATGAATGCTTTCAATGGCCAGAAGGGAGGAGAGGATCCCCGGTTATATGATTGTTGGTTACGAGTTTCATTGTAAGCAAGATCCCCAGCTATTGAATCTGTTGTCGACTTTGCCAGGTTCTAGGGACTCCCCTTCTTCTTTTTTCAAAATGGGAAGAATAGCGTAGTCAAAGTAGGCCAAGTCAGTAGCCTTTTCTTCCAATCTTGGGAGAAGGGCATGAATATGACTAAATAGTTGGCGCCTTAGCTAGGCCATTTTCTTGCTGTCGTCGATCTTCGACCAATCAATAAAGGGGTGTCTTAGGGTTGATTCCACCAATGTCTGTTTAGGGTAAGGCGGTTTAGGGTGAGGGTTGATCTTTGAGTGCATGGGTGACTCACCGACAAGTTGAGAGATATCAATAATTGAAAAAATAGGTCATACCAGATGTCAAATTCAACTAAACTACACAACAATAGGGCGGCCAAGAACAACTACGGTAGAGCGGTTTATGTATGAATGTCTCCGGACTTTCTTCTTTCTCTTACAAAAGATGCAGATTATTATCTCTCTCATTGGAGAAATTCGAATCCTCCTTGATCTCTTTATTTTACAAAAGATGCAGATTATTATCTCTCTCTCGTTGGACTTTCTTCCTTATTTTACAAAAAGTGCGTATTGCGCGTCAAGAAGGAGATCAGATCAAGAAGCCGAGGGCCCAATGTGGCTTTATTAAGCCGGTAACCTGACCAACTAAGATCCATTCTTGCACGTGAGGTGAGCCATGCCATTTCGCTAAGCGGGGAAGAACAATGAATGGATTTTTTAATATTTAACAAAATGGAGTCGAGCATAGAATCACGCCGCTGAATCGTCTCAATCACTACTTTTCCCTGAAGATGGATCAAATTCCCTTTTCTTTTTTATTAGTTCTAATTGATCGTTATGCAAACAACTATCGGCTTTCGTACGAACTCAAACTTTAGACAAAAAGGGAAATTTGGATTCAAATCACACAAAAGGAATACCTCAAGTCCCTCTCACGTTGGTCGAGTACATAAATGACCTCTCGTTCTCAAGCCCGGGGTCAGCTACCATAACCATATGTTCTTCTGCTGCCCCAGCTTGATTTTCATTCTTGAGTTTCTCCCCATTCCTGATATCTTAAAGACAACTTCTCGCTGGATTTCCTGTATCAGACTAGGGCATCCAAGTGTCTTTGAAGAGCCCTTGAGGGTAGCTGCGGTTCAAGCCAGTAAGTAGATCTCTACTGAAAGGCTCTGGCTAGTAATGAGGTAGCTTCTGTCTTTGGCTTCCAACTCATCTTTTTTCTCTCCAATTGGTAGTTTCTTCCTGCTATTTCTTTTTCTCTTTAGGTCTTTTGAAATGCGGAGTTTCCTAAAGGGTAGTCTTCTACAGAAGGCTCGAGAAGGGAGGATCCGTACCTTTTAGTCTTTAGCTTCCTTTCTCTCTTTAGTCCTAGATTTTTTTGGAGTAAGGTCTGCTTGTTACCCCTCTTTTGTTTTATCATCCTTTTGTTGAATCGAAAGCACATGGTAGGAAACAATTAGAAAACATATAACCCTTGAGTGAGTTCGCAGTAGTTGGATGATATCGAGACATGGCCCAAGGTAGGAAAAAAGTGTATTCGGGTAGGATGGTGACCCAAGCGAGAGACTAATAGCTTCACGTGCTTCTTCTTTCACTAGCATTTCTTGTTGTTGATGCTGCTTGCACCTTCTCGTCGAATAGGTAGTCTCGCTTTCCAGTTAGGTCTCTCTTCCCAGTCTATCTTTCTTGGGTCATTCTACTGTGTATACCGAGTGAGTAGTCCCGTCCTTCGTATCGAGGAAGCAAGGCTGCGAACCGCTGTGCTAACAAAGAAAGCTCATGCATCTTGCGCCAAGGAAGTCAGACTTATCATTAGTATTTTAAATGCGTTGTTGTCTTGTCAATTAGCCTTGTCTGATCATTTCTTTTTTAGGCTTTATCGGTATTTAGGTGTTTGTTTCTTTCTCTTACGTGATTTCGCCCGCCCGTTCCATTTCTTTGCCAAAGGAAATGGGATGAGAACCCATGATAAAATCTTCTTCTATGTCGATTTAGCAAACCAATGCCTTAAGCCACTCAACCATCCCTCTAGGAAGACAAGAAGAGGGTTAAAGTGAAGGGCTATCTGATCTGATCACCTTATGATATGAAGGAGGCAAGGCGAATAGCAAGCGATAGAACATGCTCGTGTACGAAAGCACAGGGGTGCTACCAAAAAAAGAGATCCAAAAGTGCATGAGAGGAACAAATAAGCTTTCTTTGTTCGTACCTTTTATCCATCCTTTGTTACAGAAGTGGAAGGATCTGTTCCTGGAATAACCTGTGCTAGTGACTTGACTGTTGAAGGAGGCACATTTATGTGAAATGTTCACGTAGAAGCTCCTATTTCATCTGCTGGTATGGACAAAGCTCTTGGGATCTTATCAGCTTCAAAGGTTGGAGGAGGTTAATCAATAGGGAAATCCGCGGGTATCGAATCTTCCTTTATCAAATTTTTTTTTTTCATTATATCATGGATATCATATATTCATTTTTCAACTAAACAAGGATCCGACTCAATTCAATAGAAACTGAATTTCTACCCTGTGTGGTATTGTATTGGAGCTTAGGCCACTAGAACGCGTCTTTTTTAGTAGTTTTCCATCGGAACTGCTACTTGAACTAAAAAGCATACTACTTATATAATAATTATTCATGTGCACATCTCGTAGGCAAGGAAAAAGATTCGTTGAAAAAAAGAAATCGGTTAGTCGACGACTTGGTTTTCAATGAATCTCGTACAATAAAGTATCTGTCCTATATGTTCACAGTTCTAACTCTCTTCGACTGCAAACTCTTAGCAATATCCTTTCTTATATACTTGTAGTTCAGTTCAAGCCCTAGTTTCAAATCGAGTCTCGACATGAAGATTGTACTAGCTAGGCGAAATGGCAATTTACTCACTTTGGACGAAAGAAAGATCTCGTATAGATATTAGATATAGATCTCATATATATCTCCATCCGGATGAAATAAATCAGATGGGATCTCACAAGCCGAATGAAACTCATTGCATCATCAGCAACACTAACAAAGAAGTGGAGCGAGTCAGGTCAAGTATATTGATAAGTTTTTTTAAAATCTGACCTGTGGGTTAGGCTAGATAAGGTTCAATGAAATTGACTTGAAACAGTGTGTGTATCTACGGTTCTTTAATATGTAACTTTTATAGGAATTTCTGGAGAAACTACTTGTATCTACGGTTCTTTAGAATGTAACTTTTATAGGAATTTCTGGAGAAACTGCTTGTTATAGGATAGCGAGCCACAAAATTGATCATATCAGGCCACATGGTAAGCTAATTAACTCATTTGTGAACGAGAAATGGGTTATGTATCGATAGGGGAAGGTTCTTTCTTTAGGAAGGAGATGGGCTTTATTTTCTAGTCAGGGTAGCCCTCTTATGCTTGCAAGAATTAGTTCATCTTTTCGTTCAGTGAGGCTTTCAAGCCCTGCCCGTGTGCTTTACCCGTAGGTCAATGAAATGTTCATTCTTAGCTTTCTTCTACGCCTTGGAATTCACTTCTTATAGAGTTCATATTCTAGTATCTCACTTTCTAGAGTGAGGAGTTAATTAGCTCATGAAGAATGAGAAGTAGCGATTTTAGCTCATCTTGATTAGAGTTAGAAGTTCATGATCAAGTAGATTTATAGCAAATAGGCATTGACTTAGTTGCGTAGTGGATTCTAATCTCGATGTTAATGCGACGCAACTTACCGGTTCCAATCGCACGCACCATAGAAGAGGGATGAGAGTAAAGGATGATCGGGAAAATCGTCTCGTTAAGTTGTATCTCTCATGGTTCACATTGTCTAAGCAGATTTCGCTAGCAAAGTGAGTCGACAGACTTTTGAATCCATTGTAAGTGAGCCTATCGATAATGAGAAACTAATACGAGTAATCCTCGAGATAAATAATTTTCGGCTGTATAAGCGTTACTTACCCTAGTTGGCCACTACTCCCATTATGCAGAGAATGACATGGATGCCAACATGGAAATCTCTTCCGAACAGTGTGAAACCAAAAGGATATGGTCATCCGTCATTTTTTCACGAACTTTGTCGATGAAATTCTTTCGTACGGAATCCGGGACCTAATACATACAAAGACGGAATGGATTACCTCTGATGCAAATAAAAAAAAATCAATTTAGGGAAAGTATTCTTAAAGGATCTTTAGAATTTCCTTGAATCTATCGCTCTCTGCACCATTTCTTTATAAATCGTCATTAATAGACATATATCTTGTGCATCACTCATCTTTTCTCATTTGATGGTGGATTTTCCGCCACCTGTAATCACTAACTTTAACTTGGGACGAGGCAGTAGTCTATTTTGAGACTACTGCAAGTGCGTGCTATTGACCGTCTACCTCCATTTGGGAAACTCAAGACTCTCATTGGCCATGAGGCTTTTTTAGTTATTCTAGACTGCATCAGTGGTCTTTGATCCATAGCCAAGATAAAATAAGTCCGTGAAGAAGCAAGAAAGAGGTGATGATGTGATTCCTTATATACATGTGTCTGTGTAGCTTGGCAAGTCTACTTCTAAATCTGTTGACCTATCTTTATCTGTGTCTTCTTCTAGGTTGGCTGACCCTCGTCTTGTTTGAGTTTATGATATTCCCCGCTCGGTCGAGCTTTTTTAGGTAGAAGCAAATGGTTAGATGAGAAGAAGTAAGAGCAAAAGTAAGAATAGACAAAGAAGTCCACTCCTCTGGAGGTTGAGGATGAGGAAGTGATGAGGACGACGATGCTCGTGCAAGATAAGATGACGACTGGCTAACTTATCCAATAGACGGACACTTTGATCGTGCAATTTCAGTCGCAATGAAGGACTATCGTCAATGCGGCTGGAGCCGCTAGCAAGTATTCTTAATCGGCAAAGCCTAGATCCCATGGTTAAAGTTTTCCCTTTTTGAAGAAAGAGCGGACGTCACTCGTCTATATCAAATTGATAAACATCATATATATATAAGTCAGAAAATAAGAATAGATAAAAAGTTTCCAAGTAAAAGACTCTCTATTCCTTTTCAGGCCTGAACGTAGTGCCTTTCTTTCACTTCATAAATTAGGGCCGGAAATGGACTCGTTCTTAAAAAGAGAGATAACTTGCACTTAAGTATAGAAGCAGTAGATAAATAGGCAACTACTTCAACTATTGTATTGAACTACCCCTTGTTCGCTTTCTGCTTCTTTACCTCGTAAACGTACAAGAAAATATGGCTATCACCTTACTATAGGAGTTGAGTTAAAGAGCATGAAGGTTTACGTATTTGACTGTTTGGGTTTGAGGGTTAGATAAAGATCATCCCTTTCAAGGGTGAGGGGGAATCTCTTCTTTACCTGATTCTTTCTTTCCTACCGGATTCTCTTGCTACTAAACTAGAGGAAACTCCCTCCAATGTCGTGGGATATTTCCTTTATTAACTAGGGGTTCCTTTCCTGACTATGGAACTATTAGACAAAGAAAGGTTAGTTGAAACAGCTTAATGAAGCCGTAAGCGAACCCATATCCTTATTCGCGGTATCAGTTCCTACGCTCCCTACCGATTAAGCTAGTAACATCTTCCTTCGATCTTCCTCCAGATTCTCTTTCTATTGAGGCAACATCTTTGAAGATCTCCCGACTCCACTGATGACTATCTCCTTCCTTCGGAATCCTCTCCTTGACGTATTTTTGGTTCCCTACATTAGTCAATATTTGATTCGAGCGAAACTCCTATTTCTTCGCTAACAACTATTGGTTTTGGCTTAGTCGAGAAAAACGCCCTCACAGCCAAAGAGAGAAATATTTCATTTCCAAAGAGAGGGATGAATCATTCCATCTTTCAAGAACTAGCTAATATCCGGATTAGTCCTCAGATGTTGAAATTGACCCCTAATCTAAGGGCATCCTATCTCTCCTCTCTTTCGAGGCCCTCTGCGGAGTGTTGAGTTACTTCTCCACCTGTCCTAACTATTTTTCCTAAACATGATCGTGTTCCTGCTCCTCTCTTGCTTTTGTTGAGGTGGGAACCCCCGCCTCCCTTTTTCGTCGAGTAGCCCAAACTCCTCTCTAGTGGAGCTTCCTTCTTTGTTTCCTCTCCTGCTGACTTAAGGGAAGGGCTGGTCTGACTACCTTAGTTACTCGAGCCTCAATTGCATCGAAGCATGCTGTTCAAGGCAACCTTTCGTCTGACGAAAAGGTAGCATATGAATGAACAGAAAAGGAATAAGTTGAGGCTCTAAAGGAGAAGGTAATTCCACTACAGGAAATGAAACTGCTGGTTATAAAACAACAGGTGAAAGGGAAGGTAAAATATCATCTTCCCCTGCCTGTTAAGCTAAATAGGGCTGGAGCTCTAGTAACTCTTCCATCTGAAAAACAAGTAAACCTTTCCGAAGGAATAGTCTCTCTAGTTGTAGAATATCTAGTAACTCTTCTTCCATCTTCAAGTTAGGTTTTAAAAAATTCAAAGGAGTTGGAGAAGACAATGTTCCATCAGAAACTGATCTTAATCAACTCTTAAAGCATCAAATAAATCAACTGTAAATTCTGTAGCTGCAGTTGCTTTTCTTGCTTTAACTCCAGGAAATGAAGCCTTTACAAGAGGGAATAGGGCTTCCTCATAGGCTTATCTATCCCATGAGAAACATATTTGAGACTAAGCTAGCAGACTTTCTTAGAGACCTTACTTTCGATATGTAATACACTATAATAGAAGAGAGTGGTAGTCGAGGAATAGGACTATTCTTATAGGGAAGGAGCTCTTATTTAGTCTTTTGCTTAGGTAAGATAGGATAGTGCTTTTGCTTGGCCGAGGGATGGGTTTAGGAGCTAAGGTTCTCTGAGGTTGGAATAGGGAGTTAGCTGCATCTGAGGAATCAAGGGAAAGTTCTAACGCTTCAAGTCTTCCGACTTCTGTTAAATGAACCTTCAGAAGTAGCTCTTGCTCTAGTTGCGAGATCGACTGTAACTACTGGCAATTCATTCACTATCAACGGAATAAGAAAGAGAAATACCTCTAATGGAATAATTTTAGTAAGTTTCAATTATAGTTGCAGTATCGGAAGAAGAAAATAAAGCTTACCATAGAGCTCTAGCTCTAGTAGGTGTTGTAGGAGTGAAAGAAAGTGAGAGTAGGCCAATGGCTAGGAGTTCGATTGGGAGAAGACTTTTTAGGACTACTACTATTGCTAGGAAAAATAGGTGTAATGCTAATATCTATAAAGATTTACGGGAAATTATTCGACTATGGCACCTATGTGTTTTCGAGGGTAGGTAGTTCTTGCTTTCGTTGACCGAGATATCGTCAAAAAAAAGCCCAACTTCACATATGCCTCTTTCATAAGTATAGAATCGAGAAGTTGACCTCTAGGGAGGGGGCTTCGGTCTTGCCTTAACTCCTTTATTGAAGTAGCATTGAACCTCGACCTTTGACTTCTGCAAAAGAAAAGGAAAATGGTCTCAACCTGACCTTGCCTGGGCTACTAGAGTCAAGATACCTTATTTTATTTCTTCTGAAGGAGTGAGAACCATTTCTACTGTACCTCTCAATTTCGTGGGTTGACATGTTCTATTCTATTAGGATTGGGGAACCACCCACTCGGAGTCTCATAAGCATATACCTAGGACCTAGGACTTGAAGGCATAACCAATGAAGAATTCCTACTGACGTAACCGGGTTAACACAATCGACGTCTTTGCCTTGTAATGAACCTGAAGAATAAATAATCAAGTCCCTTCTTCAGAAACGTCACGTCCTATAACCTATGCCTCTTTAGAAGAGGTGAGGACTTTGATCGGAGCATACATTTCCTCCGGGTGATATTACAGCAATAGCAACATCAACATCTACATGTTATGCCTATGCTCTTCAACAGTCTCACTCTTCTCTTTAGAGTGGGGTGGGGACCCATACTTCACTTCTGGAATGGAAAATAGAATGAGCATCGAAGGGTCATTCTTTTCATCAATTATAAAACGTCAACACAAAGTTCTAATAAGACCCTCAAATCCTTTAGACTAACTAGATAGAGAGTAAGGGTGCAAGCTCAGACATCATAGATTTTCATTTTAACTTCAATTGCATACTAGGATTCGAAAGATTCATTCTGAGCTTTTCCAACCTGTATGATTAAAGACCCTACGACGTATGCCTTTCCTTTCTCGATTTCCTCTTTCTGTTTTTATCGCCCTACTTCTAAAGAGAGAGAGTTTCGGGAAAGCAAGTGATGAGATATGTCTTTCGGATGCCATTACCTTGTTGCTAGCATCGTGATCGATGTAGATTCTTCCTCTCTAGAGCCCTGACTAGTCTTGATTGAAATTCATACCCTTGTGCGCACAAGTTATACTTTTTGTGTCATGTCCGCTCTCATTACACAAATGATATGGTAACTCTTTCTCCTAAGCTCTACATTTTAGCGAAACTGTTCGGCCACATTCTCTACCGACCTCTAGATTTCCTTGAGAAAAGCATCAGTCTTTTCCTTCCCCCCGGCTTCACACTTACCGTACTTCCAGAAAATAGAACTAGTTTTCGAGGAAGCTGCAGGATCTTATCTTTCAAAAAGTGGAATGCAAAATGACTTCAAAAAGATCAAACCTCAGTGCAAAAGAAAAGTCTGGGATCATGTCCCTTGGACGACTTTGAGAAATGGAAAAATGTGGTGTGGAATCAGTCCCTACTCCTAGACCTCCTTCTCCTACTCCTTCCTTTCCCCATGTGATGTGGAATCCGTCCCTACTTTGATTTGGCTCTTTCTGTAACAACCTACCAGGAAAGAGTTGGGGGAACGAACATCAAAAGTCCCACACCATATTCTGGTCAATCCGCACCCTATGTCCATAAATCATCCTTTTTCTTCTTCTTAACTACAGGGTTAACGCTTTCTAAAGATGGAATAGTTATAGGAAAAAAGAAACCTTGCCCTTAGCTTTGGTACTTTAGATAGCTATTCCGAGAAAGAGGCTAGGCCTCTCGCCCAATAACACTTCTCGGCTTTCAATAAATTCATATTCCTACTTATGATTCCAAACTCATATCCGTAGATGTTAAACTGCTTGAGACGGTTCTAAGAGTTTTTGTCTCTACGAACGGTTCGTTGGCATACTTTTTTTCTGGGCCACCCTTGTGGAAGATATTTAATGAGTAGGGGTTCTTTCGTATTTTTTGAATTCGAGGTACTTTGTCATAAAGAGAGTAATTAGCCGAAAAGCAGAAGATGTCATACTGTCACTTGCGAGATGTCATGCAGATAGAAGGTTTGAACAAAGAGAGCTAGTTCAGACGCCGGATGTAGCTACGCTCTAGTTTCTCTTTCCTTGATCCTAAAGTTCGATATCCTTTCTTCGAGAAGAATCAGCCTATTGTGACTCAAACCATTCAGAATAAACCATTCCTATCTACTCATCTTTGGTTCTGTGAGTTATGTTCCATTTCGTAAGCAAGTGAACCTAAAGACAACTATTCTAACTATTTAGCCATAATGACCTTAAAACACACTATGTCCAATACGTTAAGAGTTGAGTAGCGTTCTCTTAACACAACCTGATCTTGTAGGCCGTTAAACATAAGCAGTAGGATACACGCTTCCCCCTATTGTCATTTTGACAGAGTTACTTTAACGAAATTTTTCGTAGGATTCGAATATTCCCAGCCATTTGGCTATAAACAACTGAGAATATACTCAACCAGGCACCATGTGTTTTCTCTTATGTCGTCAGTCAAGATTCCATGAGATTAGATAGC
Source organism: Cyclanthera cordifolia (assembly GCA_037832605.1). Lineage (NCBI taxonomy): Eukaryota > Viridiplantae > Streptophyta > Magnoliopsida > Cucurbitales > Cucurbitaceae > Cyclanthera > Cyclanthera cordifolia. The sequence goes on from JBBMEG010000018.1 coordinate 6,207,574, forward strand.
TCGTTATAAAGTACCCTAACCCCATCAACGATGTGGTGAAGGGTCATTCCAGCAAGTACCCATGATTAACTATCAATGCAACTGCACTTAGTGTAGTGTTACATATCACAATAACCTCGTGAAAGACCAGATTCAACTAAGACTTTTCGAGTTTTCTCTACTACGAACTCTGTTTTACTGGCAAGAAAGAGCAGAACTAGTGCCTTTCCTGTGGTAAGGTAAGAGAAGAACACTAGTGGTACTACAACATGAAAGATTTCCATTTGAACCGAGTACGTACTTCGCTAAACAACTGGTTTCCCTGCCTTGAGTATGGATCTCACGACCGAAAATTTTACCCCTCCCCTAGCACCCCGTGTGGGTTACCACAGCCACTCAGTCGAGTAGTAGGGTTTACCTCACCAAATGGGACTAAGGGTTACAAGGCCTAGAAATAACTGGGAAGTGAAAAAGGAGAGTTCCATCTGTGGTGTATTTCAACTAGAGTCCCAGCACCAATGTTGACGATTGGAATCTTGTTTGCTCAATGAGAATTCCTGTTGTTTTCCCAATCGTCTGTAACCGGCAAGTACTCCTAGTTAATAAGACAAACTCATGTGCCAAGCTGTGGAGCCAACTTTCCTAAGGTTAGTAGCTTCTTTGCGAGAACATTACTACATCTCACCAAAGTTCTTTGTTACTACCATATTGTTGTTTAGCTTCCTCTAGCTCTCCGCCGGTTGAAGAGCTTTCTCTATTTCCCGTATTGACCTGGTGAAAGAGTTCAGATCGGGCAGAAACAGCTCAACTCAGGTGGAGAAGGAATCTTCAGACAATAGAGAGGATAGAAGAAGCTTTACCGAGATCTGCTTAGCTTCCGGTGGAAGAGGGGAATGGACAAGGATAGTAGTCTTGACTAAGTCAAAGAAGGTTCAGGTTAAAAGCGCTACAACCTATTTCAAGAGTTTCAGAGGGTCCATAAGGAAAGGTACTTTGTCTTCTGGTTCGGAGCGAGGGAAAGGAACAAAGACAGGTTCTTAGCTTTGCCACTTGACTCTAGTCCAAAAGGTGTAGATGGAAAAGAAGCTGCAAGACCAAAGGGAGAAGGTACAAAGCAAAGCCTATTTCCTTTGTTTACTCAGTTCTGGAGAAGAAAGAAGGAAAGCGTCAGACACTTATCAAGCTTCTTTACCGAAAGAAACCTAGCCTATTTCCCTTGTTTACTCGGTTACGGAGAAGAAAGTGAAGGAAAGGTAAAGGGTTCACGAGCTTTCTTTTGACTGTGAGAGGAATTTCATATTCTCAACTGTAAAGGAGTTTACGAGGGAGTTGTAGAGGTTCAAAGACGCTCGACCAAACAAGGAGAAAGGTGCGAGCGCATCAAGCTACTTTCCCCTACTCTACTCTATTACTCTATAGGTTACAAAATAGCTTGGAAAGAAGCTAGCGAAGCCAATTTACCTTGTGAACAAGGTGCGAATATGCTATGAAGAGTTTACTTCACCTATTTCCTGGGTTATTCTATGTAAAGGATCAAAAATAAGGAATGAGTTCACTCGGTTAATGTTGATAAGGGGAAAGACCGATAGGGAGCTTAGGTTGCTAGCTTGCTTCGACTAGTGGCAGGCGAAGGGTCCAAAAGACACGTAGCCGGGGGCGAGTCAAAAAATCCAATAGTTCTCTTTTCCTTCTTGTTCATCAAGCGGAAATCAAGACAAACCGGGCACTACGGTGAGACGTGAAAACACCTGATCCCATTCAGACCTCGATATGTGGAATCGTCTTGCGGTATATGTACTGAGATTGTTCGGGAGACATGGTCAAAGCCTGCCTCTACTTTCTTATGTGAATGTGAAAGAGGTCCTTGCTTTTTGAGAGAATCTTTCTTTCTTTCTTTGAAAATGACATATAGAAGCAGACTCTAATAAAGGACTGCTACTCTTTTACTTATATCGAATCCGGGAGTTAAAACAATATATCTAAATGTTATCACCATATTAAAAAATTGATCACCTTGTTAGCGTCTGTTCTTCGTTTGAACCTATGTTGTTGTTACCTGTGACTATTTTAGCAAGCTTTCGGGTTGGTCGGCTCAATAGTTGAAGCTTGAACTGGATGAATTATACGATAAAGTCAAAGAAGTGATTTCTTTGGCTTTACATGAACAAATTTGTTCAGACCATTTAAATCCTCTTTTCCAGCAAATCCCAATTCCACAAGGTAAGACATTGGGATTATTATTATGGGATTATGTTGGAGATGGTGTTAATCTTAATTTCTTGTCGAGACTTTTCACCACATTGGCCTACTTGGGCCTGAAAGTGTGGGCTTTCCTCACTTGACTGGAATTCACACCACAAGTAGACACAACTGGATCTCTTATTCGCCTACCAACGAGGACTCTCTCAAGTCCTAGTTTTCTGGGTATCTTTTTTTATCATCGGGTGAATAAGCTGGTCCAGCATCAACATTATCCACGGGCACTGGTTGTCGTCCCTCGCCTCTGGCTTGAAAGCAATCATTGATCGCTTCGAAGGGTTATTTCTTTCTTCCATTGCGGACTTGTCTTAGGGACCTCCCTACTGGAGTATTCATTTTTCATAGACTTTTTTCTTGCAGAGGCAGATAGCGAACCTAGGGGTTTTACAAAGGCTGAGTGAAAGGAGAACCAAAGGGAAAGGTTCAGTTGCCAATAAGCCGCTTCACTGATGAGCGAAGCCACTTGACCGCGGAGGTGAAGAACTGACAAGTATTACTATCTTACCATTACAGATACACAAGCCCATCTATTAGAAACGCTCTTTCTTGAGTAGCCAGAATAGTGTGTAGTGAGAAGCATTCCTCATAGAGCAGCCAGAAGCTACAAGCAACTAGAGCGCAGCGGGGACACTCATTAGTTCTCCCCTTCCATCTATCATGGATTAGGGGGAGAAGCAACCTCTATTCCTACTAGCTTCAGCTCTAACCTCCTCACTTCTATCTTTTTGGAAGAGAGATTATGACCAGCTATTTGAAGATCTTTCTTTGTCAGAGATAGATTCTTGACCTAAATTAGTGACTAGTATCTTTCCCTCCTTTGAGATTGGACGTCGATAGGGATTGTTAACAGTTACCAAGCAAGCAGTTCCTAAGCCCAAGGAAGAGCTTTGACTATTCCTACTATGAGTTCCCACTTTGACTAGGTAGCCCTTCTCTTTATCGATTCATAGGACCTCCAAAAGGAGGGCAGTAGCACTAGTCGAAACGAACAGTCTATTTTTTCTTCTTTAGAACATTCATTCTATTATCGGGACAACATAAGCCAAGAGTTTACTAAGACAGTATTGGAGCTAATGCACACTAAGGTCTGTACGCCATCCCTTGATCAAAGCATTTTTCATTGATGACGAATGACATGAGACTCTTTCATGCGAGAAAGCTCATATGCCTTATTGTCCAGATCAAAGAGCCAGTTAATTCCCTCATCATCCGAAATATGATTTAGTACAGAGGTCGGCCGACCCCAAGGTTCTCCAAGTACTCATTCCTTTCAACGTCTCAAGGGGCATTAAAGACATGGAGATCTTGGAACCAAGGTCCTATGGAAGGAATTAGACCTTGGAACAAGACCAAAAGGGTCTTTATGGGACCTTTGTCAAGGTCGTTCAGTCTACTCTTTGGCTTGTATCATTCGACTCGTTGTGTTGATCCCAAAGCCTAAAGAAAGAGGGACCGAAGCCTTCTACCATTCCTTATTCAGGGGATGACTTTCTATTGGAAAACACTTTTTTTGAATAAAGTCCCATAGTATGTGGTAAGGGAAGCAAAGTGGAGGAAGACGGACCCAATCATTGAACTGAGATGGGGCGCCAACTAGCCATCTCGATGAAGATAAAGAAAGAATGATTTAATGCACACGCTCCTCTTAGAATAAGAGAGAGAAAGCATAGGCAAGATAAAGGGCGGGCATTGAAAGGCAAACACTAAGAACTATTCGTAGTAAGAGTTCATATCGAAAAGGAGTATGAGCGTATTCAAATGCGGAATTGGTAATTCGTTCAGATCGAAGAATTCTTTTCTTTTCCATTAGGCTGCTTTGATTGCTCTCATTATCTAGCTATTTTATGTGTGAAAGAGTGGAGTTTTGGCATCCATCACTGCTGGAAAGACCGAAGCAACGTAGTGGGAAGAGTGAATGCAATTCTTGGACGTAGGGAGAGACCGAAGAGTGGGGTTGTGCTAAACTTTGTTATCGTAGTGTGGCGTACTAAGGATAAAGGCAAGCCATTCACATCTGCACCTCGTTACTCCTCAAGCTGGTTCGCTTGATAGATCGCAAATTCTCAGTTGGCTTTCGAGGCTCTTCCAAGAATGAGACAACAAAAGGGCGAGAGACAAGTCGTTTAGGGCTCTCACTTCGGAATTTGATGCAACCTTCAGGAGAAGACTAAGTAGCGACCTCCAGATCAATGAAATAGAATGATCAAACCCGGCATTTTTAGTATATATCTGATTCTTACCTTATTTTTAGCTTAGCAACATCTTCCTACGTAGGTGCCGGCGAATTCAGTAGTCTAAGAGTTGTACGTTCGGTTGAAGAAGATGAATGGGAGCGGTCTGGTAACCAATATCTGGTGGTAGTAGACTAATGAACTAATGAGGAGCGAAGGTACCTTTACTACTAAGGGCATATAACGACACTTGAATTTGTGCACCTGACATATTCCAAATTGGCTACTTTATATGCCAAAATGGATGGCTTTTAGCAAATGCTTTGGTGCCAATGTCACTGGTTCATCTTGCGTTTACGCCTTTGCTTGGGTGGGGCTCCCCACATCTTAAGGAAAGCGACCCCCTTTACAGAATCCATGCACCGAAAGTGAACTATTAGCCATCTCATCCCATGATCTCCCTTGATTGGGGACAAAACCCAGCCTACTAAGCGGAATTCAAATCGCAGCTACAGTATGAATAACAACATTAGGTGGAGGTAGCGACAGTCCCTTATTAATCAATTCTAGTTTCTGCCTAATTGATCCATCCATTATCTCCGGCGAGGCGGATTGCCCAGCTGTAATAGTTGGGGGCAGTGAAGGCAGCCTGAGTCGACAAGGGAAACACAAGCTGACTGGTTGCAAAAGAAGCATCTTTCACCGGACAGGAACTTCCCAATCAAACACGGACAACGACTACCATTATCCGATCACATTTTTCCTTCTTCTTCTGAAACCTTGAGGAAGTCGTCTCACCTATCAGTAGTAAAATGACGTTATAGTTTCCTGCTTCAACGCGCTCTAGCACCGACTGAGTTAGCACCTTCTAAGATCTCATCTCGTTGAAGGGTTGAAGAGCTTAGTCTATACTCAGACTAAGTGTTGTCACGATCTTAAGAAATTTGCTTGACTCTTCAGAATCATAGAAAGAAGCTGGGGAGAAAGATCCAAGTGCAAGCATTGAGTCAAATTCAGGTATAGCAATGTAGTTCTTGTCTCTCTCTCTCTTCTACCTAGAGCAAAAAAATAGGTAACATGGATTAGTCATGAAAAAGATAGTTGAGAGAATAGAAGATTCAAAGCTAAATACGAAGCGAGTAACAGAGTAACTACGGTTAAAGATGTAGCATTAGTCAATATTTAAGCTTGAACTCTCTTTCTCGATTACTACTACTAGTTGAGGGGTCGCCAAAGCATTGAGAGATGGAAGGAATGCTCTGTCAAACTGCAATACTTGTATGGCCTCTCAAACCAAATTGAAAAATTATGAGAATCCTTCATTCTATCTTTTTCCCCGGGATATAAAGAAATCTCTCCTCCGACCTGACTGAAAAAAGTAGGGTTCTTTGGGGCTGTTGAGGCTTTCCTTGGCCCGTTGGCCATGAGGTGAACAACGAAGAAGCACATCATACAGCTCAGGTAAGCGATGAGCAAGCAAAAGATATTCTTTACTTTTTAGTATTAACTTACCAAAGGTGATTTAAAACATCCATTCCTACCTGATTTCGTTACTTTATGAAAGGTGAGTTCTTCTTCCCTGCCGTGAGGACTTCTACTAGCTCTGATTAAGCCCCCTATATGAGAAAAGAGGACTATATGGGAACCCAACAAACAGAGGTAAAAGTTCAATAGAGAGAATCAAGTTGATAGCTTCCAGTAGTAGTTGCTTGATGGTGTGTAGTGGGATGACTTGGTAGCGATCATATTAGTATGTATATGAGCAGTTCACCATGAGCAGGAGTTTCTCGATATCAGATCTTGAAACAAAGGAGGACCCTTTCTCACATTAAGGTAACTACGATAGGCAAAAGAAGACTCTTAGGTCGTTGATTCAAATTCTACCTATATTTGCATTCACTTAATGGTCAAACCAACAATAGAATTTACTATAACATCCGGCCAACGGAAAGACTGACTACTACAAGGGCTTGTACCAACCAACAAGAAGGGGGACGGAACAAAGACATCTCTTGGCCAGAACTGGGCATTTCACTTTACCATCCCACCACTAGGAGACTGGGACTCAAGACGTGGTTAAATATTCCCTTCCGCTCTGAATGTCAATTTCTTTCCTATCTTTCAGTGAACAATATCTTTATTTTCTTTGATTTGATGTTCTAGGAATAAGAACTTTTACCTTCCTCTGCAGTGAGCTTCTAGAGAGCGTGAAGTAAGTCTTCTAGATCCAGGATTTTTTCGACGTAGCCACCTATGCCCTACCGGATGGGACGGTGGTTCCTTGTCTCTGTTATCCTTATCTCTCGCAAGAGCGAATTAACACAACAATCCATTGAAGCTCGATGTACATGATTCGAGTCAACTTGACTACTTTCACTTCAATGGGATAGACAGGGATCGAACCTTCCATGAGCCTTGCAAACTCTATCTCTAATTAAGAATTCAGAAAAATATATAAATATAATAACATGTCGTATTGTTGCCGTAAGAAAGAGAAAAAGAAAGAAAGGCTGGAATTGAATAAGTCGATCTTCATTTCTTCTCTTCATTATCAATCAGTGGGCTTTGAAGTAGTAGTGCTCCACTATCAATCATAGTAGGAGCTAACCACATAACATCCTTCTTTTTCTGTGGTATAGCTCTAAACTTCAGTGTCAGAAACTCCATTCCTTCTGGTGGGAAGTAGTCTAGGGTGCCTGAGAACGAAGAACTGAGCCATCTACGTTTACTCGCCCGGCGGCTTATCAGTTTGTAGCTTGCTTACTGGTCCTTGAAGAAGGATCAAGAAAGTCTCCATCGGAAGTTGTAGTTTGGTGGAAACACGAGTGGTGGAATTCACTGAAGCAGTGGGCGTCAGAGGAAGATCTTTGTATTGGTAGAGCGGAGATGCACGCTTTATACAGATAGTGAGGTCATGTGTACTCATGGGATGGCTTTTTCTTTTTTCTCTTTGAAAGTCTCAACTGAGCAAAGAAGGTACGTAGTCTTGACAGAGTACTATCCATTTTATAAAGCTACTTTACCTAGTTTATATATTATATATATATTAAGAGGAGAGAAGCGAAGCTTAGTGAAGAACATTTTAGGCTGATTTGACTGGGTTTCCTAAAATAAGTATCTAGAATATCTGATGTTTTTCAATTAGAAGGATTAATAAATAAGGAAAGAATAGAAGTCTCTTAAGAGTTGTAGAGGTTAATAAATAAGGTACGCAGTCTTGACTGAGTTTACGAAGGATAGCAAGAGTTGAATGTTTACGAGGAGAAGAAAGAAGCACAACTTCTTTAAAGAGTTTAAAACGAAAGGAATGTAGAGCACTTAATCCGCCAAAAGGTCCAACAACGATGTAAATAAGCGAAGCGAGCGCCGTTTCATGTTAACCTTATATATTCTATTACAAATAAATAAGTAAAGAAGCGAAGCATAGCGTCAGACCTTGTGAAATACCAACTGCTATATACGATATCGATACCAACAGCTTTACGTTCTTTCTCTATTATATTACGAGGTAAATGCTAACATGCTCAGCCTATCTTTCTCTTAATATATATATTACAAAAAAGAGTGAATATGGTAGAGGATAGAAGCTTTGCAAGGTTCTTATTTATTAACCTTCCCTTGCAAAGCAACTTTACCGAGCATTTAAAGTGAGTTTGCTTTCGAGACTAGTAGCTAATCGTCCCTCTTTCTCTGAAAGGCCACTAGGAGGACCTCTGTTACGAGTCCAAGTCTAGAGCTATTATAGATTTTTTTTTTCTTTTTATTTAGTCTTCTGATCGATCTATCGGAAACGCATGGGTTACTTTCTCATTTAGTACCATCGATTGAACGATCGGAGAGATATCTTTCTGCTTCTGTGTGAGTTGTATATCTATACCATATATTTAAAGAAGGCCTTTCTCGGGTTACTTTCGTAGCATCATCGGGAGAATATAGCAAAATTAAATCAATCAAGACAAATAGTAGAGTTATAGAGTCTCTTCTCACTAAAAAGACGTTGTTAAATGAGCAACAGAGAGAGAACTTGCTTCACAAGCTTTGGGCGGATGCTTTAAAGCGGGTGAAGTTGCTTACAAAACCAAAGATGGATGCCCTCCCCATGGAATAAAGGATGTAGTGGTCATGCCCAAGCCCCTCGACTTGCAAAGGGCGTAAACGCAAGTCAACTTCTTTAGATTATGTAACGAACTTCTATAAATATTAAAGTCAAACAATCCAATGGTCTCATTGTGTATAGGTTCGCCTAGCCTCGGGAAGCCCCAAAATAGCATGACCAAGAAGTGTATCCAATGCCTCATGAAAGAAATACCGAGTCATCTATCTCAGATTCATTTCTATAGGTGGCCCGCTAGCCCATTCATTTACTTTAGGGAATCTCTCCTGGAATTGAGAGGGTTGATCGAGTCGATTCCGTGACTACGAGTTCATAAGGAAGTGCCATCCTCTGATATGAAGTACACTACTATGGTGAGTCACCAATGGCGGAACTGATATCGAGTGAGACCTCTTAACTTTCTCAATTATTTCTATTTATTGCAAGTTGTTTTGGCTCGGTTTGAAGAAAATAATTGAGAAAGTTAGGATCCTTTGAGGTGTGAACCCTTTCCTTTTAGGCCGCACTCGTTGAGTTCCTTCTCGGGCAAGGCTCTGCTTAGAGCCAGCCGACCTTACGGGTGAAACAAAGGCTGTTTAGTATTTAGAGGCAACCAATACTTCTGGTGAAGCAGGGTAAACCCAGTGCCAGCAAGTCTTGGTCAAGCAATGAACGTGCTTTCCGCCTTATCTCAGTCTATCGCCTTTATGACATAAATAGAATGGGTCCAACATGATCTTCGACCGAAGGTTAGATGATCAACTATTTTTTACGGCCATTTTAGTCTTTGAAAAATTCCATCACAGAAGCCCAACTTCAAATAGAGAGTCATTACTAAAAAAGAGAAGAGGATTACCCAGCCATGTGACCCGTGTCAATACATTGTTTACAGTAATTTGCATATTTATAGTCTCCTGGATCAAGAAGTAACGGGAGATAATCCTCAAGTTGGTATGAGATTCTACCAGTTCATTTCACGAATCACAATAGATGTCCTTCCTGTCTTGATACGTACATAAATGTGTTGTCCAACTAAGCTTTTGCATTTATGGTGGGGAGCCAAGAAGGGAACTTTCTTTCCCAAGCCGAGAGTTTGTATTTATGAGCTAACAATGGAATAAGCTATCCGGCGGGGCATGGTTCTCGTATCTGCGATGAACCTGGGGATGACTCTTTGAGACTGATTCACTCCTGTAAGCCGTTTCCCCGACTTTTAATCATCGGGTTGTTTCTACATCATTGTCTAGTATTAAAAGATAGCACTTAGTGTTCTCTCAAAGATGGGGCCTAGGCCCTCTCCGAACTACCCACTCAATGAACAAATTCTAATCTAAGGCTCTTGTAGACCGTCAAAAGAGGGAGTAGGCTGACACACCAACATTACCGCTCCCTTTAGGGCAACTAAGCTATCGACTAGGTCTGGTCCGTTCTGGAGATGGAAAATGTAGGGAATAATACCTACATTTACCTACCTGTGAACAGAAGTTGGCGCACTCGTTTCTGCCTAAGCGAGATTCTTCTCTTTCTACATCTCTCGACTTATTGTCCACACCACTGCATGGCTCTCCTCACTTGCTTGCAAAGAGGTTTCCCCCACTTAAGGAGGGGGATATTCCCGATGAGGGATATAATATGAATAGACTTGCTTTATCAACGCCTTATGATGACCTCGACACCCGTCAAGGCGTAGTGGGTTATTGAGCAATCAAACAAGAATGTGTGGGTAGCCCTACCCGCCTAGTCATAGAATACCACATAGAAAGCTCCACCTTGAGTGCGCAGAAAGAAATTTATCTATTGCCACTACTCTGCTAGCTCAGCACATCCTAAACAGTCACCCTCTCCGTGGGAATAGTATTAAACAACCAGCCTTGACCCGCCTTACTGATATGTTGTGACTTGCTACCTCGGTTACGCAGCCACTTATACGGAGTTATCCTTTTTTCGTGTCACCACGACCGAGCCCAAAGGTTCCTATCAATTCGAAGTCCCGCTCTCAGCGAACATCCAAAAGGAGGAGGTTACCGTGAGCTTTCTATTAGCATGTGTAATAGTTTTTACCTATAAGTTAGTAGAACCCACCCGGGATAGAAGTTGTAAGTGAGATCAATAGATAGATAAGTCAGGAAAAAGGGCCAGAAATAAGAGGCGAATCTAGTTAGAACTTTCTTTTTTATCAACTTGCTCTAAGTGATTGATTCTTCTAGGCAATATTTCTTCCATGCAGTAGCCGGGGCTCCGGCTGCATCCTTTACTCACCCGGGAGAGGCATGCTCCTCTTATCAAGAACAAAAAAACAGGGATCGAAGAGAATCGTCTCAAAAAGAGAAGGAAAAGGTCCATAGTTAGCCAGCGATTGTAGGTTCAGAAGGGTCATTAGCTCCTGGGTAGGCCAGCTACGCTTAAGCAAGATCTCTTAGCTTAGGTAGTTTTGTCGAACGAGTTCGTTCTAGCTATCCCTTCTAGCTCATAATGAAATGGCTCAAACGACTCCTAGTTTCAGTGAAACTATAAAGGTAGGATCAAAGAGGCAAGCATCTCTCGTAATACTCAAGAAGTGTTCCTAGTTCGTGGGTTTCATGAATTGAGATCCACAAAGGCAGAAACTCTCTTAGAGGTAAGCCAAAGAAAAAAAGTGGACGCTAATTAAGGGGCCTTTAATGGCCGGTAGTCTTTATCACGAGTGTTTGTGAGTTTCAGGTTGTAAATGTGCGTTCTTCTCAGAGGCGATTGACCATAGAAAATCTTTCCCTAACATTAGTATACACACATGCGCATGTATTCTATAACAATATTTGAATATTCAGCTAGCGAGTGATCGAAGTAAACCCAATAAATTGTATTGACTATCTTGACCCGAAATTACTCCTCTTTCTTCTTACAAATCTCTCCGATAAAGGGAAATTGAAGTTAGGTAGTGCAATCCATAGAAAGATTCTTATGCCAGTGTACGAGGACCCAAGAGCCAAGTAAAGAAAGAGGTTTTTAGCGTTGCCACTTGACTCTACTCCAAGAGGTGTAGAAGGAAAAGGTGCTGCAAGACCAAAGTGAGAAGGTACGAAGCAAAGCCTATTTCCTTTGTTTACTCAGTTCTGGAGAAGAAATAAGGAAAGCATCAGACACCTATCAAGCTACTTTACCGATAGGAGCCTAGCATATTTCCCTTGTTTACTCAATTCTGAGAAGAAAGAGAAGGAAAGGTAAAGGGTTCACGAGCTTTCTTCAGACTGTGAGAGGAATTTCATATTCTCAACTGTAAATGAGTTTACGAGAGAGTTGCAGAGGTTCGAAGATGCTCGATCGAACAAGGAAAAGGGTATGAAGCGGCTTTAAAGAGTTTACTCGGAACAAAGTGAAGCAAGCTACTTTCCCCTACTCTACTTTATTACTCTATAGGTTACAAATAGATTGGAAAGAAGCACATCGAAGCCAATTTACCTTGTGAACAAGGTGCGAATATGCTCTAAAGAGTTTACTTCGCCTATTTCCCGAGTTATTCTATGTAAAGGATTGGAAATAAGGAATGAGTTTACTCAGTTAATGTCAATAAGGGGAAAGACCGATATGGAGCTTAGGTTGCTAGCTTGCTTCCACTAGTGGCAGGCGAAGGGTCCAAAGTACACATGGCCCCGGGGGAGTAAAAAAACCCAATAGTTCTCTTTTCCTTCTTGTTCTCAATTGGAAATCAAGAAAAACCGGGCACTATAGTGAGACGTGAAAACACCCGATCCCATTCCGACCTCGATATGTGGAATCTTCTTGCGCCATATGTACTGAGATTGTTCGGGAGACATGGTCCTAGCCCCCTCTACTTTCTTATGTAAATGTGAAAGAGGTCCTTGCTTTTTTAGAGAATATTTCTTTCTTTCTTTGAAAATGACATATAGAAGCAGACTCTAATAAAGGACTGCTACTCTTTTACTTATAATGAACCCATGAGTTAAAACAATATATCGAAATGTTATCACCACATCCAATAACTGATCACCTTGTTAGCGTATGCTCTTCAGTTGAACCTATAATGTCATTACCTGTTACTGTTTTAGCAAGCTTTCGGGTTGGTCAGCTCAATAGTCAAAGCTTCAACGTGATGAATTTAGACGATAAAGTCAAAGAAGTGATTTCTTTGGCTTTACATGAACAAATTTGTTCATACCATTTAAATCTATTTTTCCAGAAAATCCCAATTCCACAAGGTAAGACGTCGGGATTACAATAATGGGATTATGTTGAAGATGGTGTTAATCTAAATTTCTTGTCCGAGATTTATCACCACATTGGCCTACTTGGGCCTGAAAGTGTGAGCTTTCCAGACTTGACTTGAATCCACACCACAAGTAGACACAACTAGATCTCTTATTCGCCTTCCAACGGGGACTCTCTCAAGTCCTAGTTTTCTGGGAATCTCTTTTGATTATCGGGTGAGTAAGCTGGTCCAGCATCAACATCATCCTTAGGCATTGGTTGTTGTCCCTCGCCTCTGGCTTGAAAGCAATCATTGATCGGCATTCTGGGCCATCTCATTTATAACATTTGTTTGTCACGCTTCAAAGGGTCGTTTCTTTCTTCCATTGCGGACTTGTCTTTGGGGGCCTCCCTACTGGAGTATTCTTTTTTCATTGACTTCTTTCTTGCAGAGGCAGAAAGCGAACCTAGGGGTTTTACCAAGGTAGAGCAAAATGACCAATAGGAACGGTTTAGTTAATAAGAAGATGCTTAACTGATGAGCGAAGCCACTTGACCGCGGAGGTAAATGAGTGACAACTCTTACTATATTACTATAACAGATACACGAACCCATCTATTAGAAACACTCTTTCTTGAGTAGCCAGAATAGTCTGTAGCAAGAAGCATTCCTCATAGGGCAGCCAGGAGCTACAAGCAACTAGAGCGCAGCGGGGACACTCATTAGTTCTCCCCTTCCATCTATCATGGATTAGGGGGAGAAGCAACCTCTATTCCTACTAGCTTCAGCTCTAACCTTCTTTACTTCTATCTTATTGGAAGAGAGATTGTGACCAGCTATTTGAAGATCTTTCTTTGTCAGAGACAGATTCTTGACATAATATGTGACTAGTATCTTTCCGTCCTTTAAGATTGGACGTCGATAGGGATTGTTAACCGCTACCAAGCAAGCAGTTCCTCAGCCTAAGGAAGAGCTTTGACTATTCCTACTATGAGTTTCCACTTTCACTGGGTAGCCCTTCTCTTTATCGATTCATAGGACCTCCAAAAGGAGGGCAGTAGCACTAGTCAAAACGATCAGTCTATTCTTTCTACTTTAGAACATTCATTCTATTATCAGGACAACATAAGCCAAGAGTTCACTAAGATAGTAATTAGAGCTAGCGCACTCTGAGGTCTGTACGTCATCCCTTGACTAAAGCACTTTTCATTGATGACAAATGACATGGGTCTCTTTCATGCGAGAAAGCTCATAGGCCTTATTCTGCAGATCAAAGAGCGAGTGAATTCCCCCATTATCCAAAATATGATTTAGTACAGAGGTCGGCCGACCCCAAAGTCCTCCAAGTACTCATTCCTTTCAACATCCCAAGAGGCATTAAAGACATGGAAATCTTGGAACCAAGGTCCTACGGAAGGAATAAGACCTTGGAACAAGACCAAAAGGGTCTTTATGACACATTTGTCAAGGTCGTTTGCTCTGCTCTTTGGCTTGTATCGTTCGACCCGTTGTGTTGAACCCAAAGCCTATAGAAAGAGGGATCGAAGCCTCCTACATTTTCTTATTAAGGGGATGAATTTATATTGGAAAGTAGATTTTTGAATAAAGTCTCATAGTATGTGGTGAGGGAAGCATAGTGGATGGAGACGGACCCAATCACTGAACTGATGATGGGATGCCAACTAGCCATCTCGATGAAGATAAATAAAGAATGATTTAATACACAGGCTCCTCTTAGAGTTAGAGAGAGAAAGCATAGGCAAGATAAAGGGTGGGCATTGAAAAGCAAGCACTAAGAACTATTAGTAGTAAGAGTCCATATCGAAAAAGAGTAGGAGCGTATTCAAATGCGGAATTGGTAATTCGTTCAGATCGAAGAATTCTTTTCTTTTCCATTAGGCCACTTTGATTGCTTTCATTATCTAGCTATTTTATGTGTGAAATAGTGGAGTTTTAGCATCCATCACTGCTGGAAAGACCGTAACGACGTAGCGGGAAGGGTGAATGCAATTCTTGGACATAGAGAGAGACCGAAGAGTGGGGCTGCATTAAACCTTGTTATCGTAGTGTGGCGTACTGGCGTACTAAGGATAAGAGAAAGCCATTCACATCCGCACCTTCTAACTCCTCAAGCTGGTTCGCTTGATAGATCACGAATTCTCAATTGGCTTTCGAGGCTCTTCCAAGAATGAGACAACAAAAGGTCGAGAGACAATTTGTTTAGGGCTCTCATTTTGGAATTCGATGCGACCTTCAGAGGAAGACTAAGTAGCGACCTCCGGATCGATGAAATAGAATGATGAAACCCGACATTTTTAGTACAGATCCGATTTTACCTTGTCTTTTATTAGAGCAAGCCCACTCTTTTATTTTTTAGCTAGCGACATCTTTTTACGCTGGTGTCGGCGAATTCAGTAGTCTTAGAGTTGTACATTCGGTAAAAGAAGACAAATGGGACCGGTCTAGTAACCAATATCTGGTGGTAGTAGACTAATGAACTAATTAGGAGCGAAGGCACCTTTACTACTAAAGGCATATAGCGGCACTTGACTTTGTGCACCTGACATATTTGAAATTGGCTACTTTATATGCCAAAATGGATGACTTTTTGCAAATGCTTTTACGCTAATGTCACTGGTTCATCTTTCGGTTGCGCCTTTTCTTGGGTGGAGCTCCCCACATCTGAAGGAAAGCGGCCCCTTTAGAGAATGCATGCACCGAAAGTGAACTATTAGCCATCTCATCCCAGGATCTCCCTTGATTGGGGATCAAACCCAGCCTACTAAGTGGAATACTTATGGCAGCTGCAGTATGAATAACAACGTTAGGTGCGGGTAGCGGCAGTCCCTTATTAATCAATTCTAGTTTCTGCCTAATTGATTCAGTCGTGATCTCCGGCAAGGCGGATTGCCCAGCTGTAATAGCTGGGGGCAATGGAGGCAGCCTGAGTCTACAAGGGAACCACAGGCTGACAGGTTGCAAAAGAAGCATCTTTCACCGGACTAGAACTTTCCAATCAAACACGAACAATGACTACCATTATCCGATCACATTTTTCCTTCTTCTTCTGAAACCGAAGTCGTCTCGCCTATGAGTAGTAAAATGACGTTACGGCTTCCTTCTTCAGCGCCCTCTGGCACCGACTGATTTAACACCTTCTAAGATCTCATCTCGTTGAAGGGTTGAAGAGCTTAGTTCGTACTCACACTAAGGGTTGTCACGATCTTAAGAAGTTTGCTTGACTCTTCAGAATCATAGAAAGAAGCTGGAGAGAAAGATCCAAGTGCAAGCATTGAGTCAAATTCAGGTATAGCAATGTAGTTCTTGTCTCCCTCTCCTATACCTAGAGCAAAAAAATAGGTAGCATGGGTTAGTCATTAAAAAGATAGTTGAGTGAATAGAAGATTCAAAGCCAAAGAATGAAGCGAGTAACAGAGTGACTAAGGTTGAAGATGTAACATTAGCCGTTGTTTAAGCTTGAACTCTCTTTCTCGATTGCTACTACTAGTTGAGGGGTCGCCAAAGCATTGAGAGATGGAAGGAATTCTCTGTCTAACCGCAAAGCTTGTCTAGCGTCTCCAGCCAAATTGAAAAAATATGAGAATCCTTCGTTCTATCTTTTTCCACGAGATATAAAGAAATCTCTCATCCAGCCTGAATGAAAGAAGTACGTACAAGCACATCATACGACACATGTTCTTTGGTGCTGTTGAGGCTTTCCTTGGCTAGTTGGCCATGATGTGAACAAAGAAGAGCACATCATACGGCTTTGGTAAGCGATGGGCAAGCACAAGATATTCTTTGCTTACCAGTATTAACTTACCAAGGTGATTTAGAACCATATTATGGACTGGTTCATGCCAGTAAATAGAAGAAAAAAACTTCTCTAGCTAGAGTAGAAGATAGTATATGAATTCCCTTGTTACTTTATTTCCAAAGCTCCGCATAAGCAAGCCAAGCTACCCATGCCAAACAGCTAACTTCGGACTCGCTCACAGGAGAAGCACGGATCTTTATTCGAGAAGACTAAGCTAAGTAAGGGTGACTTGTTACTTAGAAAGAGTTGGGTAGAGTCAATACCTCTAGATCACATCAGATTTCCCTGCTTCAACGTAAGGAAGAAGCTCCAGCGGAAAATCCATTCCTACCTGATTTCGTTACTTTATGAAAGGTGAGTTCTACTTCTCTGCCACAAGGGCTTATACCAGCTCTGATTGAGCCCCCTATATGAGAAGAGAAGGAGTATACGGGAACCCAGAAAACAGAGGTAAGAGTTCAATAGAGAGTATCGAGTTGATAACTTCCAGTAGTAGTTACTTAATGGTGTGTAGTGGGATGACTTGGTAGCAATCATATTAGTATGTATATGAGCAGTTCACCATGAGCAGGAGTTTATCGATATTAGATCTTGAAACAAAGGAGGACCCTTTCTCACATTAAGGTAACTACACGATAGGCAAAAGAAGACTCTTAGGTCATTGATTCAAATTCTACCTATATTTGCATTCACTTCATGGTCAAACCAACAATGGAATTTACTATAACATCCAGTCGGAGGAAAAACGAACTACTACAAGGGCTTGTGCCAACCAACAAGAAGGGGGACGGAACAAAGGCATCTCTTGGCCAGAACCGTGCATTGCCCTTTACCATCCCACCACTAAGAGACTGGGACTCGAGACGTGGTTAAGTATTCCCTTCCGCTATGGAAGTCAATTTCTTTCTTATCTTTTGGTGAAAAAAATATTTATATTCTTTGATTTGATGTTCTAGGAATAAGAACTTTACCTTCCTTTGCAGTGAGCTTCTAGAGAGCATGAAGTAAGTCTTCTAGATCTAGGGTTTTTTCGAAGTAGCCACCTATGCCCTACTCGAAGGGACGGTGGTTCCTTGTCTCTGTTATCCCTGTCTCTCACAAGATCGACTTAACACAACAATCCATTGAAGCTCGTCGTACGCAATTAGAGTCAACTTGACTACTCTAACTTCAATAGGATAGACAGGGATCGAACCTTCCATGAGCCTTGCAAACTCTATCTCTAATTAAGAATTCATAAAAATATATAAATATAACAACATGTCGTATAGTTGCTGTAAGAAAGAGAAAAGGCAAGGAAGGTTGTAGTTGAATAAGTCGATCTTCTTTTCTTCTCTTGATTATCAATCAGTAGGCTTTGAAGCTCGACTATCGATTAGAGTAGGAGCTAAGCACAGAACATCCTTCTTTTTCTGTGGTATAGCTCCGAATTTCAGTGTCAGCAACTCCATTCCTTCTGGTGGGAAGTAGTCTAGGATGCCTGCGAACGAAGAACTGAGCCATCTATGCTACTCGCGCGGCAGCTTATCAGCTCGTAGCTTGCTTGCAGGTCCTTTAAGAAGGATCAAGAAAGTCACCATCGGAAGTTGTAGTTCGCTGGAACCTCCAATGGTGGAATTCACTGAAGTAGTGGGCATGGCAGAGGGAGATCTTTCTATGGGTAGAGCGGAGATGCACGCTTTATACAAGTAGTAAGGTCATGTATACTCATGGGATGGCTTTCTCTTTTTTCGCTTTGAACGTCTCGACTGAGCAAAGAAGGTACGTAGTCTTGAGAGAGTATTATCCGTTTTATAAAGCTACTTTACTGAGTTTATATATTATATATATACTGATTTTATATATTATATGTATTAAGCGGAGAGAAGCAAAGCCCATTTTATGCCGATTTGACGGGGTTTCCTAAAATAAGTTTTTTGAATATCTGATGCTTTTCAATTAGAAGGAGTAATAAATAAGGAAAGGATAGAAGTCTCTTAAGATTTGTAGAGGTTAATAAATAAGGTACGCAGCTGCTTTCAAGAGTTGAATGTTTACGAGGAGAAGAAAGAAGCGCAGCTGCTTTCAAGAGTTTAAAACGAAAGGAATGTAGACCACTTAATCCATTAAAAGGTGTTTTTCCTTCGTTATTTCATCTCTCGTTGTATTGATTGAGAAAGAAAAGGTACATAGTCTTTACCGAGTTGACGAGGTAAAGGAGCGAAGCGCAGCTGCTTTCCCATATTAAGAAGCGAGCTTTCTTCCGGCCGGCCTAGTGAAAGAGTTGTAGAGGTTAGAATATACTCGACCATAAGATGAAGAAGGACCTCGACCGACAGGGAGAGGGAGAAAATATGGGGTAATTCAAAAGGTTCCAAAGGAATAAGTGCATTTTCCGAGTTCAAGACTCGAAGGAGCAAAACAAATGAAAAAGGTTCTTTAGCTACTCGACCAATAGGGAGAGGGGAGGATTGAATTGGAGATAAGCTAAGCCACTTTAAAGAGTTTACAAGTTCCTGCAGAACCTTTCCTTAACAGTCAAGTGGCGCTCACGTTTTTTGGCTTTCTTCACTCCACTAGCCTTAATTGGCGCATGGAAGTACCAAGGTGCGTCTGCTGGTTGAGTATATAAGAGAAAGGCTACATGATCTTTCCCTTTCAAGCCAGTGGTGATCTCACTTTCGAAAGATAGTCTCAACGTGCTTAGTAGCGCGTAAACAGAACACGAAGCTCCATCGGAACTAGTCACTGGCTACGGCTTTCTTTTCTACCAGACCGGAGACAGCTGAGAATGTTATGTCAAAAGGACCAACGGCGATGTAAATAAGCAAAGCGAGCGCCGTTTCATGTTCACCTTATATATTCTATTACGACTAAATAAATAAAGAAGCAAAGTGTAGCGTCAGACCTTGTGAAATACCACCTGCTATATACGATATCGATACCAACAGCTTTAACTTCTTTCTCTATTCTATTACGAGGTTAATGTTAACATGCTCAGCCTATCTTTCTCTTAATATATATATTACAAAAAAGTGTGAATATGGTATAGGATAGAAGCTTCGCAAGGTTCTTATTTATTAACCTTCCCTTGCAAAGCAACTTTATCGAGCACTTAAAGTGAGTTTGCTTTCGAGTCTAGTAGCTAAGTAGCTAGCCTGCTAAAAAATGTGTTATTTCATAGGGGCAGAATCGAATGATTACGATCTCGACAATGAGACAAAGAAAAGAGGGGAGAGCACTTAGAAAGTTCACTTTGAGTGTAGGGAAGTCTGCTGGTAGGAATTCCTCATAGCGTAGTACGGTTTTTCACCGAGGGGGTGAATCGAAGCGATTGCAGCGAAGAATTGATCTGAAACGAAGCACTTCGTTTATGGGCAATGTAGAAAGAATAGAATATGACCCTAATCGTTCTTCTCGGATCGCTCCAGTATGATGGATTGAGGGGGTTCACCAAAGGAAATGCAAGACGATAGACGAGTTCGCTCTGGTGCGTAAGATCCTCGAACCTACCAAAACCACCATCTGCGGCTTATGTTCGTTCTCTTCCCCGCTTGGGAAGGTGGATCGAAGAAAGGTAGCTTGCTTCTCTCCTCGACTGATGACGGCTTATGTAGTGGTCATCTTTCCTACCAGGATGCCTCCTTGGTCGAAGAGCCCCTTTACTAGTAAGGGCGTAGGAAGCAAAAAAACTTGCACAAATGACATTTTCTTCTCTTCCTTCTCCTCTCAAAAGACCAAGGGAGAAACTGCATCCCTTTCCTTCGGTAGCTCTTTTTGTTTTCCAAGGATAGCGGTAGCTGGAGCAAAGCCTGCTTTCTTCGCTCCGCGAATGAAAGATAAACTAAGAGGAAAAAACACGTTATCTCTTTGTGAGGTCCAAAAGTGAAGAACAAATAGCATTCTCTGGGCATATAGGATTAAACGTAAAGCGGCACTTTCTTGGCTCCATTTTAGGCGGCAAGAGACTTTAGGGCTTATTGGAGGTGTTGAGCAGAACGAATCGAAACCAGAGAGGTATCAAGGTAGCTTGCCTGCCAAGCCGATAGGCGAAGGGCCGAAGGATGGAGCGTGCAAAGTCAATCGTGCACCTGTCGTGTGACTCGTTGGTCCTAAGCAATGTCTTGCGCGAAGCGACCCACCTAGAAAAGCTCGCCTTTATGTTAGAGGGGCACTAAAATGGAACTTCGATCAGATGGGGGAATCCAATCCCCCGCTGATGTCAAGCGGATTCCTAGGCATTGACGAATGGTCAACCACCTTTTACGTTAGAAGAGCAAAAGGCCTGGGGTATAGGTGGATGAACCAATATGAATGAGTGTAAGATTCGTGACCTGAACACGATTGGTGCTGACCACACTAGGTGCTACCGTGGTAGAAAGAAAGGTCAGGCGGTGACAATTGAGAGGTTGTCACTGAGGGTTCATAGTCACACGGGAAAAGAGGTCACCCTATGATATGAAGGGGGGTAAGAAGAGGGTTGAAGTTAAGGGCTATCTGATCCGATCACCCTATGATATGAAGGGGGCAAGGTAAATAGCAAGCGATAGAACAGGCTCGTGTACGAAAGCACATGGGCGATACCAAGAACAAAAGATCCATAAGTGTATGAGAGGAACAAACAAGCTTTCTTCGTTCCTACCTTTTATCCATCCTCTATTACATAAGTGGAAGGATATGTTGCTGGAATAACCAGTGCTACTGACTTGACTGTTGGAGGAGTCGCATTTATGTGAAATGTTCATGTAGAAGCTCCCATTTCATCTGCTGGTATAGACGAAGCTCTTGGGATCTTATCTACTTCAGAGGTTGGAGGAGGTTAATCAATAGGGAAATCTGCGGGTATTGATTCTTCCTCTATCCAATTTTTTTTATTTCATTATATCATAGTTATCATATATTCACTTTTCAACTAAATAAGTATCTGACTCAATTCAATAGAAACTGAATTTCTACCCTATGTGGTATTGTATTGGAGCTTAGGCCATTAGAACGCGTCTTTTTTAGTAGCTTTCCATCTTAGCCTTGAAGGAAGGAAGTTAGGCACTTATCAACTCAAGATATGGTTCAGGGACATGCCAAGAAGAAAATTGCTTGTGTCAGGTTTTCGAAAATTGAATTAATAGTGAACCACCACTTGTAATTGAATTAGAAGGAGTTGTGAACAGACTAACTATTGTTAGCAAGAAGAGGGGATTTGGCTGTGCAGATGAGTCATTTTGCAACTAGGCTCTTAGAGGGCCTTCTTTGAAGGAATTTCATCAGGATTTTCTTTTGCCAGAACTTATTGCATTAGGAGAAGGAACAACTACTATTGAATCTGGTGTTTTCGTAACCGGTCTGAGAGTAGACGGTCTTTCGGAAGAGAATAAGGTGACCGCACTGATTGGATTGCTTTCCTCATCTAAGAATCAGAAGCAGGCATTCACAATTCCTACCAAGAACCGACATTCCTACTTTCACTCGAGCAGCCGATCTTTCAACAGTCGATTTATGAACAGACAGGAGAGCATTGCTTCCCTGGCTTGCCTAACTGGAATGGAAGACTGAAGCGCTAATGCACTGATACCGAAGAAAGATTTATTGATCTGATTGCTTTCATCCTAAGAAGCAGAGACAAGAATGGCTACTTGAACTAGAAAGCATACTACTTATATAATAGTTATTCATGTGCATATCCCGTAAGCAAGGAAAGAGATTCGTTTAAACAAAGAAATCGGTCAGTCGACGACTTGGCTTTCAACGAATCTTGTACAATGAAGTATTTTCCCTACATGTTCATAGTTCAAACTTCCTTCGACTGCTAACTCTTAGCAATATCCTTTCTTGAATATTATGTGAAATAGATAAAAGTTATGTGGGCTAGTGAGCCACTTTAGGTTCGAAGACAGGTAACTCAATCTCCATAGTGGAATAGGAAGTTGCTTGCATACTTTGATCAGACAGCATAGAATCAGAAGGGCACTGAATCAGAATCTAAGTCTTTCTCCTCCACTCCAAACATGCCAATCCGATAAAAAACAAGCCCAAAACATGGGGGTTGGGGATTTTTATCACATTGAGATGCTGCCTTATTACGAGTTCGCATTAGGTTTTTTTAGGGTGGGAAGAGGTAAACTAACAAGATTGAAGCCTACAAGGTGAAATAAAGTAGTCTACTTGTTTGCCAGTCGTCCTAATCAAGTTAACCTAGCTGTGAGCTACATGTGGTTGACTAGCAAGAAGCTCTCAATAAATGAGATAGCGGCATTTATTACGCCCACTCTAGACGTCTTTCATGGGCCGTAACACCACTCCCAAACTATCCTGGGAGCAGCAATACCATCTATTAGCCAAGTAAGAGAGTTTAGATAGTAAGCGTATGAAGAAGAGGACGTAAAAAAGCAAGGGCGGTGGAAAGGAAAGCTTAAAGAGCGAGGAGAAACTGTAGGTGTAGGAAATCTTTATTAGGGAATCTTGCTAATCTGTTTTTCTGGTTTCTGGTTTCTGGTTGATTGGCAAGCTCATCTCCTTTATGGAATGAGCTAAAGTTACATATATATATATATATATATATATAACCCCACGATCAAATGCGGCAAGTAATCCCCAAGCCTTAGGAGCAAATGAACTCAAGAGTGGAGAGCACGGATTGCAGCTCAAATGAATGAAAGGTTTTAGCCTTTGGAAGTTAAGGGTGAAATCGGTGGAATTTTTCATTTTTCTGGAATCTGTTGCACAAGACAAGCGGACTCTAGCTCCCTGTACACCATTCTCCCTAATTGACACGTCCTGATTTATAGCCCCAAAACGTAAGTAACAAGGCGATCCATCTCCTCTCCCGCTGGTATCTGTAGACAACCGACTAAAGAGCACGCTCTTTCTCTTTCTAACGAACTGCTTTGATAAGACGATATGCAAGGAAGTGATTTACTTGGAGTATGAGTTCTACTGGATCAATTGATATGTCGGCGGGGAATGTAGGTGATAGCTCACTTGCTCTCGAAGCCCTTATCTGAGGTAACTAAGTATCTTGTTGCATGAATCAATCTTTCTTAGGGAAACTATCATTTTTATTTTCTCTTACTTACATTATAGTGATTTTTATTTATTATGGTATAGATTCTAATGGTAGAGGCTTCAGCCATTGGCTTTATTGCAGTCACGAGCCGCTTTGTTTACTAGAGCGTATTGCCTATTTCATGGCCACCCACAACAGAGGAATGGTAGTTCAAATTCTCTTATGTCTCTAGATTCCCAATCCAAGTTAGACAAGATCAATAGATAAAGGGACGAAAGAACTAGAAAACCACTTCGTCGGATCGTCCTGATGAAATTTAGGACTTTGTTTCCCCGGTCGATGAAGAAAAGTAGTCAGTACAAGCTTCCGCGAGAGAAGATCTCGCTCATTGTATTCTATGTAAGGTACTGACCATACTATTTGTACTATATCCAAACAAATTCTATTCACTGATCGGGGACTTCCCGATGAAAAACATAAAGATAAGGGGCTTAAGGCGGAGTCAAAAGAAAGAGGAGTTCATTCTTTCTTCTTTTGCTCTAGCCCTCTGGGCAAGTCACCCCTGCTGCTGGGGAAAGAAGTTAAGATCAATCAAAGTGAGACAATAGCGAAATTCCTATGATGGCTGCCTATTCCACTTTTTAAAATCGGTTAAGAGGTCTAGACGTGCAAAGATATCTCCGAGACAGTAAAGAGACTTCTCCCTCTTCTGATCAGGACAACTAGGCTATAGCCAGACTACGTTGGTAATGAATGGATGGAAATTACACACACTAGAAAACCCAAATGAGTTTATTAAGGCATTTACCGATCCTCGAATACGTGAGGAAATATTAGATTGGTTGAGCTACTTTATATACTATTGTCTCAGGTAAGACTTGACTCCCTTCTTTATTCTACATTCTTGAATCTGGGCATTTCTCGTTTCATTCGCTTTTCGAGGGCTTCCCTCTCACGATACTCGAGCCACTTCGTTTCATCGACTCAATCATAACTTTATAGGCATTTTAGTAAATAGGTCAAGGACAACCTCACTCAAGAAAGCTTTCCTAAAAAAAATTATACCACAAAAGACATCTTAGGATTATCATTAACACGATGCCTCAAAAAGTTCTTATCACTGAAAGAGTCAATTAGTCAGATATGCTCGCTACACAATTTAAAAATAAATAAGTGAGGGTGATTGTCCTTTCCAGCTTTACCTTCAATTTATTGCAGGAGTCCGTGCGTGCATCCGGGATCGGTTCTACTACGCTAAGGCTTGTTTCCCATAAAATGTTCATTGATTAGAAATTACATAGGTCATCTCCATAATAAGAGTCAGTAGGAAAGTGAAGGAATGGCCTTAGTCTATCTCATAGGCCGAGAGAAAACAAAGCCAAGAATAATATCGCTCAAAAAAGCTGGAGGAAACATCCACGCGAGGATATTGAACTCGCATCACCTAATGGAATGTGCCCTTGCCAAAGGTGGGTGGAAAACTACCT
>JBBMEG010000018.1:6242666-6263926 GCA_037832605.1 Cyclanthera cordifolia
CAAGCACTCTTTTGGCCATAACCCCCAAAACTTCATGTGACTTTAACCATCTGCACAGAGAGAGATAGATAAAGAGAGAATGAAGAACGAAAGAAAGCATGGCAGGAAAAGTTTTCATAACCCAATGAAATTTCCACTATGTATACTTGAATTTGATGCTAAATCAAGCCAGGAATCTGAGTTTTTTGGTGGGCAGTCTTCAAAAAAGTGGAGTAGTGGCTTCTGGGTTTCTACATCTTCTTCTTCTTCTACTTCTTCCTCTGTTTTAGATGATTTATTGAAATCTGTACCCAATACAAAGCAGTGTTGCTCTTGTTGTTGCCTTGCCTGTTTAGAACTGAAAATTTGGTGGCTTTGGGAAACAGATTGGGAGAATCCTTTAAAAGAATCCATCCCTATTGGCTGACTATAAACCTCACCTAAGTTTCTTGCAGAATCTGCAACTGAGGGGAAGAACGCCTGAACCCCTACATCTTCTCTTGAACCATTAATATCCCTACTTAAACACACAACCCAAAAACTCAAACTTCAAATCAAGATAAAAACAATTATCAAACAAAACAGTTAACAACATTTCTTATGAACCAACCTGTAGTCTTTGTCAGCCTGATAATGAGTCCCTGAGTACAAGAAGAGCTGAGGGTTTGTGTTGTTTGGAGAGAAATCAGAACATTGAGGTCTGGAGGAGGAAGATTGAGGATATAGAAATGGATGAATGGAGGGTTCATGATAAGAAGAAGCAGCAGCAGCAGGAGGAGGAGGTTGATGATAAGATTGAGTTTCACAGGTCAATGAAGAAGAAGAAGAAGGTGTAGAGAGAGAATAGGAAGAAGGAATCTTAGTTGAAGTGAGGATTAATGGCGGTGGGGTTTGAGTTGTTGGCTTTGAAGAGATTTCCACAGGCTTTCTTGAACGGTTTCTTCCTCTGTGCATGTGTTTCTCACAGTATTTGGAGTCTGGATAAGCTTCTTTTGAGCATCTCCATTTTTTCCCATCTGTTCTTCTGCATCTTCCTGGCTCAGGATCTGCTTTTCTGCCAAAACCCATCTCAAAACATCCCCATCCAACTGCAAATACACACCCACACACATACACACACACAAATCAAGATTGAGATTAAGAAAATGGTAAAAAAAAAAAGGGACTGTTTTTAAGAGTCTGGCAATGAGACTAGTACTCACTGGGTTGGTGAGGGAAGAGTCTTGCAGAAATGGAAGATTCCAAGCTTCTTTTCACAGAGAAGATTAGATCAGGAGGGATTGGAACTCCTGAAACCATGTATTTGAAGATCAAAGCTTGATGTTCAAGCTCTTGCCATTGAGTTGCTGTGAAAGCAGAGGTGCAGGACTTTGGATTTGAGTTCATTATTCTTGAAAGTAAGAACAAAAAAACAAAGAAAAGAAAAGAAGAAAAAAAATATTTTTTTATGGGTTGTTCTTGGGGATGATAGGGGGTGTGTTCTTCTTGGGAGGTGGTGCTAGTTTTTTATGGGTATATCTGCAAAATCCATAGGTTGCAAGGGCTTCTTCCTGTCAAATGATGGCTTTACTGATATGCTGTTTTCTCTCTCTCACACTTGCAGTCTGTAGTTATATGAGTACTCTGTTTGGTTCTGCCTCTGCTTTGTTCATTGCTGGTTTTGTTTCTGAGTTTGGTTTGCAGAAATTGATATACAGATGGATAATATAAAGAGAAAAGGAAACAAAATATCATTGACACACCCTTGATTTTGCTCTCTCCACATCACATCTCTTGAAAACTGTGCCATCAGATTTTGCTAGACTGCTGAAACAATGTAGAAATAAAAGTGGTATCTGTGATGCACCTTCAGAAACTCAATGCAAACAAACAAAACAACACTTGCAGATGTCATCCTCCTATTGACCACTCTGGAGGCTGAAGTAATTAATGCTATTATATAAGGTTATGTTTGGTGCGGAGTAGAGGAAAGGAAAGTACTCTCTTCCAATTATTTAACTAATCAACTTTCATATGATCGATCGCTAATTTATACTAGCTCTAATATGTATTTTTGTGGTTGTTTGGTTAAGGCAATAGTTAAAATAATAAAAGAGAGAGTAAATTAGTGATTCACAGAACATCAATTCTACAAGTTAAAAGATAAGAAGGAATAACTTCTCTTCCATTTCTATTTTTTTTCCACGAATTAAATATGTTCTTGTGTGCTCATTGAGACAGATATAATAATACCTTTCGAGAAATTGATGAATATTGCTCTTGTTTGATGCGAGCGTGAGTCTGAAATTAAATTTCTTTCCATCTCATTCTACTATTCCAAACATCCTCAACTTCTTTTGCCTTTTTCTCTTTAACTATTTCCTTTATATTATTTTTTTATTTTTGAACAAAAAGCTGAAAGTTTAGGTTAGTTGTGTTGGATTCCCTTGGAGTCATAAATACCTTTTCTATTGAAGAGGTCAATGCAAATTGAAGACTTCATGATGAGAAGGGCATTAGACTTCATTATACTTATTAATGACCCTTACACATTTCAAATCATTATATTCAAAACATTACTCTCATTAATGTTTAACCTTGTAAAAAAAAAAAAGAAAAAGCTTGGCTGCTTTTTTCTAGGAAGGAACAACAATAAATTTATGAAAAAATAATAGAGTAGAATAAAAAGATGATTTTGATAATATAAATCTCTTTCTTGACTGTCTATGCTTGTGACCATCTTAAGATTTATAATATTATGATTAATAATTGCATGTTAGTACCGAAAGTGATAAAAAAAAATTAGAGAGATCTACCATTTTGACATAACGAGTTGCATCTCATCAACTACTTATGAAAAAGTTGTACAGATAATCCTTAAAATATAATACTTGTAACAATTAACTTCTTAAACATTTAATTTGAGCAATCACATCCCTTCAAATTTGATAAGTGTTGCAATTAATATTCTTTGAACTAAATTTGAAGGAAGTTTTTTTTTTTGTTGGGTAAATTTCTAAGTGGCAATGGAGTAAAACAATGCATATTTTTTTTTATTAATAAAAATAAAAATTATATATGACAAATCTACCGCCATCACTACACACGTTGAAAATCCTTCAAATTTAGTTCAAAGAGTTAATTGCAACACTTATCAAATTTTAACCGAAGTGATTGTTCACGTTAAAAGTTTAAGAGGTTAATTATTATAAACAACATATTTTATGGGCGTTTCCTTTTCTGTCCTCTGTTCGGGGACAAAATTGAAAGATAGGTTAAATTTGTTTGGGAAGAAGGAGATGAACAGAAAGGTAAGATGGAAATGAATATTGGAACTCATATTAGTTAGTGTAAAGGAGAGAGGTGGTTTGAAAAGGGCAGGAAATAGAGTGAAGTTATAATGTGAGATATTAGGGACAAAACCAACTTCAGAAACTATTGGTTAATGAGAGGTTCCTATTTGTTTGCTTGCAATTCAAACCTCTGTTGGTTTTTTTTTTGTCAGGAAAGTGCCAAAACTGTTCACACCATCTGGGGGTCTCTGCCCCAACACACATGCCCTTCTTTCTCTCTCCCTCTCTCTCTCTCTCTCTTACTGTCTTTATTCTTATTGTGCTTCCCAACCAACTCAACTTTCCATTTATTAACCCCCAAACCTTTCTTAAATATGAGAGAATCATTTCTTCAAAAATAAATAAATAAAACAAATAATAATTATTTTGAGTTATTATTTTCAATAATTCAAAATTTGAGTCTTACTAAATAACTTGTTTAAGAGTAATTATTTGTTGAGGAAATGTGATTAGTAGTTTGCATGAATGATGATTTTTGTATAATAATTACTAGTTTAAATATATTGGGTATAATTAAAAATGAATAATTATTTTAAGTGATTATAATAACTCATTTGGATGATGTGTTTGAAAAGGAATCGTAAAACATCATTTGTAGTAACTTGTGCATTTACGAGGGTTTGTTAATGAGTATTTATAAATGAATATTTATAATTATTCTATAAGAACTTCATCCAAACAAGCTATCAATACAAATTATTCATTATTTATAATCATTGAAAATAATCACTTTCACGATTATTCATTCAAACACCCATATAAAAATTCTCGTAAAATGTTGGTAAAACTATTTTATTAAAAAATAACTTTATGAACACTTGAAAATTTATGAGCATATTATCATTTATATTTTGTTTTGACATATGTTATCATTTATAGTTCAACCCATTATAATTTCTCTAATAAAAACAATTCTATCATAACCACTCATAATTATTTTTTAATCTAAACCAAAGTTTTTTTTTTTACCCTCAATAACTGATGACACATTTATTTAAATGAGAGCTTTTGTCCCAGCCTTTTTATTTAAATAAGATTTTATCTTAAACCAAAGGAGAGTTTGATTTTTTGTTTTATTTAAAAAAATTAACATCCAAAGTTATTATAAATTACTTAAAACAGCCCATCATGTCAAAATCGCTCCTTTATACAAACTACGTCAAAATTCACATTCAAACAAACTATTTGGTACAGTTTTCTTACAAAAATCTACTTTCAAACAAATTATTGCTCGTAACATCTCAATATAAATCAACATTTAAACGAGATATTACTACAAACTCAATTTATAATCACCGTAAATAACTCGTTATACTAAAAAAAAAAAAAAAAACTCCTTATTCAACTATTCATCCAAACACTTGGTTATGATCTCTCAAAAACTTTAACAATACTTATGACATAGAATTTGGTTTAATTAATATTATTGGGATTATGAATGACTAGCAAATTTTTTTTTATAAATGACTATGACACAAAACTCTCATTTTAAAATAGAAGGGAAATTGTAGTTATTAGAGGGAATTTGAATTTAGAGGAGAGAACAAGGAAAAGTTAAATTCCTTATTCGTTTTGAATAGTTAAATCCTCTCCTCGACTTCTGTCTAATATTTCATCAAATATCAAATCAAACTTTATATTAAATTTTATTTAAAATAAACATATTCTTTCAAAAACACGAATTTCAATTTTGTTTTTACAACGGCTCTTCTCTAAAATATCAATCTCCAAACAAATACTTCATTTTCCAAAATCACTAAATCCCTCTCCTTATTCCTCTTTCTCTTCTCTCCTCTTATCAACCCAAAATCCAAACATCGATCCCTTTGTAGAGATGTTTTGAAAGGGTACTTTGGTGGGAAGGGAAGAGAACGAAAGGGAAGAGATCTGTTCTCGTTATTTTGCTCATTTTATGGGTTCTTACTCTAACCAAACATGCCTAGTGTTTTATGAGGGATTTATTAAAATGCTCCAAAATTTTTGTTCAAAACATATACTTTTGCTTAGGTCACACCTGTTTCCCTATCAGTCACTCTCTCATACATCCTTTTGAACTCCATATTCTCATACACACTGAGTGTCTCAACCAAGATTCTTCAAATCTGAGTCAGTGACTCCTTCTCTCAACTGCCCTTTTGCTTGTTTTAGAAGTTTTCTCTCTTTTTCTTTAATGGACTTTGCTTCTTTCTTTTCCATTATGAATAATGAATGTAACTCACTATTGGTATGTTTGGTTAAAAGGAAATGGAAGTGATAAAAGAAGGTAAGTGAGATTAAATTAGTGAAGGATGAGATGACAATCTTTGCAAAACGGTATGAATGAATCTCTTTCATTTAATTCCAACACTTCAAACATGTTCTATGTTATTTTTTATCTCGCAACATTTGCTTGTCACAAGATGTCATATAGGGAGTATTTGTTTCGCGTTATTATCTAGTCACTACAAATGAACTTTTACAAATACATTTCAAACAATTACATCCAAGCGATCTTTTGTAATCAGTCAAAAATAATTTGTATTAACGTTTGAACCACCGACCATCCTTCTTTTTTGGGTGAATTATATTAAAAAATGTGAACATCTATCTCAATATCAATGAGCTATGAGATGATTAGAAGACTCTCCACTTTTCCGATGTAGAATAACGAGATCCTCAACACGTCCCTCAAGATGGTGTCTCTTTTGGGTTCGCCAATCTTAAATCGGATCTCGATTTCAATTCTATTGTATCGAATACCTATTTAAGTTTAAAGTCTATGATATAATATTAGAAAATGTAGGCATCCATCTCGAAATCAATTGACTATCAAAGTAGAAGTCCAACTTGTCTTATAAATGCTTGAAGAACTCTCTACTTTAGGACTTAAGGATAATAAGATCCAGAGCAAATTACACATCATAATCAAAAAGAGCTCATGATGCACCTTTGGACAACAAAGTTATATAAATGTATTCATTAACTGAGGTGAACCAATGTTTGACAGCATGTCCAAATCACCAGCTTTGATTTGTGCCCCAAAAATACTTGCAATTTATATCCTTAAAACACTGCTTTTGAACGATATTAAAAGCAAGCCAACAAATGGTTTGGGATATTCTCCAAACACTGCGTAAAAGATAAAGGTGAAACTAATGACTAAACCACTAGTTCTTCCATTTGTTCTTTAGGGGCTTATAATTGCAATTAAGACAACTTCTTCCAGCAATCCCAGCAAACTAGATTACACAATCTAGACAAAAAGGATCAGTAAAAATCCTAACCATTTGTTTTTTTTCATACCCAAAATCAATCCTAGATAAGACCCAACTTTCACTGAAAGAGTAATGCAAACTTCAATTATACAAACATAACAAACTCAGCAATCAGAAGAGCAAGTAATAATATACATTACATATATCATAACAGTTGAAACACGTTTACATTGAATCAACATAGCAGATATGTACATTAACAAGTATCTACAAAGAACCCCATCCATAATTAAAGCATGATATTTATACTTTGAAGCATAGAGGAGTGTGTTAGCTCCTCCAACCTGAAGGCTGTGGTGTTGCTACGGTGATGCCTCCCTCGTACATTCGCTGTATTTCTTCCCTGTATACGATCAAGGATTTGTCGGGTATCGGTGGGGTTAATTCCACCACATCGCCCATCTTCAACTTGCAGTTGGGGTCGATCACTGGCTCATTATTCAATCTTGGTCTCAACTCTTCCTTCATTGGGAACCTATAGTGAGCCCATCTTGTGCTTCCTCTCCCTGCTCTTTCTAAGAGATGCATCATCGTCGCATTAGCTGGGAATTCCTGGACCGACATCTGGAGATGGCCAAAAAAAAAGGGTTTTCCAATTGTTAAAAGCTGCATTTTCGGACCAGAGACAGATAAAGAAAACCGAAACAACTGGAATAATGTGCATAGACCTTTTCGTTTTCAATCATTATGACAAACAAAGGCCCATCCTGGAAACAATGAGGTTTGTAAGAGTTCATGCAGTTGGAAGAGTGAAAAGGGAACTTGCAAGATGGTTCGACAGAACCGATAGAAGATCGATCTTTGGTCATAGTCTCACAATGCCAAGTGAGAACCCATCTGGCCCATTCAACCATCTGAAGCACAAATGAAGAGTGCTTAGAATCTCCCTCCTTGTATCTCCAATGGGCTGCAAATCCAAACTCAGCTCGTAGATGCATCTCTTTGGTTCGAATTTGAACCTCAAGTGGGGCATCACCTTCACTGCTTACGACTGTGTGTATCGATTGGTACCTGTTTATCGTCAAATTATATAAGAATAGAAATATACAGCATATATAATGCACCTGATACTATTTTTGGGAATACCCGTTCAACTTTGGTTTACTTATGTAGTCCTTGAGCTTTCCTGGTACTTCAGGCCATAACTGATGAACGATTCTCAATGCTTCATAACAATCCTCTTCATTTTCAACAATAAGCCTCAATCCATGAATATCATGGATTTCCTTCATGGTTAAATTCTTCCTACAAAACAAATTCAAATTTACCAAAAAACTAACTACTTTGATAACAGGATGGCAAAAAACAGTATTCTGAAAAATGGAGAAATTGAGACAGAGATAGAAAGATGAAGGTGTACTTCAACATTTTACGGTGTATGCTGTACACACTTTTATGCCGCCCAGTTACGACATGGTAAGAGATATCTTTATCCTTGAGAGCTCGCTCTATTTTTTGTGTTGCAGAATGAATAATTTCTTCATCATATAAACCCATCAGCTCGGAGGACAAACTTTTGTGCTGTTCCAAGTTAAGATGCTTAAAACATAGGTTTTCTAGCTGCTCTTTCCAACTGTAGATTCCGAGGCGATTTGCTAAAGGAACAAAAATCTCCATAGTCTCCTTTGCAAACCTATGCTGCTTGATCGAAGGCAATGCATCTAGAGTTATCATATTGTGCAGTCGGTCTGCTAATTTAATGAGAACAGCCCTGGCATCGGCCATTGCAAGGAACATGGTGTGCAAGCGATCTGCTTCAATCATTTTATCAGCCGTATCATGTTCTCGAGCAAGCTTGCTTAAATGACTTAGCTTAGACACCTAAAAAAATAGCTAGAGATTAGTAGGAACTGATTCCTCATCAGACAATGCTGGAGTGGGGGAGCTAGAATGTATAAAAATGAAATGTGCAAAACATTTACCCCATAGAGACCTATAGCATGAATTTTCACTTTTACCTAAATTTAAGACTAGTGCAATTAGCAATTTTCTTCCTCACAAGAAAATAGAATATGTTTTGCAGTTAACTCCAATGCCTATGAGTACACGGCACAGTATCTTACCCCTTCAACCAAATCAGCAACCTCGGCTCCAAAAGTTTCCAATATGTAGTCATGAGTCACAAAAGAATCATCAAGTGTGTCGTGCAAAAGTCCTGCAGCAACTACTGTCGAATTAGCCCCAACAAGCGCAAGCATCACTGCAGTTTCCACGCAATGTTCCAAGTATGGATCACCCCTTATACGCGTCTAAGGAAAAAAAATAAGAAACGCCAAAAAAGGAAACTTCTTAAGGAACATCATCAGTACCAAAAGCAATAAAAACAATCAATACTGAAAAACAGCATTACCTGTCCTCTATGTGCTTTCTCGGCCTCAAAAAAAGCCTTAATCACAAACTCATCACAAAAGATTTTATGCTTTGATTGTGCACTTAGAAGCAAATCCTTCGCATATGACTCAGATTTTCCGTCTGGAATATTGTCCTCCATATTGAAAGTCAACTCATCCCCAAACAAAGCAGATGAACCCACATCTAGCCCATCACTAGATACCTCTAATCTTGGTAAATCATAGGCCACACATGATCCCAATGCATTTCTCACAAACCCATTGAACAGCCTGTTGGTACTTCCTCTTCCATGGAAATTCGCATCCCCACTCCTTTCCCTTACATTCCACAAAGGAGGGGTTCTTGCACTCGACCCAACCCCGCAGCTGCCACAAGAAACCGGACCCTGGAACACCGATACCGGGCTCTGATCCCGATTGAAGAATGATCCAATGAATTTATTAGGGGAATAACGAAACGAAGAACTCAATTCTTTAAGTTCCTCCCCTTTCTCATGCCTAAGAGAACCCAATTCATCTCCAACATTTGCAATACTTGCTGCTGATGACGAGTACCTCGGCGCAGTCGATGAGAACAGACTCGACAATCCACCAACCGTAGGTTTTTGGGATGAAGTGTTCGTGGACCGTGAAGTCAATTCTAAATCATATGATGCATGAGAATTCATAGGACAAGGATGCGATGAGGAGCAGATAGTACTCGGCGGACTCGTATACAGAGCTACAGTTGGCACAGCCATGATCTTATTTAATCGAAATCCCACCAATTATCTAAAGAAACCAACACAATTTCCAGTAAAAAAAGCTAGCAATTTACAGCAGAGCAGACGAATTCTTCCCTTCTCAAACGATGCGAGATAAACCAAGCTTTCTCTGTACGCAATCAAACAAACAAGACAGAAAACATAAAATTCAAGCTAACTCAGCTTGAAAAAGACAGAAAATAGCCAAACAAACAAAAAATTCAATCAAATTTCAACCGAAGAATGTGAATTGCAATACAGAATCAACAAATAAATCGAAATTTAAGCGAAAAAAAGAAAAAGATAACACTAATTGAAGCGAGAACTAGAATAGAACAAATGAATGAATAGAATCCAGAACCCTAATTTCGGAAGAGAAAGTTACATACCTTGGAGGAGGAAGTGAGAAGCAGAACGAAGAGAGAGAGTTGCTTCTGTGATTTTCTAGTGATTTCTGTACTCTCTCCATATTGATTGGAGTCCTGGAAGTGGAAACAGTGAAAGTACTATATTAC
Source organism: Cyclanthera cordifolia (assembly GCA_037832605.1). Classification (NCBI taxonomy): domain Eukaryota; kingdom Viridiplantae; phylum Streptophyta; class Magnoliopsida; order Cucurbitales; family Cucurbitaceae; genus Cyclanthera; species Cyclanthera cordifolia. The sequence goes on from JBBMEG010000018.1 coordinate 6,252,841, forward strand.
CCTTCGGATTCATCTAAAATAATGTTAAAACGACAACCCACCCCTTGTTTTTATTATTTTTGAGTTCTATAATAATTTAAGGTACATTATTGAATTTACATTTATTCGGTTAAGTATAATACAAACCTCCCAAGCCCAAGTCTTCATTAATTGTGCCACTTGACGTGTCATTCATTTTTAAATTGCGAATATTTCATTTTGATAAATAATAACTAATTACAATATATATATTTATTTAATAAATTTAGATTTTCTTTAATGTATAATAAAAAAGAAGTCTGTTTCAATTCCAATAATCAAAGAAAAAAAGTTAGATAATATGTTGTTTATCTACCCAATAATAAGTAGGTACCTGAATTTTTAATTTAAATTTAAAAGAAGTTAGTATTAATACTGATTAGTAATTTACCTGTAGTTTTAAATGTTATTTGTAATATTAAAATAAATAAATAAAGTATGTAGTAGAGGCAGTATTGACATTGCACATAGTAAATTTACCACCTCTTCTAGAAGATCCATGGATAACGACAAATTTCACAATTATTTTATTTTGGTTTTTTAAAGTAAGTTTCGTGTAGGCTAGAATAACACGTGGCCGGCAGATAGCAATTACACGCTTCACACAGGCAACCAGAAAGGCAGCCACGCGCCGCACGTGACAGCCATCGGGTGAGCCGTCATTTAGATACGGTCACAGTCGGGGGAGCACAACTCAGACAACTATTTTCTTAACATTTTTTTATTCGTTGGCTTTTCTTTTTTACCGGTTGGTTAAATGAGTAACAATTGGAGGGTTTTTTTTTTTTTTTTAGTACAAATAGGGGAGGGGATAATAAACCTTACCGCGTCTACTACTCTCAAATAAATGGAGAACAGATACCAATTTCACGGATCGAATTCTTGACGCTGGTGTTGAGCTGGAATAACACTAAAAAAAAATATTTAGAGGAGAATAATAATTGGAGGAGTCTTCTTCTTTCTTTCTTTTTTTTTTTTTTAATTTTTAATAAATAATTACACAATATCTGGAGTGATCACGTCTGTCCCTAGATCAGCTACCGAGAGACATCAAAGGCATCTCGAACCTGAGATCTTGAGGGAACATACCTTCAGAACTCATGCGTTCAACTAACTGCGTCATCTTTATAGAACAATTGGAGAAGCCATTTTTTAAAATTATAAATAAAAATTTATTTTGAATAATTTTAAAAGAGATTTGGTTTGAATAAAATTGTTTAAAGAATAATTATTAATAATTTATTTATATTTTATAAAATCTTCAAACAAACAGGACTTCCGATTTTGATGGGTTAAGTCAATTCAAATTGAGTCATTGTTATAATGAAAGATTCATAGGTAATATATCTAATTAGAATTGGAGATGTTTGTTTAGTTCTAACTATAATTGAGAAAATAAGATTTAAATGGTAACCTTTTTAATTATTGGAATACACTAAAATTATTAGAAGTAGAAATGTTTTAATCATTAAATTATTTTTATGTTAAACATTTCAATTCTGCAAATATTTATAATTCTAACAATTAAATTGGGTTTATGTTAGAATTAGATTTATTTTAACATTAAACTGTGTTCTTGTTCACTTTATTTAAATGGTTCAACGGCTAAGTTGTGTTTACATTTGAATTAAAAATGTATTGGTTATTGGCATATAATTAAACTAATTTTTAATGAAAGAAACACATTAAAAAGTAAATGTTAGTCCAAATTTCAACTTACGATAATTAACTATGTTCAAATTGAAAAATGAAAATATTATTTGTGCCTAATCATTAATTTTATTTGCCGTCACATCAAATTACCACATTTAAATTATATTCAATGAATTGATTTTTTTTCTTTTTTTCTTTTTTGAATGTTTTTTGTATAAGATAAGACGTTAAATAATTGAGATGCGCATAAGTTGGTCTCTAAAATTTGCTAACCGACCGAGAAAAGTAACTTAACGAAAGAAGTTATGTGAAATGGCAGTTGCAATTTTGAATTTAGACTAATCCACCGTTTATAATATCCCGTGGACCAAATGTTAGAATACAATAATTTTTTACATTCATTAACATGTCTATGCTGATAAATTAATGTATTTTAAACATGGTATGAATAAGATGAACATATCATTATAGACATGTTATGAGGCAAACATTATGATAATACTAGAAATTTTAAACTAAAAATAATAAAGATATTGTTAGTAGTCAAGCTTTTCATAATCCAACCAATTACCTCTTTTTGTACATCTTCGAGTCATAAAAAAACGACACTATGATCGTGTTTGGCCACTAATAATAAATGAAGAGAATGAAAATGAGATGATTTCTGGTGTTGACACTGTCAGACATTTTTTTCATAATCACGTTTCTCCAAAATTACATTTTTATCGTCATCTTAACTACTTTCTATTGTTCCAATAACAACTTTTTATTCTCCCATAACTATTTTTCACCCAGATCATATCCATTATTTTATTTTTCTCATAAGCATTCATTTTACCCAAACACAATTAATCATTTTCTACGCCATCAACACAAATAATCATTCTCTTCATAATCATTTCCTTTCTCATTTTTCTGCTAATTCTTATTTTTCTCATAATCGTTCACATTCTCGCCCCCAAACACACACAAGGGAGAAAGCAAGAGGAATATACCAAGTGATAATATCATTAGGATAACTTTTGTATTGTGCTACAAAGCGAAGCCACTATAATAGACATTCATTACATAATAAAACAAAACTAATTCCCCAAGAAATTAGAGGAAACCAAGATTCATAGATATAGATAATAGCCTTTGCTGATCAAAAGATTCAGTACTGACGAAAAGTAAGATTCAACCGACCTGGACGAAGATTTGTTTGGTCTAAAAGTGGCCTTGGAGCAGTTTTGGGATGAATTGTAGTCACCCCATGAAAAACATGTCTTGATTTCCCACCAAATATTAAAATATCTCCAGATTCCAAAGTAACTTTCTCTGCTTCATCAGTGCCACTCTTATCACCAAATAGAAAATCTGCAGAGTCGCCAATGGAGAAGGAGACAACAGGCAACCCTTTATCAAGACTTTCTGGACTTTCATCTCGATCCTAATGAGGAAAATAAGTCATAACATGTAAATTAGTTAGTTATATGCTTTTCGAGAGATAATTAATCAAAGGTTACAAATGAACTCGAGGATACAGTTGTACAACCTATAGAATAGATTTTGCAATCTTGTTCAAGTAAGGTCGTTAAGATTGAAAATGTTGGACAGTTCGAAAAATAAAGGGAACAAGAATCATATTGCAGACCTGATGAAGACCTAATCGCCCATTTTCCGAGTAAAAGTTTACGATACAGATGTTTGGGTTCATCCATGGAAGTTCACGTTCAGGATTTTTGGTGGTTGAATTTTTCCCCATAATTGCATAAGAATCTTTGATTGCCTTTTCAACCAACTGGTAAAATTCATTTGGAATGCCTGGTGGTTTTGTATTATCCAATGGGCGAACATCACCATATTTACTACTGTCAGGATCCCAATTCTTACCCAGGCACATCATCTTCAAGTGTAGTTTTCCTCCCTCACGGTAACCAGGTTGGTAAAAACCTCCAGCTCCTTTACCAAGATCCCGGCATTTGTTTACTATCTTCACCTGCGAGCATAATAAAGAGAGAAAATTACCAGTAAGGAAACAGAGTTTTGAAAACACTACCTACAATGCCAGGAATATTAGTATGTCTCCAATCTGTTGGTTGATATAAACATAATTCAACACAATCAAACAACAGAAAGAAAACCATCCAACACTTATATGGTGAAACCTAGAGAGAAACAGAAACTCAGACCATAGTGGAAAGGAAGCTACAGCCTATTTTAATAAGATACATGTTCTGTGTGCTTACCCTTCAAATTGTTGTATTATCAGTTAGATCTTTTTCTTTTGAAAATGAAGTCCATTTGGGCTTAGTTTTTAGACGAGAATGATTTTTTTGTTTTTTTGTATGCCCTTGAGCCGTGTGAATTTGTTCATTTTTTTCAATGAAAGTACAGTTTCTGATTAAAAAAAAGGATACAACTCTCTCTATCCATGGAAAGTGAGCTTTCCCTCCTTGAACTATCTTTTACTCAAGAACTGATTCAGTTATGCTAACAAGAGAATAGCTCTGGCTTCTTGTATAACCTAGTAATTATGGGATTACAAATTCAAATCCCCGTCATATGTTGTTGAATAAAAATAAAGAACTGATTCAGTTAGTTTGAGGCTATTTCTACAGCAATAAGACTTTGATGTGCATAATTTATGCAGATGAGAGAGAAATTCAATGTATACCTGATCCCTCAGGGGAATACTACTCTTCAGAAGAACCATTCCCGATCTCAACACACTTCCACCATTTCCCTCCATTGCACGCTTCATCTCATTCCTTGTTTCTCTATTCTTAGCTAGTAAAGAAGGTTTCAGCATTACAACCCCAGACTTTGGAGGGCATATATCAAAAGGGTCGAGGTTCACCGACGACTTCTTGTCCTCATAGTCCTTACAGTCAGAAACATTAGTTTCCCTTAATTTAATGGTGGAACTCTCATCTTTAGCAAAGGATTCCAAGGGAACTTGAACAGCATCTGATCTGTTACAATTATCATAAGGCAATGAATCACTACGACTTTCTCCTTCAGTTGTAGGTTCTTGAATCTGAATTCTTTCCACAGCAGAATGCAAACTCTTAGAAACATTTTGAGGAGAAGAGGGCGAGATTTCATTGCAATCAGAATTTGATGCAATGGATGCCAATAGTTGTTCAGAGGTATTGTTCGTACGATTGCCATCGGACTTTGATGCAATAGAACCTAGTAGTTGTTTAGAGGTATTGCTCATACCATCAGCTGAATTATGTTCCTGCTGAAGATCGACAACACCTGGAGATGCATGTTTCTTACTATTTACAGGGCACCACTGCTGCTCAGAACTTGAGGCCTGCTTTTGCACATATTGCTTCTTAGGATTCCATGTTGACGGCTGGTGAGAACCTCTGCCTCGGAAAGCTCCACTAATAGGGTTAGAAGAACCAGCAACAAAAGGCTCCTCCCCTCCAGCCTATATTTTGTAAGATTGTAAAAAGAATAGAGCATGAGGGAAAAAAACTAAACTCCAGCACCTCCACTCGACCCCCTTACTTAATAATACAATCAATCCCTAAAACACATTGCATCTTCATAAATTCGAAAACAAAACTAAACACCTACAAACTTCAAAACTCCATAAACAATTAAACCATAAGTCTTTCTCAAGCCATTGTAGTAATCCACCAATGACACAGCAGCACAAATGTGTAATTCACTAAAACCCTACTCTTTTTTACAATATCAAATAAATCTCTACTTGGAAAAAATGTCATCAATTCTTCATCACGAAGGAAAAAAGAAAACACGACCGAAAACTACACATTCAACAGTCAACTAGATTGTTTTTTAGGCAAAGAATAAATAATTAAATGGAAAAAAAACAGAAAGAAAGGCCACAGACAATAAGCTTAAAGTTTGTGAACATTACCAAACTTAAAGAAAATTACCTGACGGGGGCGATATGCAGAATTATCGGAAGGGCGAGGATATCGACCCCTGTTATTTGAGTGACCTCGTCCAGCATATCTATGGCCATCGGGATTCATGATCTTGAGAGGAAACTGGAAATAAAAGAGATTGATAGAGGGAAACTGAAAGCCAGTAGGCGTTAAATTATTTGTAAGGTGCTCGATCAATTTCTGTAACAAACACGGAACAACCAAGAGAAAAATTAAATTTCTAACATCAGTAACAGTCAGAGACAGACAGTTCGTATACAAACGTCAAACAAAAAAGAAAGAGTTCAAATTGTTCCTAAATCGAAGAAAACAGAAATTAACAGTCAGCTATAGAAATAATCTAATGATATTGACAAGATAAAATAGATAACCACCGTAGAGAGGAGAAATAAATCTTAAACTAAGCACAGAATATACATTGAACAAAAAAAGCAGCAAAATAGAGTGAAAAATAACCTAATTCAACACCGCACCCACACAAAAAACCAGAAACATACAATTCAATGAACTAGTTAAACTAAACAAATAAAATAGACACTTAGCGATGAATATTGCAACAACCCGCGGGTACTGATCATTGAAAAGTCATTATCAAGCAAAGGAAAAAAAAAAAAAAAAAACCCCCAAATCTTGCTAAATCTGACGCTACGTAGGCTAAAGAATCGAGAACCCTGAAAATTGCTGAAAATGAAACTAAGTCATGGATTGATTGAAAGTGAACAACAGAACGGAGTGAGATTACAAACGAAATTGCTAAGATGTGAGATTGTAAACAAAAAAGTAGGTGCTAAGTACAGTGAAGCACTATACATTCAAGCAACATTCTGGAGTTGTGAAAGGGAAAGATAGAGGAGATTAGTACAAAAACAATCAGTCGTGATGGCAACCAACAGTCGTAACCACAACAAAATCGAAAAGAACAAAACGCATTAAATTATGAACAAACCTTGAAGCGGAAGACCGATCGACAGTAGTCGCGAACAAACCTTTGATCGGGTTCTTTTTTTTTTTTTTTTTTTTTTAATTTTTCGCTCGAAAAAAAATGGCTGATTTGAACTCAATATTATTAGAAATTAGTTAAATAATGTTAATAATTTTAATTAATACAAGGAAAAAAAAAAGTGAAGACATTTAAAAAATTTGTAGAGAAACATGGTCATTTTCTTAAACGAAAATCAATTCTTTTAAAAATTTAAGGTTTAATTTTAAGTTTTTTTTTTAAAAGTCGTAATCAAAACAGAAAAACCCTCAAAATTTAGAACTAAATTAGACTTTTGAAAATTGGGGATTATAATTAGACTTTTAAAATTTTAAAAATTAAAATAAAATAAAGGTGAAAGTTGAAAAAACATAATGGTATTTTACCCAACAATAAAATAGAATTAATAGGTTGAACAAAAAATAATATCAATAGAAAAGAGAAAGAAAATCTTTTTGGTATGTTTTGTGTGGTGGGAAGGGTTGGGTATGTTCGGTATTTGCTCTTAATTTATTTGAGAGTAGTACACCCTCTAATGTTTGTTATCCCCTCCCCAATTTATACTCAGAAACAAAAAAAAAACAAAAAAGTGGTTAGAGAATTATTCTCATTTTCTTACCATAAATACTATGAATTTGAAGTTTTTTTTTTTTTTTTTTTTTTAAGAAAACAATCAAATATATTAACAACGCACAACCAAAACAGTCATCCTCCACCATCGTGGCCACTAAGGGGGAAGAACCCTCGATAAAAAGCTCCCGACACAACTGAGTACTCACAAGGGATTTTGGCTAACATATCAATCACACTATTACAAGATCTATGACCATGGAAAAATAGCACCTCCTCAAGCATTAAGGAGAGATGTCCAATATCAACGACCGTGTTGTTAAACTCATATAGATCTCAACTAATTGAACTAATTTATTAATTGTAATTGAACTAATCAAATTGAACTAATTTAATAATTGTAACTTGATAATAGAAATTAGGTACAACAAAGCAACACAAATGATGTAAATGAGAAAAAGAGGGGTTTTAAAGTTTAGACATCTTCGATAAACGCCAATGCTTTTGAATTTCTTGTCAACTTCATTGTAACCTGCAATCAAATGCCACGACATAGACTTGACTCGGCCTTGTCATTTGCATTTTTTTTTTTTTTCTAAAGCATTAGGTTGGGGGTGTTTGGATAAGAGAAATGCGAACGATTATGGGAAAATGAGAAATAGGAGGAGAATGCAAATGACTACGTAGAGAAGGATTATTCGGGTTTGAGGTAAAGAGAATTAATATGAATAGAAATATTATATATGTTTGGGATGAAGAGAATAACAACGTGGAAAATAAAATAATGAATATAATATGAGTAAAAAGTAGTAGGAAATGAATAAAAAGTTGTAAGAAGAATAAAAAGTAATTAGGGAGAGAATAGAAAAGTGATTAGATAAAACAAGATTATGGAGGAAATGACTGTCTATGACTCCAACACGGAGAATCATCCTTATTCTCTCCACTTCATCTTGGTGGCTCAAGCACACTCTAAATGAAATTCAAAATATTATGAATGATTCCTTTTTAAAGGTGAATATATTCATCTAAACAATAAACCATATCTGAGCGAACACGCTCCTAAAGAACCATTATATTAGACTACTTAGTTGCTCTTAAAAAGTCTTCAACTAAATAAAATATTAGAACTACATATCAAACATAACCATAATTAGATAAATCTCTTTTATTTTTTAACTCCCTAATAGATTTAGATGATTGTTCAATAACATCTTAATGACAAAAATCAAAAACCAACAAGTCAATGAAACTTCAAATAATGAAATGAAAATGGAATAACATAGAGATGTAAAGTATTGAACCAACTATAGTTTCTAACTGATCACAACTAGAACTAAATTTGTAGGATATGTCTATATGACTGATTCAAGTTGCACTAAATAAAATCATCTATAATGACTATTAAGGATTGCCAACGAAACAGTGTAAACGGAATAACAATCTTTAAAACTTGCAACAATCAAGTCAATTTCAGAACTACTCAATAATGTATCGCAAACAAAGAAACATTTATGCATTTCAAGACTATTTTAGTCCAAAAAATTCAACCTAGGGCATTCTTTATATTGTTCAAAATGGAATTATAAGAAGTAAAAAAAAAAACTTGAGTTTCAAAGAGTTCTTATGTTATAATAATTAATGAGTTCAAGAAATGTTCATGCTTGTGAAGTGTTGTGATAAATGGTAAACATGAAAAAAAATTTGGGATGCATTTTGATATCAACAATTCGAGATGTTTACAATCCAAAAGAAAAGAATTACCCTAGAATAGATCTGAAGCGGCAAAGGACGAGCGGCGGAGACGGCAGTGGTGGGGGGTGGGTTTTTTAGAGAGTTTTGAGGGTTTGAGGGAGAGGGAAAGTGAGAAAATGAAAGAAGAAACTGATTCTGTATCGAGGCTAAGGCGACGGATTTGTTACCCGTCGCCTTTGCCTACAGCGACGGAGAGCGAATGCGTCGACTTAGGTCCCCACAAACGTTTCAAAATGTCAAGCCTGAGGTGACGAAGTCGGTGTTCTGTCGCTCTAGGTCGTCGTAGTCTGGTTCTAAGGTGACAGAGCACCACTTTCGTCGCATTAAGATGACAGGTTAAGACGACGTATTATGTCTCAGTCGCCTAAGACTATTTAAGTGGATAGAGGTTCTTCCCCACTTTAAAAAGTCATCAAGATTTTGAATCATAGGAAAGTCACAAAATACAACAAAATAAAGATCCCCTCAGGTAGAGTTTAGCCAATAGGTCTCGATTATGAATGCTACCACGTAAAGAGAATAAGATATTCCTATACAAAGGAATCATACTCCTAACATCAGCATAATAGAACCGAGTTTAGTTATATCTTGTGATACCATTGAGCAAATCAACAATGGATTTAGAATCAAATTCCCCAAAGATGAGAAAGAATATATCAAAGGCACACTCGAGAATATATGTCTAAGATCCTCATGAATGGTCAATCCTTCCACAATCTTTGTAACGCCACATTTTGAACCCAAACAACATAAGGCTTCTAGCACGATCTCGAGCTATTCATCTCGTAATGCCACCATCTTTTGGGGGAGGAGCCTAACTCGTAAATATTTTTTATAGCTTCCACAAACTTTTTGGGGAGGAGCTCAACCCGCCGTCTCTTCGATCGTCAAAGGGGAGGAAGGTTGTCAATACTTGAAAAGACGACAACACCCTTTGTATGTTCAAAGAATTGGCACAATTTTTTTAAATAATGTATTTGTAAAAGAAAACTTATAAGTCGTTTTTATAAATTCAATATTAACCATATAAATACAAGTTGATACAAAACTCGAACATGTTTTTAAAATTTATAGAAGGCACGATAAATTTAGGGTTGAGATTAGTTAAAATATATGTCACTCGATTGTCAACTCGACCACAAAACCTTAAGAAAATGGTTATGAAACAAAAGGATCATACCCAAAATATTAACAATAATATATATATTTTTTTTTTTTTGAGTACAAATATTGTTTAGTTTTGTAATATCTATTATATAGATGTCACTATATGTATAATATGCTTATTTCATTGATGTCCCTATCTATTATACAAATAATTTATTGATGGAGACAAATTTTTTTAATCAGTTGCCATTACTTTCCTTACAAAGGTTAGAAATTATGTATACGATTCTTCTCATATTTTAGCTGATGCCACTCATAGTTAATGGACGAAGACAAACTTGTTGAGATATCTTATATATACTCGTCATTATTTATACAAATAATAATGTATCACATCTTCAATTATAATATTTTTTTATTATTAATCGATTCATTGTTTTTAATATGTTTGCATTATATTACGCATAAACCGAAGAAAGTATGTAAAATACCATCTAAAAAATTAAAAAAGTTACCGAAAAAACAATAGACCATGAAGTCACTGTTCGAATTCTCACCTCAATTATTGTATAATTTCAAAAAAAATTTAGTTTTACTTTCGCTTGCTATCTCTTTTTTTACCTCTTGTTTTAAATTATGGAAACTCGTATATTCAATCTTTATTGTATATAATTTTTGTAATTTTTTTTTAAATCCTTTTTTTCCTAAAGGAAGTTGTTCATATTTTAAATTTAGTTATACATGTAGATCATCTCTTAAAATAATTTGGAAAAATATTGACACGAAAGATAAAATGACATTAAATTCATCCAATAAAGTCTAATTCAATTATCATAAATTTACTTGAACTATACATGTTCAAATAATTATAAATTTGTCAAAACGAGTATAATTCGACTGACATTAGTGATAGCTTAGTATTCACTCTATCACTCGAATAAATAGATGTCTCCAAATTATAATTTTAGTTTAAAATTTGTTATACCAAAAGCCTAAGTCAATCTATTACACATGAATTTTCATGGAAATTGGCTAGAAATAATGAAGAATGACAACTTGAGCTTAGTGGAAGATCTTTATTATTATTATTATTATT
>JBBMEG010000018.1:6323120-6346988 GCA_037832605.1 Cyclanthera cordifolia
TCCTGACACTCTGTGACCACCGAAGAAAGTTGTCACCATTTAACCGGATGGTCGTTATCTGGATCGTAGGGCTATTATTGGGTATTTTAACAGTTGTTCCTTTGTCTTCTGACATATCCTTTATCCGAAACTAGCTTTACTAGTTTTGACGTTTGAACAGGACCACACAACGGAAAAACAATCGGTCCTTGAAAGCTGCTGGATCTAATGCTGGAAAACAGTGCCGATAAATGCAGGTGACCGGTGCAGGCTGTCAGAGAAGATTGCAGATGCTGTCTCGCAGTTCGCTGGAACAAACAGACAGCACCGAAGTCAGGCAGTCAGAAATCGCCGAAGTTCGCACACAGCGCACACAGTCGTGAGCACGCAATCAGAAGTCGCGTGCACAGTCAGAAGAAAGCCGAAGTTGCGCCGTGTTGAAGTCGCGCCAAGCTGAAGTCGCGAGCAGGCCGACGGGCGCCAAGCTGAAGCTGAGTCGGCGTTTGTTGAAGCCGAGCAAGTACGCAGGTAGCAGCGCTGACGGTCGCGAGCAGGCCGAGCAGGTATGCAGGTCGCCAGAGTCGCGCTCAGACAGGGTGGCGCCTGTTAGGGTTTAGTGAAACAGGCAAGGTAGGCGGCTGTTAGGGTTAGGGTTTTTCTTGGCTCTGATACCATGTAGAAAATTAAAGGGAGAAAATTCAATATTATTTCTCACACAATTAATGATACACAATAGGTTACTTAAATAGTAACATTAACATTCCTACCTAAGAAAGGAAACTAATAAATAAAATATAAGGAACAATAAAATATATTTTCCTTATTATATTTATAAAAATAATATTAAACTAATATAACCTACAAAATTTGAATCAAAATAAGCATAAAAAAAATACGAATTGCTTACCTTGGTGTAAAGAATGTGCTAAACAAGGATTTTTTGGGTTTAAAGAATGGGTTTAAAGAAATATTGTTTTTATTCCAACAATCAACAAGGATTTTTTGCACTATATCGTAAAAAGGGGAAGTCAGTAGATTGTAATCTTTCATGTCGATAAATTATTTTCTTCACCTTTTCAATCATACAATCCCACGTCATAGACTAAATGCAAACACGATGCATCTGTATCACACCTTCTAATCATGTCATAAATAGGTGAAGTGAAGGAAAGAATATAATCAATCTTGTCCCACCATAAATCATCCAAAATCAACTCCTTTACTTGTCTTGCCTTAACCATGTCATCTTCTCGATAATTTCCCTATTTATCACTAATGACCATAACTTGCGAAACGGTTCATGATAAAAAAATTTCACTATCATTGTATCTTTAATCAACTTGATTTTTTTTAATATGATGATATGTGAGGCAAAACGTGTGTCAGCAACGGAAAGCAATTTAAGAGACACAAACTCATTAAACATGACAAGCCTCGCAGAATGGTTCATGATAAAAAATTTCACTATCATAACATCTCGAACAATATCGAAAATCCAACTACATTATCCATATACAATTTGATTGTTTTTTACATTCTTAGCCGCACAAATATTCTTCAATGCCAAGTTTAATGTATGCACTACACATGGTGTCCATGTGATGACGAAAATTCTGCTTCAATTATTTGTCCTGCACCTTTGCAATTGGCAGCATTATCAGTTATGACTTGCACCACATTTACATAACCAATTTCATTAATTACTTCTTTCATTAAATTAGCAATGAAATATTTATCTTTGGTCTCCCCAGAACAATCCACTGCTTTAAGAAACATTGGTGTTCCTACATAAATCACCATAAAATTAATTAACGGTCTTCTTTGAGAGTCACTCCATCCATCACTCACGATACTGACTCATTTCACACGTCATTCACCTTTGATGGGCATCAATAATTTCTCTTTATTAGTCTTTTCATTTCTTAGAAGACTCGTCCTCAACAAATTATACCCTGGAGGAAAATATCCAGGCAACATACTGTTTGCCGCATAGTTAAATGTGCCTATAAAATATGGATTTCTGGCTAATTGGAATGGCAATCTAGCAGAATAAAACATCCTTGCTATTAAAGCATGTAATTGATCTCTTGAGGCCTTGTTATATGAATTTTCAATTGCACTGGTTCCTCTACCACTAGGTCCACCACTAAACTTCCTTTCTTTTTTTGGTAAAAAAAATCCATATTTGGCGAGTTGCTAACTATAATACCACCTATTGATATGGTAGGTGGTAAAGGAACATTTTTTGAATCTGTTTTCCATTTTTTTCTTAGCTTCATCCTCTAATTTTTGCATATGAGCAAGATCTTTTGAATTATTTTTAGGACATGCTTTAATCCAATGACCATTTAACTTAAGTAGATGAGCTTTAACTCTTGTATATGAGCCCTTCTTGATATCATGACAATAGCTGCATTGCCATGAGCAATTTTCACCTCCACCCGTTAATTTATCAATTCTTGTTACATAATGCCAGAGGGTATTAGATTCATTCTTCAATACTAGACGATGTTAGTTCTATTGACGAATTTGAAGATGTTGAAGAGGATGATGTCATTCTAGATTTCTAACAAAACAATAATTTAATTAATTGAATGAATCATAGAGTCACAATATTTGTAATCTTAAACACATTCTAAGTCTATTTTTCATAAGAAAAATAAATTGATCTTGTACAGATATAACTTCTAATCCTTTCTTTTAAAGTATGAAACAAAGCAAAAATAATAAAAATTGAATAGCATCCCGTATTAGTATCTTGATCAAAACTACAAATATAACTTCTAATCCTTTTAAAGTATGAAATAAATTTATCAAAACTACAAATAGAATATAAACAACAGTAATAAAAATTATTTTTCAAAACTACAAATATAGCTTCTATCCTTTCTTTTAAAGTACGAAAGAAAAGAAAAAATAATAAAATGTGAAGAAGAACCTTAGGATGTTCAGTTTTGTAACTTGAAGTTTGATGAAGAACCTAATTTTGCAAAATATATTTCACTTTTTGATGGAATCGTTGGTCTGAATCCCTAAATCAGGCCAATAAACCCAGATGATGCACAAATGGTTCGATACTAAGGCACAGAAGAAGTCGAGAATTCAAAAAAAAAAAGTGAGGCGAAGAAGTCAGAGAGAAGGGAGAAGTAGAAGATGAAGAGACGAAAAAGTGAGGCGGCAAAAAAAAAAAAATATATATATATATAGAGAGAGAGAGAGAGAGACAATTAAATATATATATATTTCACTTTGAGCGCCAGAGAAGTTCCTATTTTATTATATTAGATTAGGTTTTGACATGAAAAAATGTGGGTTTAAGTTCATAAAAGGTTTGCTCAATAAAATTAAATAATGAGCTTGATTCAAACTATTAAAAAAAAAAGAAAAAAAAAAGTGGGCAACGTGTCCCTCCCATGTCCATCCCGTGTTTGGTATATAAAAAAAAAAAGAAAATCACACTTTAATTTGCGTGTCCGACACGTGTGTGGAGCGTGTAAACATCTTCTTATTAAGATGGATGTGCACAACTTACGTTTTTTATTACCAATTGGAAAAATTACTTGTAATAGGCTTATGCCCTATAGGTTTCACCCTCCTTTATTTTATTCATCAATGAACGGTTTCTTTTTCTAAAAAACAATATTTGGGATGGGGAATTTGAATCGTAACAAAACCATCGTGCTACTAGAGCTATGTTCTAGTTGGCTACTTCTTTCCTTTATAATAAAAATTTAAATCCTCGAAGTGGACCCTCTCTCTAAGTTTTTAGAGATAGATGCTCTGCTAGGGTTTTCTTAGGGCTTTTTCGGGAGGTTTATCCTTATATTTGGGAGGCTTGTTTTCAAGAATGGGAGGTCTCGTCCTCTAGGTTGGGAAGATTAGGTCTTCGGAGTGTTTTTTGGGGGTATGAGGTTCTCGTTGGTCCTAATGGTGAGAGAAATTCTTAGCTGGGGTTTGCGAAGTCCCCCCTGTCGAGCAAGTTGAGGAGGGCTCAAAACAAATTGAGGCTTCTTGTGGCAGCAAACGGCTGTTGCTTTCAGGTTTCTTCAGGTATGTCCATGGTTTCATCTTCGTCTCTGTGTGGAGTGTCAAAGAGACCTTTAATGCTGGTAAAAGAGTATGACTCTTCTAAATCAAAGAGGAAGGAGCGTGGAGCTCGAAATCTCCCATTTGACAGGGAAAATGGGAGATCGAAGGTTCGTAGATCAGCTTTTGGTGACAGAGGGGGAGCGACTTTGAACTTCTCATATGGAAGTTGGGGTTCGAAAAAGTTTGTAGGAGACACAAGGGGACAAGAAGGTTGCCGATTTGTTGAGACTAGGTGGCGTCATTGTGAGGGGTAGGAGGAAGAGGGCTCTGGTGATAGGTAGTTGGCCTATTGGATTGTTAAGCGTGCGTCTCAATTTAAAGGAGGGCCTATTTGCAGTTATTGCTGGAGCGATTTTGGTGGGTTCTTTGAACCGAACCCATGGTTTGGACAAATTGGGTTGGGTTACCTTGGGCAGTCATGTCGGATCAGATGTTTTATCTCTCCTCTCCAGTTCAGTCGCTGATCAAGCATTTTCTCAAGCTCGTCTCTAATTTTGTTTCGTCTGAGATGTTTTTGTGGTATTACTTCGTTTTGATCTTCCAGTTTAAGTTGTTTAGTGTTTGCCTTAGTAGTTTTAGGTGTTCTTGTGGTGTTTGGTTGTTTTGTCGTGGCTTTTGGTTTATGTTTGTGCTTGTGTGCCTTTTGCCTGAACTCGTAGATAAAGGGATTTTTAGATGCTTAAGTTGTTGGTCTCTCCAGGGAGTGAGTAGCACCCTTACAAGATTTCCTCTTCCCCTTCTTGCTTTGATGAGGTCTTGCTCCTCATTTGATGTCTTTGGTTTACCTCTCAAAACCTTTCAAAAGTCAACCAAGTTTGAGTTGTAGGTGTGTAATGCTCTCATTTGTATGGATTTTTAAAAGTTTGTTCTTGTGAGGGTTGGGGTTTGTATTAACGCTTTCCTATCTGTTATCTCTTTATTTTGGGCATTCACTTGTTTGATTGGCTTCTTTTACTATGTGGAATAGAGCTTGTGTGAAGTCGGGAAGGTTGTTCCCTCTTGTAGGTTGGTTTGTATTGGAGGGTTGATTAATGGTACCATTGTTTTCAATTTTTTTTTTTTTCAAATTCTCACCTCAAATCCACTTCATAGGTTCTCTTTTAATTTTGACATTACTTTTTAGATGAAGCAGTTACTAATTGTTTTGTTACCATGTCAAAATTTAGCATTTTCATTTGACTATCAACTTTACTATTTTCATGTTGCTCCCAGATGAAAACGCTCCAACTATGTCACGTATAAGGGTAAACTCGAGTTTCGATTTAACTGAACAACGGGCAACTGAATCGCCAACATCTACTGATGGGTGGGGCGAAGTTGAAAATGGAATTCTTGATGAAGATGGAAATGAGAAGGATGGGTGGGATGAGTTGGAACCTCTGGAGGAGCCAAAACCATCTCCAGCTCTTGCAAACATTCAGGCTGCCCAAAAGCGACCTGTATCTCAACTTGTTTCACAAACAAAACCACCAAGTGAGGGCAATTCACATTTAGCTTTCTAGACCGTGGTTCGACTTCATATAATAACTCATTTCTGTTCTTCCAGGTTCAAGTTCGGGTTCAAGAAGCACAGCCAGGCCGGCTAAAGATGACGACGATCTGTGGGGTTCCATAGCTGCTCCTGCTCCAAGAACTGTATCGAAACCGTTGAACGTAAAAGCAAGCACGACTGTTGATGATGATGACCCTTGGGCTTCCATTGCTGCTCCCGCACCTACAACTAGAGCCAAGCCATTATCTGCAGGTAGGGGAAGAGGAAGCAAACCCGCTGCTCCCAAATTAGGAGCACAAAGGATGAACCGGTCATCGTCGTCTGGTATGTGATTGCATATAGTATAAAGGAAGAGAATGATTTCAAGATTCAAGTTATCTGCAGTTTTTACTTTATATTGTTTAGAGTAAAATTGGTCATTCCCTCCGTGAGCTGTATTTTAACCTTGATCTCATACATGGTTTTATCTATAATAGCATTCTTTATAGTGCACCTTTTTTCTTTTCTTTTTTTCTGTGCAATGGACAAGAATTTTGATAATGCTTTGATTCCACCGGGAGACATTTTTTAAATGTAATAAATTTAATTATTTCCAGTAGTTCGTCAGAAAATAAATATTGAAATTTCGATTTGTATTTTCCTTGCATCCATGTAAAGCTTTGTTTTTTGGCTTGTTCAACATTGCATCTTAATCCATCAGATTTCATATTCCAATTTGTAAGTTTCAACTATAGTTCAACTTTTGGTTAAAAAAAAAAAAAAGGTTAAATGGAATAAAACTCTAAGTTTAAAGAATTAAAATTGAACTTTTGAATAAAATTTTAAAAAATAAAGATTTTAAATGATATTTTATCTCGTACATAAATCCTATATAGCATTAAACATAACTTCTTTTTTTTTTGTCTATGATAACTTTCAAAAGTTCAAATTTAATTCTTAATGTATGAAAAAAAACTTAAAATTTGTTAAACTTAGAATTAATATTAATCAAAATTGACTCAATAATGTTAATAATTTTCATACAATCAAAGATAAATTATCATGATGTTTTTTAAATTTATAGAGAAAAATGATAATTTTCAAATCAATTTTAAGTTTTTTTTTTTATTATTTTTAAGTTTAAGGTTCGAAATAGAACAAAAGTCATAGTTTAGGGAGTAGATTTGGACTTCAGATCACTAAGGAATATAAGGTATATGGGGGTGAGGCTTATGAGAGAACGAGTCGGATAGGAGTAAAACCTGTTGTCAAAAGAAAATGTCTTGTGCAAACGTTCTTTTTTTAGTGATACAGGTAGGCTCTTTTCTTATTCTCTGGTCAAATTGATTCTGCACAGGGGAATATCTTCTTTAGCCGAGTGGTGTTTCTGGGTCAATAGGAAGAGGAAAACAACAACAATCATGGACAGAACTCAAAGGAACTAGTGGAAGTACTGTTTCCTGTAAAAATTTATGAATCAAAATAAAACAAAGAGAACATTGCACAAATCACTCATAAAATATGGTGTTTGTACCAATTAAGTCCTTAAATTTTTAATTTGAGCAATCACCTCTTAAAAAGTGTTGCAATTAACACTTTTAAATTGATTTTAAGAGATTTTCACATGTGTAAAAAGGGTAAAACCGTTTAAAAAATATTTTGTCTTTCTTTTATCTCTCTAAAAACTATAACTAGAGAAATTCGTAACTTCTTACCTCCTATAAATTTATAATAGAAAATTTAAAAATTAATAGTTTTATAAATGTGTATATTTGATAATTAATTGTTTCTTTTCAATATCATAGTAATTTTCTCAAGAAGATTTTAAAATTAAAAAGTTGAATAAAAAAACATTTAAAAATATATATATCTTTATTGATAATTTTTTCTAATGAAATTGTTAAAATTTTGATTTATTTTTTTGAGTTATTGTTAGTTGTAGCGTTTGAAATTTTCTATTTAATGTTATACTAATAATTAATGATATTTTATGTCAAGAGAAAAAATGATTCGAAGTTTTTTTTAAATAATTTATCATTTTATAAAAACTTTTTTGAGAAAATTATTATGATGCTCAAAACACCACTTAATTAACAAATATACACATATTTAAAAAACTCATTAGTTTACAAATATTTCACTAATTTCTCTAGTCATAGGTCTTACATAGAGACAAAAAAAAAGACTTTTTTTTTTTAATTTTTTGGACAATTCTAACATCTTCACACATGTAAAAATCTATTAAAAATAACTTTAAAAAATGTTAATTGCAACACTTTTCAAACTTTAAGAGAGGTGATTGTTCAAACTGAAAGTTTAAAGATTTAATTGTTACAAACATCCTACTTTATGAGTGGTTTGTGTAATTTTTCTAAAAACAAAATTCAAAATTCAACCATTAAAATTTAAACTTTTGAAAGTGGAAAGGCTAAGAAATGAAAGTTGAGAAACATAATAATATTTTACGAAAAAGAATATTATTGAGAAATTACCAAGTTAGGTGTATGCAAGCTTTGTTGACCTTTTAATTTGTTATTTCGTTCAAACGTAGTTTTAGTTTTTGTACTTTGCATCTTGTAATGATTCGTTCTTTTTGCATATTTGTATCGGTTGGTTTTATTTATTTATTTATTTGGTAAATTATAAATTAGTCCATATTATTTCATGAAAGATAAAATTTCGTTCTTATGGTTTCAAAATCTTGGCTCTAGTCCTTATAGTTTGGAAAAATCTACAATTTAATTTCTATGGTTCAAAAAATTAGAATTTAGTCCCTAAGGTTTGATAAAATCTAAAAAATAATCTGTCGTTCGTAATTATTGGTGAATAAAATGCGTTAAAGTTAGTTATTTTTGTGTTTAATGATGAGAGTGTGAGACAAGTAATTAATTGAAAAAACATTCATAATTCATAGATCACATTTACATACTTGATTCGCCTACGATTTATGAATAATATATATTATTTTTTAGGTTTTATCAAACCATAAAGACTAAATTCTATTTCTTCAAATCATAGAGATTAAATTATATATTTTTCTAAATCATAGGGATTAAATTATATATTTCTCATAATCATAGAGATTAAAGTCTAGACTCTCAAATAATAAGGATTAAACTCTAACTTTCATGAAATTATAGGGACTAAATTCATAATTTACTCTTCTTCTTCTTCTTCAATTATAATAATTTTGTAAAATATTACATGTATATTGGATTTGGCGAATTTTTTTTATTTTCAATTTGGTCCCTCATTAATCCGTTAGTTGAATTAATTGAATATATTTGTTAAACTCATTAAATCTAGTAGTTAAAAGTTGGATCTCATTTTCCTTTACATAAGTAAATATTTGTTTGAAAAAATATTATTTATGGATATTCTTTATTTTTATTATAAATGTAAAATCCATTTTTTATTAACCTAATAATTGTCTCTCTTTTTTTTTCATCCAAATTTTGATTGTACTAGCATTATAAAAATGGAAAATAGTTTTAACTATTTTTATTTTGGATGATACATATATATCACTCACTTTTTTTTTTTTTTAGATCTAATGTAAACTTTTAAACTATTTTTGGTATGAATATTTAGATTAGTATTTTAAACTAGTATTTATCAATTATTCTTAAAAAAACAAAATTCAAACTAGGTTTTGATTGCAATCATTATATTTAAATACTCAAAATAAATATACGTTATAAATACTAATTTTAAATACCTTAAAAGTTACATATAAACGAGGTTTATACTGTAATCATTACTAATCATTATTTTTAAATACTCAAAATAAATTTTAATTCTAAATACAAATTTCAAATACTCTTAAAACCTACCTCCAAACAAGGTTTTTGACCAAAATTATTACTAATCATTACTTTTAAATACTCAAAATAAATATTCATTCTAAATACTAATTCTAAATACTCTTAAAATTTCAATCCAAACATCCCTTCTACCGAAAAACTTAATCATACATCTCCAAAAGTGTCATAAACTAAATATTTATAAGTTGAAATTACATATTTAGTTCCATAAAATGATTGAAGATCTAATGCATGAGTTAATTTTTTTTCCATGTTCCAATTAATTCAATCATATCCTAAAACAAATTATTCAATGAAAATCAATTATAATTATAAACATCCCTTAGTAACTGTTGATTGTAAATTCCAAAATATATACGGTCACGGTTTTTTTTTTTTTTTTTTTCTAACCAATGGATAAAACTATGAGCCGTATTATATTGTGATAGCTTCATCGAATAATTTTTCATCTCAAAAATTGTTTTCAAAGCGTTAGGCAGAGATATGATCTTATAAATTTTCGGCTAAAATATCATTTTGGTTTTTAGGATATTAAATTTATTTCATTTTAGTTTCTCGATTTTTTAAATGTGTAATTTTAATTTATATATTAAAAAATTTATTCAATTTTAATTTTTAAACTTTCCAAATAAACTTTCAAAATAACTAAAAAAAAAAAAAAGAATGATTCCTCTATCAAATTAACCAAATTTTAAACCAATTAAGAAGTAATTATTTTTGTTTCTTCTAATTTTGTTTTCTCTTTCATCATGGGGGAGAATGAAAGAAAGATTGAGGTGAGAGAAAGAGAGAAAAATTTAGGAGATAAAACAAATAATTATTTTTTAATGATTTAAATTAATTTGGCTAATTTTATACGAGGATCATTGAATTTTGGTAATTTTGAAAGTAGGGATTATGATTAGTAATACATTAAAATCGAACAAATTTCGTAATTTAGAAACTAAAATAGTATTTTAACTCATAAGTTATTAACTATTTCGAGTTATCAATTTCACTTACTTTCAAATAAATTCATATATTTTATTAATAGTTGAAATATCATTTAGTCCAAAGAGTATAATATTTGTTTCATTTTAGTTCCTCAACTTTCAAAAGTTTAAATACAGTGACTACACTTTCAAAAAATCTTAAAATCCATTCCTGTTGTTTTTGTCCATGGCTTGTGCAGGTCCTGTCAATTCGTTTGAGTTTCATTCTTGCACCATAACTTAATAAGGGGTTTCCAATTCTGATCCTTCCCAGTCAGGTTCCAGGGAGCGTTCAGGTTTAATCCTTTGAGTTCAAGGGGTCTTCGAACTAGTCATTAATGGTCTGCTTTATTGGTATCTTTTTGATATGCGGAGAGGATAGAAGACAGAGTTTTATTCTTTCTTTTTCCGAAGTTTCTATTACAAACAAAGTACAATTGTAAGGAGGGGAAAAAATAACTCAACTTAGGAGTGTAATTTAGTAGCGTGCTTCAGAAAAAATTGGCTTCTTTCTTGCTTGCTTGTTTTCATACATTAAGAAAATCGAAATGAAGGGGATTAAAAGTTTCCAAGGGAGAGTGGAGGGTGATGTTGCCTGTAAAATTCTATCAAGGAAGAAAATTAGTACGTATGCTTTTCGGAAGCTTATTCCGAAAATATGGAGTGCTGAAAATAAGGTTAGCATTGAAGTCTTAGGAACGAATATTTTCCGTTGCTCGTTTTCTTGTAAAATTACTAAAGAAAGAGTTTTGGAAAGAGGTCCCTGGTCCTTTGATAACGCCTTATTGATTCTGGAGCAAATGAGTGGAGGAAAACGAATATCAGAGCTGGAATTTAACAGGGCTTCGTTTTGGGTTCAGATCCATGACGTTCCACCAGCGTGTCATTCGGAAGAGGGAGCTCGAAGGATGGGGAATATGTTGGGGGAATTTCTGAAATGGGATCAAGAAGGTGACAGTCGGAACAAGAGGAAGTTCATCCGGATCAGAGTGTTGTTAGATATGTCAATGTCGTTAAGATGAGCGTTAAAAATTAAAAGGGGGAATTTGGCCGAAGGAAAATTAGCTCGTATTTCCTATGAAAGACTTCCAGAGTTCTGCAGAGGATGTGGAAAATTGGGACATAATCTCTCGAGTTGCTCTTTCATGGTGTTGGAAGAAGGGTGCCCCTGGCCATTTGGGGATATATTGAGGGAAGAAAGTCGGTCTAGAGGTTAGGGTTTGGTAGGAGAGTATTCAGGAGGTGGATTAGTTAGGGGAGGGGGAAAAGTGGACAAAACGGGGGAGTACGCAAAAATAAAGGTGCTGGTAATAGGGAAGGGGACTGTCGAGGGCGGCATGGGGGATCGCGAGGAAGTGGTTATTGCTCGGAGGTCGGTCACGAATTCGAAATCGTGGCAAGAGTCAAAAGAGGAACAGTGGCTGAGTGAACGAGTGAGTCTGGTTCGGAATTGTCCGAGTTGCTGTACAGGAGGAGAAGCGTTCACGGCTGCAATGGCTCCTGGCGATGTTCAGGGGAGGGAGAAGGGGGGTGATGGTGACTTGGCGTGTGAAGACGATGAGGGAGACATAATTTTTCAAAAAACAAGTGCTTTTGGAAGTCTCAAGGGTACGAAGGTGGAAGTTCAGTGTTGCAGGCGACAGATGGGGAAAAAGGCGACAGTTGAAAAGGATTTAGGGTTGGAAGTGACATCGACAGCGTGCAAGGGTGGTGAAACGTTAGGTGGTCAAATTGGGCCTAATTGCATGGAAGTGGGCTTTGGGCCGAACTCAGAGAGAGGAATGAATGTTGAAGAAATTGGTGGGCTGGGCTGTGAATTGTTGGCTGGCGGTTCAAATGGATGGAATGAGGAGATGGTTGATGGGCTGGGTTGGGCTAATTTGCTGGCTTGATCGAATGGATGGAAGGTGAAGAAAGATTCGCGTGAATTTAAAATTTGGCCAGTTCAGGTGGAGAGTGGGGTGAATTAAAAGGAAATTCTTGTGGACTTGAAACTAAAAGGGCCGATGGATTTGGCTGGGCTGGAAACAAAAATGAGGCCATTAATTCCAGGGAAGAAATTCCTTTACGATGCAATTAAAAGCAGTATGGGTGCAGTGAGCGGTAATGTAATTCAGGGGCTTGTTTCGGGTTTTGAGACAAAGGAGGAAGCTGTTATTGATTATAAAAAAAATGAAGAAGGACATGGAGGATAAAAGGAAGGGTCTGAATATTGAGGATCAGGGGACAGTCCCAGCCAAGCCGACTATGAAATGGAAGAGAAGAGCTAGGCTCAGAATAAATTCGAGAAATGAAATGGAGGTTGAGAATCTGGAAGGAAATTACTGTGGATCAAAGCACAATTTGAATGGTTTGGAAAAGGAGGGTTATGGGAAAAAAAGGAAGAATTGAAGACGTTAAGTTATTCAACGGGATAACGGTGGAGACTGTTGAGCAGTCTCGCCGGACGCAATGAAAATCTTAAGTTGGAACGCTCGGGGGTTGGGAAATCCCCGAGCTAGACGAGCGCTTCGTAATGAAGTGCTTAAAGTTAGACCTCAGTTAATCTTTGTTTGTGAGTCGAAGTGTGATGGGGATGCGATGGAAATAATTATGTTACTAGTTGACCGCAATTGTGGCTGGTGTGTGTCGAGTGTTAGGGCTAGTGGAGGCCTGATACTCCTTTGGAACTCCTCTTTATGTGTTAAGATTGGTTCCTGTTCTCAGGGGCACATTGATGCTAGGGACAAAGGTGGGTGGTGGAGATTTATTGGGTTTTATGGAAATCTGGTTCTAGGAAAAAGGAAAGAGTCGTGGAAGCTACTGAGAAGGTTATCTGAAGCCTACGAGTTGCCTTGGATTGTTGGGGGTGATTTTAATGAAATTATGGATATTGGGGAGCAAAGTTATGGTAGGAACAGATGTGAAACTGGTATGAAAGATTTTAGGGAGGTGGTTAATGAGTGCTCGCTCATTGATTTGGGGTTTGCTGGAGACGAGTTTACTTGGATCAAAAACAAGAAAGACAGGTTTGCCACCAGATGCAGACTGGACAGGTACTTTGCTAACCCTTCTTTTATCGTGTTATCTGGTAAAATTTCTGTTATTCATAATAATTTCTATTCATCTGATCATAGACCTATTGTTGTTGAGTTTAATTGGGAGGGTGAGAGTAATATGAGAATTAGAGTTAGTGACAAGCCCCTTCGGTTCGAGGATTGTTGTGTGTTACATGATGAGTGTAAGGAGATAATTGGAGATAGTTGGGGGAAGGGTATAAGGAGAGGAGTTACTGCCGACAGTAAAAATTGGTTGATTAAGTTGAATAGGTGGAATAAGGATAGGCTTAGGGGTTCTGTTCGTGGGGCCATTCTTGAAAAAGAAAGAGAGTTAGAACGGAGGGTTGTCTTGAGAGACTTCTTGAAGAGGAAGAAAATTATTGGAAGCAAAGATCGCGAGAAGAGTGGCTTAAATGGGGTGATATAAATAACAAATGGTTTCATTTGAGGGCGTTTCATCGGAAAAAAATTATCACTATTGATAAAATTAAGAACAAGAGAGGAGATTGGGTTGATTGTGAGAAGGATATTGCTTCTATTGCTATTAATTATTTTAAGAATCTTTTTCAATCGATTGACTGGAATGAGGAAGCTAGTAGGCGTATCTTCTTGGGGGTTGCAAAGAAAATCTCTGATTCGGAGTCGGGTTGGTTGGATTTGTCGTTCACTAGGCTAGAAGTGGTTGGGGCTCTAAGAGGGATGAGCCCTTCAAAAGCTCTTGGAATTGATGGCACTAATGCTCGGTTTTTCCAAAAGTATTGGGATATTGTTGGTTCTGATGTTATTGATTTGTGTTTGAAGGTGCTTAATGAGGGGGCAGAGCTGGGTACTTTGAATAAAACCGTTATTACTCTTATTCCGAAATGTAAGCATCCTTGTAAGTTTCAGGACTTTAGGCCTATTAGCCTTTGTAACACGATTTATAAAATTATTGCTAAAACTATGGCAAATAGGCTTAAAATATTTTGCATAAAGTGATATAATCATAGAGGTAAAAAAGGGTTGTTTAATTCTATTAGGGGTAGGCTGGAAAAGTGTGTGCAAGCTTGGAAGGGCAAAATGCTTTCTAAAGGGGGAAAGGAGGTTCAAATTAAGGTGGTTGGCCAGGCTATCCCGACTTACACCACGAGTTGTTTTAAAGTCCCCAAGTCTTTTAACGATAGTCTGGAGCAGCTTTTTGCCAATTTCTGGTGGGGTGAGGATGGGGACTAGAGCAAAGCTCATTGGATGGCTTGGAAGAAACTTTGCAAAAGGAAAAATGAGGGAGGCTTGGGGTTTAGAAATCTAAATTTGTTTAATCAGGCGATGTTGGCGAAGCACAGTTGGAGGATCTTGAAAAATCCTGATAGTCTTATGAGCAAGGTGCTGGCTGGAAAATATTTTAAAGATCGTTCCTTTTTGAAAGTCGAGTTGGGAAGTAACCCCTCATATGCCTGGCGTAGTATTTTTTAAGGTTGAGAGTTTTTTGAACATGGGTATCGCTGGAAGGTGGGGGATGGGAGTATGATTAGGATTGGGCACGACCCTTGGATCGCTAGGAAGGGGATCCCTTTTGTGGTCATGGATGGGTGTGGTTGGGAAGACATGAGAGTTTCTGAGCTGATTGATGGTCTTGGTTCTTGGAAGGTGGATATGGTTAAGGAAACCTTTTGCCCGGAGGAGGCTGAGGTTATTCTTGGCACGCCTCTTAGGGAGACAGGTAGGAGTGATGAAATTATTTGGAACCCCTGTGCTAAAGGGTTATTTTCGGTTAAAAGTGCCTATCAGTTGCATG
This sequence comes from Cyclanthera cordifolia, assembly GCA_037832605.1. Taxonomy (NCBI): domain Eukaryota; kingdom Viridiplantae; phylum Streptophyta; class Magnoliopsida; order Cucurbitales; family Cucurbitaceae; genus Cyclanthera; species Cyclanthera cordifolia. The sequence goes on from JBBMEG010000018.1 coordinate 6,338,267, forward strand.
TGGAGTTGGCAGATAGTGGTAGAACCTCCGCTTCTGGGAGTGCGGCTAGTGCTATGGTCGGGGATAGCTTCTGGAAAATTCGTTGCTCCCCAAAAATCAAGCTTGGGGCGTGGAGTGTGCTTGCTAATGTCATTCCCTCTTATTGTAATATTTACAATTGAGGGATTGATGTAAATACTTGTTGCCCTCTGTGTTTAATGAGATGCGAGTCAAACATGCACATTATTCAAGATTGCAAGGTTTCTATTAGGATATGGAAGCATATTTTTCCTTGGTTTGGTGATTTTAAGGAGTTTTTTATGAAGGTGGAGAAAGGAATTGACTTTTGGGAAGGGCTTTGCTTAAGAGTTGAGACTAAGGATAGGTGTAAAGCTTTGATTATTATTTGGAGTCTGTGGAACAATAGGAACGAGGTTCGCCTCAGCAGTAGGTCATCTGATTTCCATAGGCTCCTTGCTATTAATGCTCAGTGTGTTTCCTTTGCAGGTGTGCTTAAGCCTAGTGGTGGAGAGGATGAGACAAAGATGGAGTCGTGGGTGGCCCCTCCACTCGGGATGTGGAAACTTAATGTTGATGCCTCTGTGTGCCTTAGATCGGGTGTTGGTAGAGTCGGATGGATTCTACGTAATTATAAGGGCATCCCTATTTCAACGGGGACCAATGACGGCTACATGAATTGTTCGGTCAAAGTGCTCGAGGGTGTGGCGATTAGAGAAGGGCTGCAAAACTTACTGTCAGCTAGTTTGTGGATTCCTCCTTTGTTCGTGGAGTCGGATGCAAAATGGGTAATACAAGCCCTGGTGGGTCAAGAGAGGGATATTTCTGAATTTAACAATATTGTTATTGATATTGAGTATCTTGCCAAGTTGCTCGAGAATGTGTATTTTGGTTTTTGTAAAAGATCTTCTAATGGGGTGGCAGACTTGTTAGCCAAATCTATTTGTGAATGCCATATTGTGTGGAATTTCTTTCCCTCGGTGTGTGAGGAAAGAAATTACTTTTGGAGGGGGTTCTCCCCCCCTAGTTGCCTCATGTATTGAGGATGAATGTAACCGTTGTTCTGTTATTGGTTAATATATTTCTCTTTTCAAAAAAAAAAAAAATCGAAATGAGATATTGATTTTTTTTTTTTTTTTTTATTAAGATAGAAAATGAAAAAATTGTCAGAAAAGAGAAGCAACTAACATTATTTTAAAAAATGAAGAAAAAATAGCTTAATTATGCCAATACGTTGTTGTAGCTTCATTAAATTAGGCTTCTATATTCATATCTAGGGACAAAATTCATCAAATAGTATTTTAACCATTATTGCTTGAGAAATTTTGGCTAATTAAAAAAATGTCATGTCATTATCTCAAATTTAATAATAAAATTTAATTAAGTTTTGTGACAATATTTCTCAAAATTAAATTATTTTAAAAGTTAGTTTTATTGAGAATTTGAGTCAAAATTAAATCGTGCTCATATTCAATTAGTAAGCCAAAAGTAGAAGGTCAAAGTTCAAATGCACATGCTCAAAGGCCCAAGTCCATGTAGACAAACGTAATGGGTCAAGTAAAATGGCTAGTCAAAGTCCACTACAGTTGAAGTTTAGAGTCCATGTCTATAAATAGAGAAGCACTCTCTATTTTAAAGGTATATAAATTTACAACTCTAGAGAGAATTCACAAAAACTAAAAAAAAAAAAATCTCTAACGATCCTTTTGAAGTCCAAAATCATTTCGAAGGTCAAACAATTTCATAAAAGGCAACCAAATATGAAGAAGACACATCGTGTTCTTTAAGTCAAGAAGATACATTTTCATAATCATAAGAGAAAATCATAGAGATCGAACCACTTTCGCACAAAATCATCAGAAAATTCAAGTTCAACTTCACGAATCAAAATTTCTCCAAATGTTTCGTGGGAAAAAATTGGCACACCCAATAAAACATTTCTACCTCTCATCTCAATCTCTCGCATGAATCAAGCAAATATGTTTGAAAAAGCTAAATCAAAAGCCGCTTCTTCAGAAGTCTCAATCACAAATCAAAGGCAAGCTTCAAGAACTTACACAAGACCGATAACACACAGTTGCTCCAAGTTCTTCGAGATCAACGAAGCTCGAATGTCACTTGATGTCATTGCAAGTAAGATCACAAAGTGACTTGAAGAAATCTCTGATGAGATTTTTGTCAAAGATAACTTGTTGTTCGACCAAGTCACCTATATCGTCGATCAAATAAAAAAACGTCGAATACATTTTACCTCATTCGTTAATTGTCTATCCAACTGCTACAAGTCATGATAGTAAACTCCATCAAAGCTCAAACTAGTGAGTCAATTCAAAGTTCTCTTTGTACTCTAAGTCTTATACAAAATGATAGACAATTTGAGCTTTCCTAAACCTTCCAGTAGACTTAGACATTGAATCAGATTTGGACTATGGTGGGATAGGTACAACATCTGATGTCGCACTGTCACCTACCCGCCTTAGTCCTCGTGCCTCTCAAACTTCGTTGTTTGGTTCCCTTTCAATTTTGATTTTTATCTTCTGTCGAGACCTTATGGCCTGCTTTGGATCCTGTGGAGGAGATGACGCTGGCATTTGGCTTATAGTCCAGGGTGGATACCTCTTCCATTCCTTTTCTAGTGTGAATTAACACCTTCCATGTCATAATGAATAGAACTTGTCTGATGTACGAGGTATGCGTGCTTAACTTGTTGGTCTGATATGTCTTTCATGAATTTTTAGACTTACTCTTCTACTTTCTTATTTACTAGCTTTTATGCATTTCACCTTAGTTTCCTGACACCTCTTAGAGGACTTGCGATATATGTGCTATTTTATGCATCCAGTTGTGGCCAGTTCAGATAGGAGCTTGCTCAGCTGGTGAAGCTCGACACATCGCTAATAGTGCTTTGGATGAATTTGGAACTTTTGTCGAGGCTACCAAAGTCTAGATGCACGTACTCATGAGGAGGGCTCATCCACCATTACTCGTCTTCGACAAGAGTTGGGCTCTATAGAAGCAAAATTGAAGAATGTTGTTTACTTTGCTAACTTAGTGAAAGGCTCTCTAACCTTTGGTATTTTGGATAAAGTCGGTCTGGTTGTCATTGATTGAGCTTTCGACCAAATTCAGGAAGGGGTTGGCCTTGGCAACCTCTTACCCCTACTCAAGTCCCTTTGTGCAACAATTGTTGAGAATGTAGCTTATCCTTCTCTTCCGGCCTTCAACTCGTGGCTTCCAAGCGATTTTGAACATGTCACTTATTATGATCCTTGAATCTCTTAAGGCGTTCCTAAAAGTGAACTTCCAGTCCGAGCTTCTTCCCTTAGGCCTTATTCTGCCCAAACTAGATTAACCTGAACGAGCTCAAGTAGTAGTGGCTCGAGGAGTACTTGCTCATTCCTTCATATTGCTTTTTCTTTGACTATCTTTCATGTATTTTGACATTTTTGAAGTAGAACACTTTTACTTTTGCTAATTACATTTGGAATGTTAGTAATTTTTATTTTCTCCTTAAGTGTTTATGCTTGTATTGAAGTTTTTTTTTTGTCACTTGGAGTGTCGTTTGTAATGTTCATCAATTCTTTCCTACTTACCTCTATTTAAGCTTTGATTTATGATACAACCAAAAAAGATTAAACTAAAGGGAGTGTTTGAATTTGGGGGGTTGATGAGAGAATATGAGAGGAAATGGAGAAAGAAGAGAAAATGAAATGATTTGAAAATATGAAGTATTTGTTTGGAGATTAATTTTTAAAGAAGAGAGGATGAAAAAATCTTTTTTGGGATTTGTGTTTTAAGATAAAATGTTTATTTTAGATGAAATTGGATATAAATTTTGATTTGAGATCTGATGAGATGTTTGAGAGAAGTTGAGGAGAGACTATGATATACTAAAAACAAACAAAGAGTTCAACTTCTCTTTTTTTTTTTTCTCCTCCAAATCCGAACACTTTCAAAGATGATTGAAAATGTGCTTGAATATTTTTTTATTGTTGTTGTTATTATAATAATAGTAGCAATAATGATAAAATAGCATTTTGAATCCATATATTTTCAAAAGTCAAATTTTAATCAGCAAATTTGAGTAAACTTCTTTTTAACTCATAAACTTATTCTAGTTTTAATTAAAAAAAAAAACTTTAATAATTCCTTTATAATAAATTTGAATTAAATATTAACAGAAATTGGCTTAATAATTAATATTTAATATATTCAAAGATAAAATGTAAACATATTTTCAATAATTTTTTTAAATAAAATAGTTTTTTAAGTGAACTAAAGTTTCTATTTACTTTATTTACAAATATCAAAGTTTAAAGATTAAAAATTTGATTATGGAATAAACGGAAACAAATTTCAAAATTCATTTATTATTATTCAATTTTTAATAATTTCAAATTTTATTTAAACTTGTGGAAAAAATAGAAGAGGAAGGGAATAAAATTAAATTATCCCCATAATAATAATAATAATAAACAAGTGTGCAAAATATTTATAAAAAAAAAAAAAAAAAAAAAAAAAAAAAAAAAAAACAAGTGTGCAAGAGCGAAGAGGTTGATTGGAGCACGCTATTTTGTACCTAGCAGCAACCTCTGTGGCTCTCTGTTTCAACTATCAAAATCTTCAGCAGCTCGGAGAAGAAGAAGAAGAATTCAGGCAAAAATGTCATCTATTGGTGCAGTTCAACCAGTTCTATCTCCATTTCCTTCCTCCTCTTCCTTTGCCAAAGCGACCCCTTCTGTTCGTCTTCTCTCCTTCCCCACCCACCTTCATCGGAATTTCAAACAATTCAATGCACTTTCAATCGGACACTCCTCGAAATATGGACGGAGATTCGGATCCTTCCGCTGCTTCTCAGGTAAACAACCCTGGTTTCATTTCGTTTCTTTTCTTTAGGTATGGTAGCTTTTGGAGATTATTGCTTTATATTGACGATGTAGGGTTGTCGTTGTGAAATTATGTCCGTTGTTCTGAATTGGGTTGCTTCGTAATCGGTTTTTATCAAGAGAGAGTTTATTGAATTTATTACTTTTTGAGGGGAGGAAGTTGCCGGAGATTTGGATTCGTTTCTTGTACCTTATGATGTGAAAAATTAATACAAGCATAAACCCTAATTCTACTCGCGTACACCACTAATGTTATTACTTGGTTGGGATTTCTATGAGGGGACTCTTTATGCCGAAGGGTGAGGGAGGTTTAGGTCACGGTGGAGTTAATGGGGATTTGAACTCTTAGAAATTGTGAGGATTGAGGTTGGGATGGCTAATTTATCCTGGGAGGATTTTTCTCTCCTAACGGTTGGGTGGAGGGAACCCCCTCCCAGAAGACTAAACAACGAGAGCCTCCCAATTAGTTGTAATCAACAAAAAACTGTGTGATGAAATCTAGGAAGAAATCACTAAAATTGTGGGGGTATCTGGCTCGACAGGAATATGATTTTCTAGAAAGAAAGAGGGGTCGGGTGATGAGATTTGTGAGTTTGATAGGTTTAGTGATTTCTTGTGGGCACCTATCACTTGACCATTTTGTAATTATGGTGTTGGTCTTATTCTTGTATCTTTTGTTTTGATTTTGTTTCTGTTTTTTTTTTGTTTTAATTTGAGTCCCTTTTATAAGTAGTTTTGGTCTCCCAATTCTTCCTGGCTTGAATTTTGTATGTCCTTGGTTATTAATGGCTTTTGTATGCCCTTATTTTTTTTCATTTGTTAAATGATAGTTTGGTTTCTTATAAAAATAAACAAATTTCTAATTAGATGGTGAAATACTAGTTTTTTCTTAAAAACATGAAAATAGCTAAGCTTATGAGGCTTTTCTGTTCTTTCTTCTGGCAGCATTATCTCCCGAGCTTAAAACAACAATCGACAAAGTTGTAACGTCTGAGAAAGTAGTTCTGTTTATGAAGGGATCAAAGGACTTCCCACAATGTGGATTCTCCAACACTGTGGTACAAATATTGAAGTCTTTTAGTGTGCCCTTTGAGACTATAAACATTCTAGAGAACGAACTACTAAGACAAGGACTGAAGGAGTATTCAAGCTGGCCAACCTTTCCTCAGCTGTATATTGATGGAGAGTTCTTTGGTGGCTGTGACATAACTGTTGGTAAGTTTCCGAAAATCTTTTTCTCATAAATGGTGGTAGTCATGAGGATATCTTAGGAACATAAAAATGGGAGATATTGGCTGTTAACTTTGAAGTTTTAGATGCCGCATAGCGTATCATTTAAGCTTCTTTCTGAATTAATCATAATTTTTTGGTTTAGATTTTATTTTCATTCATGAACTTTTATTTTACGTGGATCTGAACTATTCAACTATTCTCACTAGTGAATCATTTGATTATACTCCATTTGGTTGTCAAAAGAATTTGTAGGAAATTAATTCTTAAGTAGGTGACTAGCATAGATTGAACTTGTTTCCTCCAAGTACCTTATGATTTTCAAGGCCTTTGTTAAGCCCAGCCCATGATAGTTTTTCATGAACGTTTATATTTGTACTATTTTGGTTCCTAAACATTTAAATATTTTTCTAAAGTTTGCCTAAAAGATCATTCTAGGCCTTAGAGATGCTCTTAATCTATCTAATTGTTTGCTATGATGTCAATTTAAAGAATCTATCGAATTGTTTGCTATATCATGATTCATGTCCTTAAGTTAATTTAATGGACTTGTCATTTATGACATCTCTAAGGTTGGATAGAAAGATTAACAACCATGACTGATTGAAGAATCAAAGAATAGAGTAGATAGATTTTGTTCCAAAGTTATATTAAATCATAGATGAAATGGTCTTCATTTTCTATCAAAATAATAATAATAGTAATGAATCATAGATCTCTTAAGAGGAGTTTGATAGGAAACATACTTGATGTATGTATGGATACAAAAGAAATTCACATCTGAGATAATTTTTAAAAAAGAAAACAAAGAGAAAACTCCATTGTAATACGAGGGTAGGAAAAATTATAAAAAAAGGTCAAGATAGGTAGATTCACTAAATATTTGGGTCTTTTGTTGCTTGTTTGAGAAGATACGAGCATTCCTTTCCAGCTAGAGATTCCAAATCACCTGGCCTAACAATGATCCAGCTTGGTATATTGCCGAAAAGAAAAAAAATGATCCAGCTTGTTGGAGATATGACCAATAAGATGAAGCAATTATTCCATTGCTGAAAGTTAAATTTTTGGTTCTCGGTTTTCAGAACACGGGGCAGCAGTAGAAAACCATGAGTATTTGCTCGGAAGGATGCCGAAAGTGTTGTTTTCACTTCTGGGTGCTCCGAGTTTTTCTCCTTTGTCATTTATCAATGAAATGTTTCTTATTTCAAAAAGTGTTGATGCATGTGTGGAAGTTCTTAGACAATGAGCTGAGCTTTTATTTTCTTAGGGATGTGTCCTCTCCATAATTGTCTATAAAAGTCTGATCCATATTATCAAAGGATGAAAGTTTTCTAACTAGTGAACTTGTTGAGAAAGATCCTCCCTGCCTAGGGTACATACCCAATCTATTATTTTGTTCCCTAGTAACAAAGGGATATTATATAAAGCTGTTTATTCATCATTCTTCTCAGTATCATTCAAATTTCTTCTCATGAATAGGTTCCAAGATCCAGTGTTGGGTTCCCACAAATCAGCCTAGGAGCCTCATTTTCAAAGAGATATGATATAGCCATAGGGAAGGATAGGTTGTTTGTAGATAAGCACGACATATCAATATCCGGGGTAATTACACTCGTCCCTAGGCCAAGCACCAGGAGACATTGAAGGAATGGAGACACGGGAAGTATCTACTAATTAATATCACAAGTGAGTTTCGAATTTGGGACCTTGAGGGAGCATGAAGCCCAAACCTTCGACCACTGCCACTCTTTGGAAACAGTAACTCTATATTTAGTTAGATTTGTTTTTCTTTGGATATGAGAGAATGACAATCTGCTTAATCCTACCACATTTTGGTGTCAAGGATATTCGGAGAAAATTAAGTTGGTGGATGGTCAACATGGATTGAATTCGTAATCCTTTGGTTCCTCATGACCCTCTTGATCAATATAACCCATATTTAGTCGCAATTACTCTTGGGGAGAAATTTTTTGTTTTTTCAAAATCTGTAATCCACTTTTCCTAAAGGGCATATTTTTCTTCTGTATATCACACACACACACATTTAAGTGTTTGGAGATTTTTTTTTTCTTAGAACAAATAAGATATCAAGTGTTTGTAGAACAAAGTATTCAGTTTTTTTAGCATAAACATTTCATTTTTGGTTACAGAAGCATACAAAAGTGGTGAATTGCAAGAAGTGTTGGAGAAGGCCATGTGTTCTTGAAGCTGTGTGAGTTAAGGTCTGGCAATGCTTCTTGACTTGATTTTTAGTGATGGAAAGATGTAAATCATTATGACATTTCTGTTATTCAACCCTTCATGGGAAAAGGAGCTATAAACAATTACTTTTTATTTTTATTTTTACTTCTACTTTTCAAATGCTTAAAGAAAAATAGTCTCATTTGGTCAAAATTAGTTGAAGTGCACTCAAATTGAATCTAACCTTAAAAAAGGTTATATATATATATATATAACTATCATGGAGTAGCTTAGTGGTCAAGAAGAGTCTTGCAGTATTGAAGGTGATGAATTCAATTTATGGTGGCCACCTATGTAGAAATTAATTTCAATGTTGTAGGGTTAGGCATCGATGCACGGACAGGCATAAATATAAATATATAAATATA
>JBBMEG010000018.1:6347088-6394185 GCA_037832605.1 Cyclanthera cordifolia
ATGAAGAAGATCGAGGATAATAATACCTTGGTTTTCATTGTGGACATTCGTGCTGATAAGAAAAAGATCAAGGATGCTGTGAAAAAGATGTATGACATCCAGACCAAGAAAGTTAACATGTTGATCAGCCCTGATAACCAAGAAGGCATATGTTAGGCTGACTCCCAATTATGACGCTTTGGATGTTGCAAACAAGATTGGAATTATCTAAATACATTAGCATTTGTTTTTGTTCTACAAAATCGATTCTCTTTCTTCTGCTATGACAATTTTGACTTATGGAGTGACTTCTATTTTCTCTAGAAATTATGTAAGTTTTTTTTTTTCACTAAAGCTGTTGCTGCAATGCTTGTTGACTTGAACAGGGTTGGTGCTTGAATGATTTGGTCGTCTGTATTTCTTCAAAAAGAACTATCAAAAAACTTGCCACCATAATTTAAGAGAATTAAAACAATAAAATAGGATACTCAAGTGGAGAAGCTGAAGATCCGATTGTGATTCAGAAGTTAGTGTTAGTGGTGAAGATGAGAATCTGCCTTGTTGGGCCAAGAAAAAGCTCTGTTTGAACTCTGAAGATGATTTGAGTATTGAGACTCTTAACTTATTATTACAGGAAAAACAAGTCAATGATCTCTTTTGTAAAGAAGGTGTTTTGAAAGAGTATTTATATTTGAGGGCATCAAGGAGTTTTCCTTAGTCATAAATGCTTGGGGCCCTCAAATGATTGTTCCTAATATAATGGAGTTTTATGGAACAAGAAACAAACATTTTATTAAGAAAATAAAAAGGAAAATGATTTGGATATGACTCTCGTGGAAGGAAAATAGAAAGAAAATAAAACTCTAAAAAAAGAGGAAAAGAGAAGTAAAAGCTACAAAAATACAATGAAATTGGCATCTAATACAGAATTGAGACTGAACATAACCAAATGAAAAGGAACTCTAAGGCCTAGATAAAAAAGACTAAATAGGCACACAACAAATAATATAAGAAGAATGTACAAGACTAGACAAAAAGATACCGGACTTGAAAAGGCTTCAAACTGATTGAACCACATGGAATATCACTGCAAGTTCTTGTTCAACCATTGGTTAACGATGAAGGTAGAAACATAAAGTATCTAGTACAAATCCACGAAATCAAAATAAAACAACTGAACTACTAAAAACTGATCTAAAAGGGATTCCCAACAACTCTAAAACTCTTCCAAACGGACTTCTAAAACTCTGAAACCGAAGAAAATTAAAGTTATGCACACACCCTCCCTCGGTGGCACATGAGACTAGCAACATGGTTGATTTTTGAATATCTTTTGGTGTTTTTAGGTCAACAATGGGGATCTTTTTATCAAACAGGTGACAGCGACGACATATACCAATGGTAACGATGGACACAAACAACAGTAGAGACGGTAATAGGTGTAGATGTCAGCACTTTCGCAAAACCCAAAAGAAAACAAGTTCCTGACTACCAAACCTAAAGGTTCACAAAACTCTAGCTTCCCTAGAGAAAGACCTAATGATAACAGATAAAAATGGATTAACAAAGAGGACGACTTCATTTACAATAACAAAGAGTAAGAAATAACACGTAATTGAAACACACCTGCATACGCGACATGAGTGGTTGAGATGACATTGTTGCTGACATATTTGGAATCTGGTGGAAAATAATAAAAAAGAAAGAATTCAAAATCATGTTGATAAATATTTAGGTAAAATCTATTGTCATGTAATTGTCAACTTATGTTCTTGTAGTTTATATGTTCTAGCTGCACTCATGGGAAATTTTGAACCTATAGGCATGATATTAAGCCTACAAATTATGACCAACAATATTTGTTAAATTATGTTGAATCGCCAATCAACCAAAAAACTTAAGCTTGTGGGTTGGGATAAATTTAATTATATCAATAAACACTTTCTTTCACTAGTGGGCTTAGAAATTTGAGAAATGCAAGCGAAATTCAATATTAATTTGACTCGTGAATTCGTTCCCCAAGACCAATAAGTTTCTCTCTCTTCTCTCTTGCCTCACCGCCCCGCTCCTCAAACCCAAAACCCGACCACCTCTGATGATTATCTCCGACGAGAAACCATGGTCAGCTCTAATCATACTTTCAAGATCGACGACGACCCCTTCGGACCTTCTTTCTTCAGGATTTTTCGAAGAAACTACTGACAAGAGTTTCTCCCTACTTTCCCCGTAATCTTTCGGGATGGCTCCTATCTTCCTTCAAGAGCTTATGCAAAGTTCAACTTAGAAAATAAACCGAATGAAGCAAACTTCTGAGTAAAAAAACTTTCGAGCAAAAAGAGTTATTGTGCAGAGATGACTAATTCCGGCACAATGAAGGTTTTAACATAGTACTAATACCCATCGGCCTCGAGAGAGCAAGTTAGCGAGGCATTATAGCATGTATTAATTTGTTCATTATCTCCTCAACAACCGCACAACCAACCTCAAAACATCAGCTGACTACCCTTTAAAGTTTAAATAAAAAAACTCTCGCCTTACCTCTAGCTTTAAATTCATGCGGGTGGAGCCTCACTTCGTCCAGAAGCTACTTCACAATTGGCCTCCTTGCAATTAGATAGAAGGAGGTACTTCTCCCTCTCTAAGGGAGGGAAACTGACACTATGTGCTGCCCTTCTCTCAAACATTCCTTTATATTATATGTCAGTGTTCAGAATGCCTCCCCAAGTTTGCCTATCTTTTGAAAGACTACCAGTGCCTCCCCAACTTGTATCAATTGAACTGATACTAAATATTGAATCTATATATGCGTCTTCTTAAACAGTGGCTAGTTCAGGTGTAAAAGTAGCAGCTTTCCTGGAGGAAGAAATGTGAGAAATGCACAAGAAAGAAGCTGAACTCGGAACATTTAGGATTCTGGAAGGCTTGAATGCGAAAGCCGAAGTAAGGCTAGACTTACGCTTGTTAGAGACTTTAACAGTGATGGTAGCCTCTAAATTTCTTCTAATGATCAAGACTGGTTGTTATCTGCCTCTGAACGATTGAGTCCCTTTGAGTTTGTGTGAATAATGAAGGGGAAAAGCCTTAATTGGGTATTCACGGGGTAGGCAAGATGTGGCTGGGTCATTAAAGGCTCTGGGTAAAATAGAGGTGGTCAGGGAATGAGTGGAGGAGCTCGGTAGGATTGGTGATTCAATGATTGGGGAATTAGAATGGTCAGGGGACAAAATGATTGTGCTAACTAAAGGGTTAGGGACAAGAGCGTCAAATGTCTTATTTGGCAGTAAATTACAGCTGTCAAGGCTAGACTGGGACTTGGGTGGTGATATAGATGAAGTGGAGTTGAGGTCGGTATTGGTGGAGTTAATGAGGTTTAATGAAGAGAGCACTGGACTTGCACCAATATCGTCATGCAATGCAGCCGGCAATAAATGCATTTCGTCATGCATAGAAGGAGAATTAAATATAGGACAAAATGGAGGGGTAGATGGCTCACCATAATGAGAATTAATAAAGGACAGAGCAGATACAGGTTCAATCATTTCATTCATGTCATCGAAGACTTTGGCAGCTGGAGAATTGCCAAGTGTAAGTATGTGAGAATTAAAAGATTTTGACAAGGAAATCTGATCTGGATGCTGAGCCGGTGGAGCAGGGGTCACGACGGTTAGATCAGAATTCGTATCAGGGTAGAGTGGGACATTTGCCACAAGGTGAGTATTCCAACAATCTCCAACAGGTATTTCATTAACAAGCTGAAATGAAATGGAAATACAAGCAACAAGACAACAAAATACCCGCAGCAATTTTGAAAATGTTGACCTCTCCTCCAAGCCCTACCAAAATCTTCACACCCAACAAAGGAACTTAATGCTATTATTTATAACCAATGCCATCATAGCTAATTACCACTCTACCCTAAGATTATTCTACAGAGCCCCCTTACATGAACAACCTATTCAAACCGAGTTGACTCTGGCCAGTGTTTTAAAAAGAGCAATAAGGAGCAAAAAAAACCCAAAAGGCGCAAGGCGCATACTATGCACTTCTCTTCAACTGGTAAAAAAAATTACTATGTTTTGTGGTAAAAACTTTTTTGAATATATGGTGTGCCTCGGAAAATAAAGTTTGTGCCATAGTTGCACCTTGCGTCAAGCTCCAAAGAGTTTTAGCTCTTTGCACCTTTACAAACACTGACCCTGCCAACATTTTGGACCCTCTCAATTGGGCCAAACCACCCCTAGCAACATTTTCTCATTTACTATTTCTGCAAATTAATTAAATTTCATATCATTACTTATGAAATGTACTAGATAGATGGTAACAACATCCAACTACATCTAGGAAAGAAAGAAATGAGAATGCTAAAGCTTTAACAAAATATAAGATGAAGATATCTGACCATTTGAGAACTTGGTGCAGTTTGCGCAGCATTATACAAAACACTGTTAGCAGCACCAGAAAACTGGCTCATGTGACGAGTCAATTGATTTCCTTGGCTTAGTTGGCTTTGACTAATGCCATGTTGAATTCCAGCAGACATCTGCCTTCCCTGAAATTGCTGATGTGCTAGTGGCTGTGAAAACTGCATTTGATGTTGTCCATGAATCTGTGAAGAATTGTGAAAGAAAATAATTAATTCCAGAGGAATCAAGCACAATTAGCATTGTGGACAAGGATATGGAACTCCATTTATTTTCTGTTAATGCTTCTTCATTAATAAATCCAGTGGTGTAATGAATCGAGGTCACCCAATCAACAACACTATGACAACAGTTAAAAAAATGTTTCAAGGGACTCAAATAAAAAATATGGCTTTGACCAAGTTATAAGTAATATAGTATACATGGATGGGGCAAGTACTTCACATAACTTTTTTTGAACAAAAAACAAAACTTATCACTGAAATTATAAAAAGAGACTAATACTCAAAGCATACAAGTGAATGAAAAGAAATAACCAATAACTGACAATAAATTAAACCGTACATCTTTATAAGATTATAGTCGATATTTCTCTCTCTAAGAACTCTCCCAAAAATATCCGTAACTTCAAGAGTCTGTTAGGCTCCTAAAGAGGATAGTTTGAGATATTAATATAATGTGTAAGGGTAGAGTAGTAATTAGTACTTGCGGGTTTTAGTATAAATATGAAGGTTAGGGTCTCTTGAAGGATATATAAAATTTGGTATTGTTGTCTTGGTAAAGAGTCTGAGACATTGGGAGAGTAGCCCTCTCGAAAGGCTACGATATGGTATTTTAACTCTACTATCTTAATATTGTGTCATTTATCTACTCCTTCCTTAGTTCTCTTGTGTGATTGTTAAGATTATCGACGTCTTAACATAGTTCCTCCTTCCTCATCTGGCTATTAACCAGGACCAGAGGCAGACCAACAACTTAGCTTGCTACTCTAGCACATGTCCCCCCTTCTTTCTTCATCAACGATGACCGACTTTCTCGCATATTTGCATGCTTTAGTGATTGTTAATGCAAAATCTGGGTTCGCAAGGGTTTCTTCTAAGTCCTTTCTCTAACACGAGTTTTCCTGCTGGAGGCGAGCAACTCATTGGTTCTCAAATCTCCAAGTCGAGATTTGTAAATATAGGTTTTGCATACTTGAATCATGCTTTAGGTTCTTTCTGATCGTTGTAGCTCTAGGATTTGTTTGCACGTGGTTTCCTGTTTCTTACCTCTCTCGTCCCTTGAAGGAGCCATCACCCCATCTTAACCAAACTAGTCTTCACGTTTGATGATCTACATTGTTTCTTGTGATCAAATCGACACACTTTTTCATACCACCGAACTAATCGTCCTTCAACACCAGTGTTTTCGAGGCGCAATCAGTCGCTCGCTTATGGCGAGAGGCAAGGCGACCTGGGGGCATTCTGCCTCTGAAACAGCTAGGACGACTACCTTTAGTCACGCGCTCGCCTGGCTTGGCTATTTTGCGCCTGGCGGCACCTCCACCAACGCTTGTTTTTTTTTTTTTAAACTTCATCTTCAACCTCTATCTCATCTTGAGGGTTAGAGATTTCCTTCATGTTTTAGGAGATTGTGTTACAAGACAATATCCTTGGGATAAAATAAACTTGACTCAAAAGTAAGAAGACAAGACAAGACATCAAGTTTAATTCTTTTATTATTAATTTTGTGTTATGTTCAAAATAAAGCAAAACCTCCTTAGGTAAATGAAAATTTTGCTTGAAGTATCAGAAAGAATACTACCTGTCCAATTCCTTGCATAGATGACTGCCTAAACTGTTGAGCAAGAAGTTGTTGATGCTGGGGTAGTTGCATCATCTTTTGCCTTTGTTGAGCCTGAAGTTGTTGTTGTTGTTGTTGCTGCTGCTGCTGCTGCTGCTGCTGCTGCTGCTGCTGTTGCTGTTGCTGTTGTTGAATGTGCTGTTGAGGAGAAGGTATGTTCATAATATTCGCACTAGATCTTGGAGAGTTAGCATATGGCAATGGCGATGTTGTGTTATCAAAGGATGTGGCACTTGTAGCACCAGAAGGTGAAGCAGCTGATCTTCCAACAAGTTGTGATCCAGGAGGTTGCTTTAAATAACATGTGAAAGGACAAACAACAGCACAATTACAAAGAATTAAATTACCAACGTATATGCATGAGTATATACATTAAAGAGAAGATGAAAAAATCGTTGATGTTATAAGCAAAATACCAAGTACATAATTATTAGGAAATCTAAACCTGCAAGCCAAATAGTCCAAGTGTTTAGTTCAAAACTAATACTGATGCAAATAGTCATAGCATGAGAAAAGAAAAGAAAGAAATGTGAGAATTTGAGACAATTAGCAAGAAACTTTTCAAACTTCTAATTACAAATAGTGCCAAATATACTTCACCTCTATCATTCATTTTCAAATGAATGAAAGACATAACCCAACCAAAGAAATCCTAATAAAACTATTGACAAAAGATAATTTAATCTCATCCACTAGAGATCCTCAAATGAAATGGGTGTTAAACAATAAGATTTGTTTCTTCTTAACTCAAGAGGAAGAGGACCTTAAGTAACTCTGAGGTGAGGGGACCAATCCATGGTGACCACCTACCTAGAAATTAGTTTCCGACGGGTTTTCTGACGTCCAAATGTTGTAGGGTCGTGTCATCGTATGTCCCGTGACAATAGTTGACGTGAGCGTCAGCTAACCCACATAGCCACAAATATCAAAAAGTACAATTATTTCTTATTTCCTTCCATAATGTGGAGCAAAGAAGAAAAGGCAGAAATTTCGTCCTTCAAAATTAATTTAAAGACAATGCTCCATGAGGAAGTGTCTACAACCAACATATGAGGACCGAAAGCAAGAGAAAAAAGTTGTGGAACCGGAACTTAACCCTCAAAGAATCATATCCTCGCCTAATTATTTTTCCAAGAAGAAACCATTTCCAGCTGCCAACTACAAAGTAGCAAAGCAATCAACTCTTCTCCAAAGCTTAGAAATACTAAAATGATTTCAAAGGTTGAAGCTAACTTTACCAACTGAGCACCAATCATTAAAGAACCTCCATGAATACTTTCAACCACTTTTCGCAAAAAATGAATGAGGTTCAACCATAAATCTCTAGCCCCATTCTACTAATAATGCTTCACTTTGGTGCTTCAAGTATTTTGGTGGTCTTGAGGAAATAGCACTGGAACTCTTAACCTCACTAATGTTTATGAAGCTCATATTAAAGTCAAGAAAAATCTATAAGGATTCATACCAGCAACAATCGAAGTTTCTCTTTCTCTTAAGGTATATTCCTCCACTTTGGTGATATTGTTTCTTCATAACCACCTTATTTTGAGAAAGGCAACTTATTCATTAATCACTTTAGCAACCCCTTGGATAATGCAAAAATAAATGAAGTTGATTGACTTGGAACTTGAAATCTTAGGAATGAAATTGATCAGCCATGTATTCCTGTTAACCAACCAAGTATTTCCACGAATCCCACATGTTCACCTTGCCCCCAAAGAGAATCCCCTTTTCTTTCTAGAGGTAATGAATAATTCGCACCAGAGACTCCTATTGTTCCTTTGCCTCTCTAATCATCCTCTATCTTGAACTCTCTTACTATAAAACCTCACTTACCAGTTCACTCTCCCTTTCCATTCCTTATTAATGAGATGTCTTTGTTACCATCTTCTTTGAACGAAGACATTAATTCAACCCCTTCCCAATATTTTGAATTTTTGATCCTACCGAACAATTCTTCTTATCTACATATCACTTCTTCCTCTCTGTCTCCTCTGGCCCTTAATAATCCGCCTTTATCCACCTCCCTCTCCTCTCCTATCACTTCGAAACCAATTCCCAGTTTCAATCCATCCTCCTCCCCCTCGCAAATTTCCTATTAAAGAGCTTCCCCTTCACTACACCTGCATATCTAGAGGAATTTCATCGCCTCCCTTAAAACTATCCTCGAATTCTTCATATGTTAAATTTTGGGTTATCAAGTCTGTTAATTACCTTGCAGCTTCTTCAGGATATGATTCAAGTCATGATTTGTTTTGTTTTGGCATTAGCTCGAGGTGGGAATTAGTTTTGGCAAAGTTTGAAAGGCCATTCTAGGCATCTATTGTAGTTTGCTCTCTGTCCTTGTCATTATTAAGAGTTTCAGCTCGGCTACAGTTTTTTGGGCAGTCCTTGGTTCTTTACAATGGCCATTAAAAGCTCCTTCATTCATCAATTGTTTTTCTTTTCAAGGCTGCTTTATTCTTTCTCTTTTTTTTGCCTTTTCTTTATCCCCAGTGTGGGTTTGGATTTGAGTCGTTAGTTTTGTTTGTTTTGTTATTTTGAATCTTTTTATTTCTGTTTCATGTACTATGTACTTCTTTTCTTCATGTTTTTAATGAAAGGTTTGTTTCTTGAAAAAAAAAAAGGTAAATTAGAAAGCTGAGGACTCATGTAGGGATAGAAGGAGAATCTACAGTGAGTGAAGGAGTGAGATAAAGGCTTAATAAGAGAATTAGAGTATACAAGAAAAGGTCATGTAATGACCCTTCTCCAAAAAGACGATGTTTTGACTGAGAATCGCCAACCTCGTTTTGCTAACGCTTGATTTTTCAACTTTAAAGCACCAAGACCTAAACCTCTTAAATGTTTCGGGTTTGACACCAAAGCCCAATTCACAAAATGGTGACCTAAGAGTAAGGGTAACCCAAATAATTCAAAGGTAATTTATATATCTTGCAATTTAATCTTGAAGAAAATTGCACCAAAGACGCAAATTATTCAAGAAGATGCTAATTAATAAAGGCTAAGAAACTGCTTCAAGGAGCAAGAAAATCCTCTAACCTGTAGCAACGATCCTTGACCACTAATATTATTTGACGTTAGAGTATTCCTTGCATACATACCTGAAAGAGATTTTGTTAAATTAAGCATAGCATTAAAGAAAATAATTCAATTTAATAAATCAATATATAATTCATGCTTGAAGAAATAATTGAATGTTACCTGATATTTCATTACAACTTTGCACTCCATCACCTACATTCAACACATCTACCAAATGCACAGGAAGTGTTGGTGTAATCTGCCGGTGCTCACCAGGTAATCTTAATCCTGCATATTTATATAAAATTCATGTACAATCCACAACTATTGTACATGCTGCAAAGCATATGGAAGAAAAAATATATAATGGCAAATGAAGCTTCAATTTTCTCTAATTGAGTAAGAAATCTAACTTTCACGAAGAACTATGAAAGGAATTTCAAGTTTGCGTCAAGTTTTTTTTTTTGATAAGAAAATTTGAGTCAAGTTTTAACAAAAGACACAAACAACTAACAAATAATGTTATAAATCATAGGCATAACAAGGATTTATTTAATGTTGACCATCAATTACTTTATGTGATATTACTCTTGCACCTTAAACAAATAAGTTAGCAAGAATTAAACCAAATTTCCAATTTCCATGTCGTAGTGTGGGCTAGAGGCAATCTTTAGCCTTCTAAGACATTGCTCAAACTCCAACAAATTATCTTCAAAAATCATTTAGTTTCTCTCCTTAAAGAAAGCCAACAACGAGCACTAAGGACACCACGACACAGATTCACCTGTGACATTAATTTGTAGACACCTCCCGCGTCTCAATTCTTTCGATGTCTACCAGTGTCTAGCCTAGGGATGGGGGTGGTTGCCTCGGGTATAATGATGCGAAGCTTTGATTTCCAGTTTTCAAAAAAAAACACAACACGACACAAAGACAACATTTTTTGAAAACGTAGGACATGGGTATTACTATGTCCATGGTTCTTAAAGTGTACTTGAGGGTGTGAAAAGAGGAAGTAGCGTGAAAGGGAATAAGTTTAGCCACGTGTTTGGCATGTGCAAACGTGGTCCCAAAATTTAGTTGCTTATTCGTTTTACGTTTAGCGTTTACATTTCGATAAGTCTACTCTATTAGTTTTTTTTTCTTTTTTGAACTTTCTAAATTGAGAATTCTCTACATGAGGATTTTAGGGAGGGAGATGATTGTATTTCTTGTTCGATGAATAAATAAAATTGATAGCTTTAGCGAGCTTGGGTTCTATCGATTTTGATAGCATAGCCTATTTTTTGGGTGATGGTGGATAAAATGGAAGTCGACAATCAATGCCTTGGAGGATGGGTGTGGGTTTGCTAAAATGGTGTCAAAATAGGTTGCATTGGGAACGTCACTGCAAACCACAAATGAGGAAGCGAAAGTGAGAAGCTTTTTAGTCAAAAATGGTGCTTCAGTTTGCACTTGTGTGGAAGGATATGAAAGTCATGCACTTGTGCAGACAAGATGCGATTCAGAAGATTTGCAAAATGCTTAGTTTGAAGTACACAGTAACTGAACAGGGATGATGAGCAATCAAAGAGGAATCAATGCAGCGAGGAAAGCGTGTGATAGAGATTGAGCCGATGAACATGATAGGATCCAAACAAGAACAATAACCCAAACTTTGTATTGTAATATAAAAGATAAAAGGAAATACAAACTAATTAAGTATTTGATAGGACTTGGAACCTCCCATTCTCTAGAGAATACTCTCCTGATACCAATTGATAGGATCCAAACAAGAACAATAACCCAAACTTTGTATTGAAATATAAAAGATAAAAGGAAATACAAACTAACCAAGTATTTGATAGCACTTGGAACCTCCCATTCTCTAGAGAATACTCTCTTGAGTCTACAAGTTCTTACTCAATATTTTGATATCTTCCTCACTTACACACGCCCTCTATTTATAATTGAAAATCCTAACAAACTCCCTAACTAATTTCCCATGTGCCCTCATATTATTCCTAATTTATATAAGGCCCAAACCTATCAGTACAAATATGAGATGGAGGGACATTTCCAAAACCAAGTTGGATTCAGCCGAGAGAGTGATCAAAATTCAGGGCTTACAAATCAAGAAGTTCCCTTGTTCAACATAACTTACGGCTACGGAAATCGGAATTCGGAGGTACCTATTTAAGGCGGGGGATGATGAAGACCTTGGCAGATGGTTACATCGCGTAGAAAGGTACTTTGTTGTAAATTGGTTAATTGAGCATGAAAAGCTTTGAGGTTGTGGTTATCTGTTTAGAGGTACGCGTAAGCTAGCCCGACACTCACATATATCAAAACAAATATTCTCACAATCACGAGACAATTGCATGACTCTACTACATTTGCTTGTCAAGGTACCTCGTAGGAAACTAATTCTTGTGTAGGTGATCACCATGAATTGAACACATTTCCTATGAGTACATTATGATTTATGAGGCCTCTATATATTTTTTTGACAAAGAAACAAACTTTTTATTAAGAAAATGAAAAGAGACGAAGCTTAATTTTTTTTTTTTTTAAAAAAGGCAACAAATTTTTCATTAAGAATATGAAAAGAGGCAAAGATCAAAATTAGAAACCCAAAAAAGGTCAAAAGTACCAACAAAAATAAAAACAACCAGGTAAAAAGAACTAGGCTAGAAGAAAATAAAAAGAATAACAAGACGAAACATAAAGGAAAGACAACAATGGCAGTGTTACACAAAAGCTTCCCAAGTTGAGATAATATCCTAAAGAGAGAAGGATTTGAAGAACTTATCCATGGAGCTCCAAAGAGAAGCTTGGATAACGGCTTGCTCAAATCTTGAATTCCAATGCATCCTGCTGCCTTCAAAAATTCTCTTATATCTTTCCCACCATAATTCATATAGTACGGCCTTTACAGCATTTGACCACAAAATACGAGCTTTCTTTTTCATTCTTCAACCTTGAAGCAGGCATAAGACATTTTCTCTGATATTATTGGAGAAGACCCAATTGATGTTAAATTTTCTAAACAAACTATACCAACAAGCAGACGAGTATGAACAGAAAATTAGAATAAGAGACGAAGATCTGCCCAATGTTGACAAAGGGGGCATGTTGAGGGGGAAAGAGCCGAGGAAGGGAGCTTTTTTTTGCAAGGTTTCAGCTGAGTTTAAACTTCCAAAGATCAAAATCCAAATAAATATGCTTATTTTTTTCGAACATTTCGGTTTCCAAAGCAATCTAAACATGGTTGGGTTCATCTGAACAACATCATCTTGAGCTAGAACAAGTGATTTCACAGAGAATAGTTATGTCGGTTCTAAGGTCCAAACTTTTTTGTCCATTCTTTCTGTAAGAGTCACAACTGATAAAACTCTTAATATCACCTCAAAATCTCCTAATTTCAGCATCCGATAAAGCTCTTCAAAAAGAGAAGCTCAAAGAATTGGTTGAGCGATCCCAATATTCTGCAACAAACCCATCTTTCTGAACAGCAATTGAAAATAGTCGAGGATAAGCTATTTTAAAAATCAGATTAGATACCCAAATATCAAACCATAAGGATATTCTATAACCATTTCCAACTCGAATTTTTGCAAACTGTTCGTGAGATTTCCAAGTCTTGGATATACAATGCCACGGGCCGGCTTCTTAGTGAAGAATGAACTTTAGAGGTCGTATGCCAGCCAAAGGAGGATTCACCGTGAATACAAGCAATAACTTTTCTCCATAGTGCATCTTGCTCATACATAAATCTCCATCCCCATTTTGCTAGAAGGGCCTCATTTTTGCTTTTGATCGATCCAATGCCCAAGCCGCCATTTACTCTGTTTTGCACAAGTTGTCTCCAACGATCCAATGCATCTTTGACTGCCCGTAGTGACTCATGGAGCTTCCATGGTCGTCAATATAGCAAGATCGACTTATCCTTTCTTTGACTGTCCGTAGTGACTAAAAAAAACCCTAGCGCACTCCTCCCTGCACCGGCGTCGTCTTCATCACCAGCGGCGAAGGGTACTCCAACCATCTCGGTTCTCAACCACCTCACCTTCTTTCTCCTTTCTCCTTTCTTAACTCCAATCTGCAATTTCAAAGCACGATCTCTCTTCCCTTATCCTCTCTTTGACTGTCCATAGTGACTCATGGAGCTTCCATGGTCGTCAATATAGCAAGATCGACTCTCTTCTGCGAACTCATAAACCATCTCATTGTCGTTTGTCATCCTTTCTCTTGGAAGTTCGTCGACCTCAGCGTACAACTTCATCGTCTCCCCCCTTTTTTAGTGTGAACAATACATGGTTTAAAGATTCTTCATGGTGTCAACGCAAAGGGAAAATTGAGGGCAATAGACAATGCTTGGACAATTTTTTCTGCACAGAATCTAAAGTACTCTTACTCTATTCTACAAGGCCTTTATATTTAACCACTATGAATATCTCAAGGAGTTGTTCTCTCTCTAAGTACACACTCTCTCTCTCTCAAAATCTCAATTAAAAAAAAACCCTAGCGCACTCCTCCATGCACCGGCGTTGTTTTCATCATCGGTGTTGAAAGGGTACCCTAACCATCTCAGCTCTCGACCACCGCACCTTCTTTCTCCTTTCTCCTCTCCAATCTACGATTTCAAAGCACGATCTCTCTTCTCTTATCCTCTCTTTGACTGCCCGTAGTGACTCATGGTCATGGAGCTACCATGGTTGTCTATATAGCAAGATCGACTCTCCTCCACAAATCCATAGACCATCTTAGAGTCGTTTGTCATCCTCTCTCTTGGAAGTTCGTCGACCTTAGCGTAGCAACTTCATTGTCTCCCTCCTTTTTGGAAGTCTATGGACCTCAGTTTTGCAAATCTTTTCTTTGCACTTGTAATCGGCTCTATATGTCCCTCCGTCTCCTCTCCTCCATAACTCTTTCATTCGATCAATGAAATGGTTTTCATTTCATATCAAAAATAACTAATAGGTCAGCCCATGATGAACAATTTTGTAATTTTTAAATTCCTTTTGGTAATGTAAGTGTTGTTTCTTATTAAAAAAAACATATATGAAATAAAATGGTAAGAAGTCTAGATATAATATTATTATTACTAAATAGCCCAATAATTACTCAATACGAGGAATGACCAATAAACTTCAAACAATCTATAAACTAGATATTAATCCATGGCTATAAAAGTATGAAGTGTTACCTTCCCCAAAGTTAACAGCAGCTCGGAGCAAATTTTCTTGCTCCTGAATTTTTGCAGCTTGAGCCTTATCCAGAGTTGGAGCTATCGAGGGCCCTTGTCGCATCCCAAAACAGTATGCTTTTCGAGTCTCGGCTAATATTTTTTCAGCACTTTCACAGGCTGCTCCAATCATTTCAATTCTAGTCTGTAGAAAACATAAACCTAAATATCGGATACTAAGAAAGTAAGCTATTCAATGAATTTCTTTAGAACTCAGGGATAATCTATATTAATTTAACAAATTACTAGTACTAGTACCTTTGATTTCTCAATCTGTGTAGATATTGGCATGTTTTGCATCCCAAGAAGCAATTGCTCTCGTTTGGAATTGTCATCTATCTCCATCTCAGGCAATAATTTTGAGGACAGCATAACTGGAAGTACTGTCTCGCAAAAAAGAAGAAAAAATTGTCGCTAATCAAAATTTTACAAATAAATAAATGATTTCCCCTTTTCCTTTCTTGATGAAGCTTTTGGGCAATAATTAGCAGACTGGTTTTTAAATAATTATTAAAAAAAAGGGTCAAGCATTAAAGAAACGGAAAAGGGGGGAGGCGCCCAACTACCATGACAAAAAATATGTCGGGATTTACTGTGATAGTGAAGATAAATTGAAGAATCATCAAATAAACAAGTTTCATTCGATAATTTAACAGCCTCGTCAGTTTGTGTAGGAAAGAAGTAGTGAGGGAGGCTAAGTTCAGTAAGATTCATGTGGTTTTCTAGGTTGTACGCTCACAATTCCAAACTACCAAATTACTTGCAAGGGATGCAGAACCATACTAGTAGAATTCTCCGCATTAACATTTTTTGGATGTACAACGAAAGCCTTGGAAACTTTCTTAATTTCGTCGACGATATTGAAAAGCTCGAGATTCACCATAGAATATTGCCCCAAAATGTCTTGCCTGGTGTAGAATTCAGGTACACGGTTAGCCAAATTAGGTGAAAATATAAAACAAACGTAACTATCAAAATGAAAGCAGACCATTTAGGCGTGGTATTGGTACGACCATAGGCGTCAAAATCTTCGAGGATCCGTGAGATGGCTTTGAATAGAGTAATGGCTCGTGTCTTCACAGCCTCCAGGTTCAACTGCTGCTGCACCGCCTGGTTGAGCCTTTCCGCCACGACCACCGGCTGCGCCTGGGGAGGCTGATTCTGCACCACCCCGTCCATGGTTGCCATTAGCGAGTCACACTAGTTACCGTGTTTGGTGCCAATAGCATTCAACGACAGCAGCTAGGGAAGATCTCGATGAGAGGATCTGGCTGTGAGGCTTGGACGAGGGGAATTGATAATCAGATTTCTTTCCAACTGATTTTGCAAAACCAAACTCTAGTTTATCTCAGCTTCGTTCTTAAGCCGTTCTGTTTTCTAAATCCAACTAAGTTTACCATAGTACCCTCGTGCGATAATCTAATCATAAATTTTCAAAAATATAAATATATATATAATTGGTGTGCAAATCTAGTATTAATTATTTTATTTTATTTTTAATACAAATTTGGGGACCACGAGTCCTACCTAGAGGATGCTATCGATTTCCATAATCTAACATGTGACGTTTGTATTGAACTGGAATCAAACATTCAAACCATTGCATTATCAACCTTTAAATTCCCACTATTATTTTTTAGATTTACAAAAATATCTTCAAAATTTTCATTATAATTAATAATGTCATGTTTAATATTTCATGATTATAACACAATGAAACTATCACATGCACGTCATCTAAATTTCTTTTTCTTATAAATACTACATTCAATTTCTCTTGTCTTCGCTCTTCTTCATCCTCATTTTCGATCCATCCAAAACGTTATTTCCACCATTTTGGTTTCAAAAAACATTCAATTGATACTATTGTTTCAGTTCCATTTCAAGTTTTCAACCATTATCTTAACGTGCTTGACGGTGAAACAAAATTCTATAAATAGCTTTGGAATGCGCTGACAATAGGTTTGGGGACACATCGGCACAAAGGTAAAGGCTCAGATGGGGGATCTGACCTCTGATGCGGGCACAAGTGGGATGGCAACATGCAACGGCGTTCAAGTGTCTAGATCTCTTCGGGAATGGACAATACAAAACACAAGCTGACAAGAGACCTGGGAACACATCGACACGAAAAGCAAGTGAGGGCTCAATTGGTTGTGAACTTCTAAAATGCGGGAACCAATAGGGGACGAGACATTCGACTATGTTTGAGTGGCTCTTGATGGTGGTTGCACAATAATCGATCCAACCACATGGAAATCAACTATTTCGGGCACGTAAGAACATGTGGTTGTCCATGACTACATAATGGAAGATGCTAATTGGATTCACAAGATCAAGGACGATGTAGTTTTCATATAAACAAAATTATGTGTGCTTTTTTACCTAAAAGATGATTTTTGTTCTTTTGTATGTTGTCAAAATTACTAAAATACCTTTGATGACAAAAATCACTATTTTACCCTTATTTTCCAATTTTCAATTTTAATCGAGATATGACTCAATTAAGTCCTATCAAGCAAAATTAAAATAAAACACTCCTGGAGAGTCTCGAGAAGTCCAAAAGCTAACATTTAAAGCTAAATACGAAATCTTTGGGATGTAAAAGCTAGGAAGGTTCTTCGTTATCTAAATGGAACAATCAATCAAGTATTGTTTACTCACAAACAAACAAACAAATGAAACGATGTTGTAGTGGGATATATGGACACAAACTATGCATCTGACCTCAACCAACGACGTTCTTTAGCAAGCTATGTTTTTACTATTCTTGGAAACAAAGTTAGTGGGAAATCATCACTTCAAAATGTAGTCACACTCTCTGTAACAAAAGTCAAGTACATTACCTTGGTTGATTGACCTCTGAAATGCTGACAAGCTTTCAATTAAGCTTCATTGAAAAATTCCACCTGCCATGAAAGATCTAAACACATTGGTGTTCGATATCATTACGTTCAATAGGTAGTTTTGAAGTTGCTCAAAATAAACTCATAATATAATTAACTTTTAAAGCTTATGGGGAGCTTGTCATTCGAAAGACATCTTCTAAGTAGACATTCATCTCTCTTTCTCGTAATGGCCCATCTAAAAGGCACTAAGGCTCTAAATAATCCATTTCTTGATGTCTGTCAAGCCTCCTCGACATTGACACAATAATGTCCACTACAATCCGCCACCTTTTAAGCTAGCCCTGATCTTCATAGTTGCAGCTACTATGCCTTGAATTACTCCTCATGTTATCGATTTGGAAGCCTACATGACCTCTGGTCCTAGGCTGATGAATGATAGAGATGTGGTTTTTTTTTTGGCGTCGACATCACCTTGACTTTCTCTGGCACCTCGCGATTGATTAGCACAACTATTTGTAAGGACTTGAGGCAACTTAGGGTCTAATCTGAGATCTTACCCTTTAATGCATGGTCAAATGACAACATAAACCTATCGAATAATACCTCATTTATTATAAAAATAAATAAACAGTTAAAATAGTTAAACTGACTCTAGGGTAATTTTAAAACATAAAACAACATCAATCAATAAACAGGCATGTCTCGATAAATAGTTCATGCAGAACAAAATTCAAATAAGCATTCAAAATCTATAGTCTAATGCAGTCTATTAAAACTAATCTCATGACCACATCAGCTCCAACTCTGTCATCCAGTTCTATTCGAGAGTACCTATGGCATTCCACAGAAAAAAAGGGCGAGTCGTTAAACTCAATAAGGGTCTGAGCACGGAACCTACATGAACACACATAAAGAGTAGACACCATGAATAACAAAGTAAGCACATAAAGGATCCCTCGACCCAAGCTCCTATGAGGTGTCTAATGACCAACGTCAAAAGACCAAAATACCGATCTTTGAGTCTTTATACTCTTCGCAAATCTAGGTAACATATGCTGGTGCGAGAGCTTCCCGACGAGCTGAGCTACTTGGTGGCCTCCAGGCCTCAAACACTCGCTACATGGTGGTAGTACAAGCACTCCACATGATGGGATATCGTCCACACTCCACTCTTAAACATAGCACCTGGGAAAGTTAGGTGAACGCTGGTAAGTATAGCTAACTGAGTGGCTTCTCGGTCTCTGACACTACTACGAGTAGAAATATCTTCCCCTCGTCTGGCACCTGATTAGACCCCTTATTCGAGTCTCGAGACCAATTCACATCAGTTGTGGCAAGAGCTCGTGCTAAAATATTGTAACAATCAGGTCCCTTTGGGGCGTCATAACATAAATCACAAAACAGGTCCACTAAAGAACAATCAATAAACATGTTTTCATCACATACATCAGGTCCTCTATAGGACGATCAATAAACTTGCTATCATAATTAGGAACATAAACAGTCTAGCATACGTACTCATCATAAATTCACATCATCAACACAACATGTTATCAAGCAAGTCCACATTATCACAATATATGAACAGTATAATGTAAAACAGAGGTTATTAAGCCCTAACAAGTGTTCTTATTTACCCACAATGGTTCAATATTGGGTAGCGATCCCTTACCTTGGCCAAAATTTGCTAGCAAATGTCCTCAAAGTACTCCACTGAAGTCTCCTGAAGAATCTCCATAAAAACTGCTTATACATGACAAACGAGTCAGAATCTGCACCTAAAATCTTAAAAAATGGACTCGGGCATAGAGTTTACCTTGGGGGTAAAATCGGATTTTTCCCTCGACAGAGCGTGGCAGCGGCGCGTGGGCTTCACAACCGCGCGTGGAACAGGCGTCACCAACACTTGGAAAGCGCTACATAGAGGCTTGAACGCTGGCTTAGGCGCATCTGGAAGGCTCGGGACGCACTATGGCTGCTGATTAGCAAAAGCAGGTACATCAACTAAGGTCTGGAGGTGTTGTAGACTCGAAATCCACCGGCCAATCTGAAGCAACAAACGCAGGTGGTGGCCAATTTAAGACGCGACACACGTCCTCCTTTCAACGATGAACATGAATGGCAGCTGTGATTGGCCTCGGGTGGCTGTGCGCTGAGTCGTTACAATCTATTTTAGGTGGAGTATGTGCAACTAGAAGATAAGTTGTCACCGATAAGGAAATTCCCACGAAAAATCGTTCTTATAGTGGCACTTCCCTAGAACCCAAGTTTCATCTTCTTATGCCAAAACTTCGAGTACCACGACTATCCGACTCCTCGAATTATCATTTAACGAATAAAGAAGTTAGTATGCACAAGGAATCAAGTAAATATGTATCACACAGTCATGATATTCATATACTTATGATTCAATCGTGATTTTCTTTGCTTGTTTACCTGATGATAACCTACAGCCAGAGACGGGAAACTTACACATTCTACTTTGTAAGATATTGGAACACTCAGTCTATAACCTACTTTAAACTTAGACATCCTACTTTGTAAGATATTGGAACACTTGTCTATAACCTACTGAGTTGAAAATTTTGAAGTCGGTCTCTCAAGATCATAAAGTAACCTCGAGGTGAAAAGTTTTGAGGTTTGCAAAGTAGAATATTGGCGATGTTATGTTAGTAAATAACAAATCCTCCGCTTGTGTTTAACTATCAATGGTTGTAGTTGATGAAGGCTTGTAGTTCATTAGAGAACCATGTGCAAATATTCTTGAGCGTGGTTGAAGGTTGTGTACATTTGGGAAGTTAGCTCAATCTTGATATTCCGACAAAAGACTAAATCTTGATGTTCTGAAAAAGGACTAGTATGTGAAGTTTCAACCTTAGACAAGTAGGTTGCCTTTGGAAAGGATACTAACGTCACATACCACCTTTTGGAGCACGTTCGAATGGTAATTGTAATATAAATTTGAAGCTCCTAGTTTCCGTGACCGTGAATATTGATGTTGACACTATTCTGGTTAGTAGATTAATTATATTGATTACTTCAACAAGTACGATAATTATATTATGTAGTTAGTCATTAATGCAGACTAGTTAAAATTAATTAACTCGAAATTTTGTCTTAAATGATTTAAATGATTTTAAAGAAAGCTACACTCTAGTATCTAGAGTAATTAGAGTTTAGTCTCTAAACTTTCTAAAACATGATTTGAAAGAATCCTATCTTTGAAAAATAGTCTATAAGATTTTGAGGAATCCATTTTTTTCATCCATCTAGACTTTAATCTAAATGATTTAGAGCAACCTATCATTGAAAAATAGTCTATAAGATTTAGAGGAATCCATTTTTTTGATCATCATCAATTGAAAAAAATTAAAATTTAGTACTGAAAATCTAAAAAATAATAGATGAGAGCAAAATAGATAATTAATTCGATAAAAAACGTATCATTTATACAAGTTACATTTACATTCCTAACTATTTAAAAATAACATTCTTTTATCAAAAAATAGGGACAGAATTCTATGGTGTTCGTAGGGATTAAATTATATATATCTTCCTATAAGACATCTTCCCCAAATCTTCCCCATATGCCGACGTAACTGAACTCAACAATTTCTCCAGAAAATTATTCATCCAAAACACCCTAATCCAAACACCTTAAAGTTCTGAATGTGGTTTGGTTTGTTGAAGCGTTTGGGCAGCATCCTTGGCAGAATCATCCACCATTTGTTTGGTGTTGTAGAAGCTCTTGGCAAGGGCGTCCTTCATATTTGCATTCACTTGTGCATCATCATCTTCCCCAGATTTTCCTGGCCTGAAACTAAAATCAAACCCTGATAAATATATATAATAAAATGTTAATTGATATTTATAAAAAATTGAGTAGTGTAATTATAATACAGACTCTATTTTGGGAGGAAAGAAATAAGTGCAGGCTCTATTGACCACTTTTTTAACCTCCTTCCAGTTCCAGCCCCAATAGAAGTTAGAAGATGGAGCCGCTGCTGCAACTCTAACTGCTATTTCTTCTATGTTATTTGGTACTTCTTCATGAGATTCATAAGCCTTTTTCCCAACGCCAACACTAACAACCAACGTCATCCATAGCACCAAAACAATACTACTTTTCTCCATCTTCGATCCTTGTTCCTTACTATTACAATATTATTTATTTATATATATTATATAGTGCTACAGCTTGAGCAGAGGACTTCCACTTGAACACTTCATCTTACATTTTTCTTACACGTCTCCATGCTTTGGCTTTTGAACCCCCAACTCACCACCTCTCAGTCTCTCCCTTCCCTTGTCTTCTTCTCCAACCAAACCCTAACACTTCTTTTTATTATTTACTATTATTAATCAACCTCAAACTTAATCCAAAACAAACTCAAAACGAATTCTAATCGGTAATTAGAGAATATCAAATATTGGGCATTCTTAAAACCATTCTAAAAATGATGCGGTGATCAATGCTTAAGTTGGGAAGGTGTGATCTTTAAAAATTCAGGATCAAAGGTTTAAGTTTTAAAGAGGTGAATTTTAAAAATTCAGGTTCAACTTTGTGACATCAAATTGTAAGTATATTTCATAAATATTATTCGTTTCTCCATATTATCGATGTTTAGAAAGCGAATATAGTTACTTCACATATAACAAACCAAGATTCAACTTGTTGATATTTTGGTTAATAATAATTGAAGTAAATATCTAATATCAATTAAAATTAATAATTAAAAAAAATAGTACATCTACCTTACAAATGTACAGTAAGAATCCACCTGCCAGGTAATTTATCGAACGCTAGATGCGTACGAAAGTCGAAAGAGCTGTACTACCATCCACACAGTCAAAGATTCGCAACTGCACTTTTGACTTCCTCCCCATCTAAAAATGGACTCAAGAATGCAGAATTTAACTCCTTATGTATACACATAATAGTCCATCCAATTTAAGTACACCACAGCAGATGACAAGTGAGCAAACAATTTTTAGAAAAGAATCTGCAGTTTATATGTATGGAACTGAGAATAGCATAACTGAAACAATCACCTCATCCAACAAACGTTGCAATTGAAACTATCAAATTGTGCTTATTTGAACTACAAAAAAAAAATTACATTCCGTCTCCTACATTCAAAGCTGCTGAAGGAAACATTTTTTTAATTAAAACTGGCCTACCTTGCAAAATATAAACGAACGAAAATAAAGAGGGAAAATATATATATATACACAATAAAATAACAAAATTCAACTTTAAAGAAAAAAAATAGAAAAAATGAATATAAATATTTAGAAGAAATGAAAAAGTGTAAAACAATTCGAATGAATTTTCTTTTTTTTTTTTTAAATGCCCAGGTGCATGAGGTAGTAAACAAAAATTTAAATCGTTTTAAAATGACTAATTCATTTTAATAACGAAATTGAATGTGAAATCACCAATAAATATGAAATTAATTATCATATTCTCTATCAAATTTAATTTTGTAGAACATATTTTTAAAATACGAAATTACTTATAAAATTATAGTTAATTAAAAATTTTGAAAAAAAAATTAAATTAAAAGTTTTGTTTTATAAAATACAAAGTGACAATATAAAATTTTTATATGCTCAAATGTATATATAAGAAAAAAAAAATTATATGCTCAAATGTATATATATAAGAAAATAAATAAAAAAAAGGAAAAAAATTAAGAGAAAATTTTACTATTTTAATTTAAGTAGTTAGATAAAAAAAATATAAAACATGTTATTTAATTAAGAAATGTATTCTATTAGACGTGATATTAGATGTTTGTAATAAAATAATTCAAAAATTAAAAAAAATAAAAAATCACAAAAATAAAAACAATATTATCGATGTTTTGTATCTGTAGTTTAAGAAATGAAATAAAAGAGAAAAAAAAAGGAAAAACAAGAAAAGAAAAAAAAAAAAGAAAAGAGAAGACACAAAGAAAGAAAAAAAAACTTAACACATGTCGTTACATGGCGCTTTTCTACTCCGTCAGGTGGCGCTCTCATGTGCTCGACAAGTACTCCAGGGAAGAAAAAAAAAAACAAAAACCCAAAAAACTAGTGTTTAGCCGCTAAACCTTAAACCCACCTCAAAACCTCCTTTCAAACACCCCATATGGGAAAAGAAAAGTAGTTGGTCGTTGAATGATTGGGAAAAGAGGGCAAAAGAATGATGAAGCTTCGACGGGAAGGTGAGGGGTGGAAGGGGGAGAGATTGAGATGCAATTAGCGAAGATACCATACTTGTTTGTTTTTTTTTTTTGAAAAAGTAAGAGTGTGTTTGGATCGAGAACCTATTTGAGTTATGATAAGAATTGGTTATGATATACATGTGCTATGATAAACTGTGTTCAAAAGCTATTATAATCGAGATCATGATTAATGCGTTTGGATTTTGATGAACCGTAGGTTTTCACGATTCCCATGTTTTTTTAGGTTTATAACATTAAGGGTAGAGACACGAACCACTGGTCGAGCGGATGTTAATGCATCTCTAATGACGACTGTGTGGCACTTGCTCTAACTCAGCGAGCAAGTTAGCCGAACGAAAACGGAAAGCGAGTGGCACAACTGGTGCAACCTCTATCACGAATCTCGTGAAACTGTTTTCGAAAAAAGAAAAAGAGAGTTTTAGAAATGCTTTTATCTTTGAAAGAGTATATGAAAATACAATAAGGACCACTTCAATTATATTGTGCTCATCATATAATTTAATTAGAATAAAGTTTCAAGAAGTCATACCCTATAGTATATTTTAGCACATAATTAATATGACACCCTTGCATATGAAAATGGCAAGAAAACCCAACAACTAGAATAAAATGAAGGAAACTAACTTAACATGCAACAATGACAAAATAGCATGAAAACATTATGAAATGGGACTGAACGGGCATGCAGCAATGTGCAACACGCACTAGACAAATATGACCGTTACACTATGCTCATTTTGGCCATGATTCCCATGTTGATAACCTTTGTTAACCCTATTATTCTACTTTAATTAATTTTATGTATTATATATATTGTTGTTGATAATATATGTTGATTGTTCTTGAATTGAGCTCACTTATATATTATATAGTAAATTATAAATTTAGTCCCTATATGTTGAAGAAAGTTAATGTTTAGTCCATATGATTTAAAATTTAAAATTGTAGTCTTATAATTTGGAGAAATCTACAATTTAATAGCTATGGTTTGAAAATTATAATTTAGTTTATAAGGTTTGCTAAAATCTAAAAAATACTATGTCGTTCGTGATGTTGGTGAATAAAATACGCACGAGTCAGTTATGTTTGTATTTAATGATGATAGTGTGAGATAAGTAATTGATTAGACAAAAAAAACATCATTCATACATCAAAAGTTACAAGTACATACTTAAATTCACCTACGATTTACGAATAACATTGACTGTTTTTAAGGTTTTATCAAGGGACTAAATCTTTTTTTTTCAAGTCATAGGAACTAAATTCTCTATTTCTCCAAACTATAAGGATTAAATTTTATAATTGTATAAACTATAGAGATTAAAGTCTAGATTTTAAAACCATATGGACTAAACTCTAGCTTTCTTCCGTAAGGACCAAATTTATAATTTACCTATATTATATTTTTTGTGTTCATATATGAAAAAAAAATGAAAACATACTTATCGAGTGAAGTAAATTAAAGATTTTATGAATCAATTTTATTTGATATACTGTTTTTTATATTGAATATTGAACATTATTTTTCTAAACAAGTATACACTACAAGAATGCATGCCTAAGGCGACGCA
Organism: Cyclanthera cordifolia; assembly: GCA_037832605.1. NCBI lineage: Eukaryota > Viridiplantae > Streptophyta > Magnoliopsida > Cucurbitales > Cucurbitaceae > Cyclanthera > Cyclanthera cordifolia. The sequence continues at coordinate 6,372,232 of JBBMEG010000018.1, forward strand.
AGTTTTTGTCGCCTTATAAGGATTCTGCGTCGCCATAGGCTTAAGGACGCAAAATTCTCCGTCGTCTAATCCTCGTTGTCTTAACCTAATGCGATGTAAGATTTTTTTCCGTCGCATTTGAGGACCCTCAGAGGTGACATATGATTAATGTCGCTTTATGGCTAACTAAGGCGACACATCAAGCTGTGACGCCTAAGATGCTATAGGCGACACAGGTTCTTGCGTCTCCTTATCCTCTATGTTTTGTTTTTTTTTTTTTCAATTGATTTTAGATACTGAAACACGATTTGAAATTGAGATTTAAATTGAAGAATGAAGACAAAGCTATTGAAATAGGATTATATTTAGAAGTTTCACTTTAAAATGTAAAGAAAATACTATTATAAAAGTTCACCAACAAGATTTTAAGTAATCCAAAATCTTAATGCATAAAACAACTTAAAACACAAGAATGATAAAACAAAGCTAGGAATAGAAGATCTGAGATCCATCGAACTTTTGTGCACCATATCTGCAAGAGAAGAAAGAAACATTAGAAAGTTTTATAACTTAACTTCAAAAGACAACACAGCCTAAAATAACATATAGAAAATTCCGTAGCATTACACGTATTTTTAATATTACCAACAAAAAAAAATTAACCTGTTAAAATAGAATATAACTCTATTATTGACTATCTTTGTTGCATGATAGCCATACACTATAATTTGAAAGAAATCTTAAACATCTAAACATCATCGTGGTTAGCATTGCTACGCATCTTTCTACTTAAACGATCCGGATCCAGTGCCTCTGCCGAGCCTCTTCACCACTCCAGCTAGTGTGTCATTCATCCTAGCTTGTTGCTCGATCAAATGAGTCACTTATTCTTGTAGGCTGATGTTTTCCATTGTGACCATAGCTAGCCGCTCGACCATCTCTCCTTCTCCAACTGCGAATTTCTAAATTCATAATCATAACACCAAAATTAGTTCCAGTATGGCACAAATGCTCGATCTTTATTAATTAAAAAAACAAATAAATAAGAGGCATACATCTTCTACAATCTTTAAGAATGAGTAAGGGCATGCGTGATGGTTGTATGGTAGAGCTGCTCGGGCTTTCTTTCCCTCTCATGTTTCTTCTGCCACTCCTCAGACTTCCACCGATTGCACAAGAATTACCAATCACTGATGTCAGTTACGTCAGGGTGGGGCCTAGTGCGCCGTTCGTCCACGAACAATTCCCTATAAATAAAGGAAAAGACATTTAACTTAAGTTGCAACATGTATGAAAGAATTGACTTAGTTTGGTTATAACATACATATATTGTGTGAAGAGCTTGTGCCTATAATCCTTCAGGCGTTTTTGCATAACATCCTTGATACAATCATTGACGATTCGGTCTGAAGATAATCAAAGATGCACATTTCTTGAATCTAACGCAAATTGTGGGAATTCTCGATTTAAATGTTTCCATCCTTCACCATTGGTTGGATGTCGTAATACACCATACTCGTCAAACCGCTTCTCTTTATGCCATCTCATATCAGCAACGTTTTTCTTCGACGAAAACATTCGCTTAAGTCTTTGAATTAAGGGAAAATGACGCAACACCTTATGTGGAATTTCCCCCTTTTTCGGTTAGTATGTCGAGACTCGTCACAAATCAGACATCGATCAAGTTCTTTATACTCATTCATGTAAAGTATACAATCATACATGCAAGCGTGAATTGAATCATAAGTTAATCCTAGATCACACAATTTTCGTTTCGCTTCGTAAAACATACGGGTATGCATGCATTGACTTCACCAAATACAATGTTCAAGAACTTCAACAGTTGATCGAATGATTTATAACTCTACTTGTTAGTGACCTTGAAGTACATAAGTTTGACTAAAAAATGTAACCAAGAAAACCCCGTACATCCAGGATATAATTGTTCACATGCTTCCTTCATTAAATTGTCAACTTTATTCAACAACTCACTTTCTTCACCAACACTTGCATTATTAGTTTCAAAATTCTGGTCATTTTCAACGACTTCATCTATTTCAATACTTTCAAGATTGATATCATTCAACATTTCCATTATGTCATTGTCGTTGTTGTAATCAACAGACTCATGATTATTCATTCGTTGATCTTGTACCTGCGTAAACTGAGTCTCTCTCTGTCTTTCACTGTGATATGCCCAATGGTCATATGATGCTAACATTCCATAAATTAATAGATGTCGTTCTACATTTGTATAGAATGTCATGAACGATTCGTGCACTTCTTAATTACAAGGGCATCTGACTTGACCCACACGGCTGACGTGATTCTTAGCCAATTTTAAAAACGGTTTAACACCTTCGGCATATTTGGAGGATAATTTGTCTCTATTATTAAGTCAATATTTATTCATTTTTTCTTTGAGATTAAAGTAGCACACTATTTTCTTGTTTCACACCAAAGAATCCTACATCATTGGTGGACACAAAGTATTAGAGTGTGTTAGATATGCTTATACATTTCTTATATTTGGTTTCCTAAATTTTAAATTTGTAAACACCTTAAATATATTTCAAATCACTAAATTGGGCTAAACTCATAATTCATGAAATCTCTAAACTACCTAAATTTATAATTCACGAAATCTCTAAACTCTAAACATGTAACCCATATTCTAAATTGGAAACCATAAATCTAACCTCTTAAATTAACCCTTAAACTAAAACTATTAAACTAAAACCTAAACTAAAAACTAAAATCTAATCCCTAAAAATAAACCCCAAATACAACCCTTAAAACAAAAAACTAACCCCTAAACTAAAAACATAAATAATCTAATCCCTACAAATAAACCATAAATCTAATTACCTCTAAAATTAATTTAAAAACAAACCCCTAAAAAATCTAAATCAAATCATAACCTAAAACTTAAACATAAACATAAATCAATAGTATATTAAAGAATTGCAAACATACAACCATTTCAAGCAAAAAAATTGAAATGTAACATTAATTTAGAAAACTATAAAAAATACCTTTAGTGAAGAGAAAGGTCTGCGAAATACGAAACGTACGACGGCTGAGCTGGTGGTGGTCGGAGACAAATTTGAGAGAATGGGGAGATGAAAACAGAGAAAATCGCGATTTGGGTATTCTGTAATCAGAGGCTAATGCGACAGAATTTCTTAGCCAATAAAAATGTTTGAGCTTCGACGACACAATCTACATTTGTGTCGTCGAAGCCATTAATTTCAATTTCCGCCTAAATTTTGTTTTAGGGGGAAAATGGAATCGATGAATACGTTTGAGCTTCGACGACACAGTCCGCTTTTGCGTCGCCGGAGCGATTCCACTTTCCCCCCAAATTTGTTTTGGGGGAAAAAAAGTAGACGCAAAGGCGATGAAAATGTAAAATGTTTCTGTCGTCGAAGCCTTTATGTCGCTTAACTCTACTAGAATTGTAGGGATAACTATCACACAGTTTATAAGATACACATTTTTAATTATCAAAATTGATCAAGTAAATAAAAATATTGACAATCCAAACTATATATTTCAAGTATTGAAATATAAGTGTGAATGTCAATAAGAGTAATAACTAAACGACATCGTAGTATACCTAATAAGATCAAGATGTCACGCGTTCGAATGTTCCAACTCCAAATTTGCAAACTAAAAAAAAAAAAAAAAAAAATTGTGATTCATAAGCATATAATATGGTATCCAATAACAATATTGTTTGCATATTTTGATGTTAGTTGGTGTTGCCAAAACGGACAAAGAGTCTAATGATAATAATTAACATGTATCATCCATTGTATGGTTCTCATTTTGATCTTTCAATCCATACATATTGGTTACTGTTCTAAAAAAAAAAGTTTGTATCTTATTTCATTGAATTTGTGTACTATGAAAATAATTTCTCTATTGATTACAATATTTAAATTTAAATTGAAACAATACTTAATAATAAAAAAGTTTAAACATATAATATCATATTTTAAATAGCAATAAGGTGTTTGATTTAACCCATATTATAAATTAAAAGTTTGTAAAAAAAGATGAGCTCTAATAGCATATATAATGACTTAATAACTAAAATATTACATGTTAGAATCTTGTTAAATAAATGTACTTATACCAAACGGTAGTTATAACCGGCAGATATATGAACTAACTACCACATTACAACATTATAACAGTGTAAAACAAATTCACAAAAAAGCAAAAAGATATATGGGTAAGAAGCAAAATAGATATTACAAAAAAAGGGAGAGCAATTGTTTTGCCTGTTTATTAAAAAAAAAAAAAAAAAAAAAAAGAAGGAAAGAAAGAAAGGAAGATTTTATATCAAATATGGGTTGGAATATTGAGCAGTAATATCAGAAGTGTGACAGTGAAGACCGAAGAGGAAGCAACTCTCTCTCTTTTTTTTTCTGCTTTTTTTTTTTTATATTAATTTTTTTAATGAACAAAGGAGGAAGCAACCTTAGACGGTGAAGCTTTTGGTTTAATAATGCCTTTTTTAATATTACTTGGTTTGCACTTTATGAACTGATAAATTAATCTAAGTTTTATTCTTACCTGGCTGTTACATATTATGCATTTCCGTTCCTTACAACTACGAATACGGTGTAAAATTCGTCACTGTTTGTCTACACATGATGATGTAGACTCCTTGCCCTTCTCTCACTTTTTCTTTTTGATAAAGTTTGAATTTCATTTTTTATTTACAAAATAGAATACCATTTGTTGAATTAGGTTAAAATTGTTGACATAATTATATGAGTTTGGTGATTTTCAACTCACAAACAGAAAATGGAAAAAGGAAAGAGTTGTCTTTGGATTAAGTCAGTAAGAATTAATCATATATAACAGGACATTTTTTTACTTCAAAAGTTTGAATTTTAATTTTATTAGTGTATTTCAAACTTGAATACAATTCTTAACCCTTTTTTGCTTTAGTACCTATACTTAACCTTTCAATAATAGTGTTGGTATGATTTTTAGTTTATTTTTATTTTTTTTTTCATTTTATAAATTTATTTGGGATATCACTCAATTAGTTTATTGTAATTTAAAAATTAATTAATTTTTTCATAGCCAATATCACATAATATAATAAGGGGTTTTTTTTAATTTTTTTTTTTGAAAAACTAAATTGAATATGACTAAAATTGTTTTTTTGTTTTTTGTTTTTTTTTTAATTTTAATAGTAAGAGTTGGAATTAGAGATGTATAACTTTGATCTCACGGTCCAGCATGGGATAGGGTCAGGGACAGGTGAAATTTTAACGGGCCGGAGATAGTATGCATTTTCATCTGTTTATCGATCACCACTTGTTTACATTTTTTCTTTCTTTCTTTTTAATAGTATTTTTCCTCCTCATTTTATATCTTTGATTTTATATAAAATTATTTGTGGGTAAAATTATCCATTTAAATGAATTAAAAAAAAAATCACAATATAGTTGATATTTTCTTAAAATATTTAATTATTTATAATAATTATTATTATTTAATTATTTAAAATTATCACTTAAAAATATAAAAAATGAAAAAATAAAAATAAAATGAAAAAATGGAAGCCATTCCCCTGTTCCATCAGGTGGACAAGTTTAGATGGAATATTTTATTTAAAAAAAAAACTAAATAAATAGTGAAAATGTACTTTTTAACCAATATAATAAGAGAAATTATTATACTCTACAATTTTAATTAATTTTTTTTTTTTCATATGTTGGCTCTATTTCTCTCTTGCCATTATATCATTAATGTCAATTAAGTTTTTATTAGTACAAGTTAGGAAAAGGGACAACAAACCTTATCTAAAAAGTACTACAAAAACATCATCTATCGTATTAATACATCATTCGTGTCAGTTAAGTTGCTCGCTTTGGTTTGACATCAATTCACTTTATTTAAGTATTAGTTATATTTTTGTCAAACAAAGAAAGTTCAATAATTTTGTTTTTCATTCGATCTGCTTTAATTGTATTTAATTGTATTTAGAAAAGGGAGATTTACAAATTCTCTTACAAAACCTACATCCAAGCGAACTATTATAACCACTCAAATAACTCATCATTTTAACAACTCAAACAACTCCTCATTTCAAAATCATTCATTATGTGCATTGTTAATTAAATGTAAGTTGATATTTGATTAATAATTTTATTAATTTATTAAATAAAATAAAAATTTAAGATATATGATTTTTTATCATCTATCTATATATGCATAATTTTATAAAATTTTAGGCATTAATGTGTATTCATTAATCGAAAAATTCATAGATTCAATTATTCACTTCGTTATTGAACAAACATAAATCATTACAAACTTTGCAATTAACCTATAGAATAAAAAACGTTTAAAAATTAGTAGATTTGAATTTTATATTAATAGACTTATATTTAATAGTTTTAACAATTTTAATACAAAAGCAAATTGAAAATGTAAACATATTTCTAAAATTTATAGAAATATATGTTAATTTTGTTAAAATCACATAATACGAAAATTGTGATATTATCCCCACATTATTTTTACGATTCATAGTACACGACTATTATAACTTCAATTGACGACACATTTTTATTTATAACATTTTTTTATGTCACGTGACGTTAATTTTTTTTTTTAACATTAAATTTATAACTTTAACTTTAAAATAATCAAGTTTTTATGTACTCATCTATGTGTATTATTAATTAAATGTAATTTGATGTTTGATTAATAATTTTATTAAGTTATTAAATAAAATAAAATAATAATATATATGATTTTATCATGTATATATAGATAACATTATAAAATTTCTTCGACACATTATTAATTTAACAAAAGATCGTTATGAACTTTGCGCTTAATATTTTATTAAGTTATTATATAAAATAAAAAATGTTTAAAAATTAGTATTTATGAAAAATTTGAAATATATATATATTTTTTAGTACAATTTGAAATTTATATTAATGGAACTAAATTCAATAATCTTAAAAAAAAAAAAAAAAATTAATACATGTAAATACAAAATGTTAACATATTTCTAAAAAATTTATAGAAAAATATAGTTAATTTTGTTAAGAAAAAATATGAAAAAAAAGTATATAAATGCTAGTTTTGATATATATTTTTTAGTTTATGGATTAAGATAGAATATTAGAAAGTTCATGGACTCAAGTGAAACAACTTAAAAGTATAGAGACTACAATTTCACATTTGAAAGTTTAGATTTCAAAATGAAACAAAACTCAAAAGTTTATTGATCAAAAATGTATTTCAACTAAAATTGTATCATATGATTTTGATTAGATTTTAACACGTATTTGAATGTCAATTTTGCAAGAGCGGTTGAAATGTGATGTTTTGACTAATAATAGTAATAGCTTACGAACAATAGGATAAAATTTGATAATAATTATTCGATTGATAAATATTACGCAATTGAATACATTTGCAAATTATAAAAGGTTAACATTATTTGAATAAATTTGATACTTAAAAAAAACTTTAAAAACAAAATAATTAATGAAAATGAGAGATATGTACAAATGAAACATAAATTGTAATATAAAATTACTCAAATAAATAAAGTAAAAAAGTACTCATTACAACTTTTTCATCAAAATCTACATTCGAACAAGTTTTTTTCAGTAACTCATCGACTAAAATCTACATCCAAACGAGCTATTGGCTCCAACAACTCTACAAAAATTTACATCAAAACTAAAAATATTATCGCAATCATTATTCTTAATCACTCAAAATAACTCAATTAAATCCTCAAACTAACCCATCTTCTAATACATCATCCAATCACCCTCAATTTCTTTTCCTATTTTTTTTTTTTGTTATAAATGAAATATTACAGTACAGCAAGGTGGGAAAATTGAAAAGAGAGAGGTGGGATGTCCCGTGGGAGGTGAACAGTCATTTTGCTTGACCTTTATACTCCGTTTGGTGGGTTTTCCGGCCAGACAACCTACCAGCTGTTGCGGCTCTTTGAAGAGAGAGAAAGAGAGAGAGAGAGATTCTCATATACACACTCAATACTTGAACTCAACCTCTGCTCTGCTCTGCCATGGAAATGGGATCTCAGTCTCGCCTTCCCAGCTGAATCCATTACTCATTCTCCTCTTCACCTTAGTTTCAGGTACTTTCAGATCTTCCCTTATTTTCCCATCTGGGGTTTTCCAATTTCATCCACTGTAGATGGGTTTATTCTGAATTGGTGACTTTTCCATTCTGGAATTCCCCATTTTCAACTTTCCTCATGCCATGCTTTTACCTTCTTTCTTTAGTTTCAACTATGGATTTCATCAATTTCAAGAATGCGCTCCACCTTCATTTCATTCTATTTCTGATTTTTCTTTCCACCTATGGATCTGTCATCTCCATACACGTCTATATTTCAGGGTTCTCATCATGGATCATGCTCGATTAGGAAATATGTTGTTTTAGAAATCTGCTTTTACTCAAAATTTGCCCATCTCGATCTAGGAAAGTCTAATTGAAGCCGAGTTTTATTTTGGTCTCGAACATTTTCAACTACTTAAATTCACACTCCACACAAGTTGATTTGGGATCTCCTTGCAATTCACTATATTTTTCTTTTTCTTTTAGTTTTTGCTCCAGTCACCTACTTTCTAGTCTTGTTTTAATCATTTCTTTTATCTTGTTTCTTCAATTCTTGATGTACATACAAACTATTCCTGCCATGGATGAAGCTCTTCGTTGATAATCTTTCTCATTAAGTCGGTACAACCATTAGTTACTGACATTATTCCTTTTCGTGACGTGCAAATCTTATTTATTTTGTTGTTTTCATTGGTGGAAGAAAAATGTTTCGACAACTCACGCTTTCTGTTGTTTCATTCCTGAAATAGAATTTTATGGAGTGTTACGAATTGATTATTATATACATTTTTATCAAGCAAGCGTAGTGTAACACACATGTAAATACTCGACTTTGTGCCAATGTATTCTGGTTAGGTTTCATTTTTTCTTAGTGAAATGAAGATTGAATATTCTTAGTGCATTTTGCTTACTTCTGGCCCTGCGCTTGGCTTTTTAGTAATTTGAAATTGTTATTCTGGTTTCCTCTCTTTCCTATGCTATTGTTTTATTCTTGTAGGACACCAGACTTCTAGTTTGTCCTTCTGATAGTTGCCTTCACAGTTCTCTTCGGTCTTCTTGAGATTCTTTGAACTGATTTGATGGGTTCCAGATTCCCATCTCATCAACTTAGCAATGGCCTCTTTGTTTCGGGGAGGCCAGAGCAGCACAAAGAAAAAGCTCCTACGATGAGTTCAGTGGCAATGCCCTACACTGGTGGTGATATTAAGAAATCTGGAGAACTAGGAAAGATGTTTGATATTTCTATGGAGGGCTCTAAGTCTAGGAAGTCAGGGCCCCTCAATGTTGCTTCTACAAGAACTGGATCCTTTGGAGGCGCTGTGACTCATTCAGGACCCATCATACCAAATGCAGCTCCCTGGGCAGGTTATACCACCTCTGGTCCTATTTCTTCTGGCATGATGACTAGTTCAACTTCATTCAAGAAATCTACTTCTGGGCCACTCAACAAACATGGAGAGCCGGTTAAGAAAGTGTCTGGCCCTCAATCTGGTGGAGCAACACGCCAAAATTCTGGACATATTCCTCCAGTTCTTCCTGCTACTGGACTCATCACATCTGGCCCCATTTCTTCTGGTCCATTAAATTCATCTGGGGCACCTAAAAAGACATCTGGTTCTTTGGAATCAATGGGTTCGATGAAAAAAAATGGCCCTTCTATAGCACAAAATCCGGCTGTTACTACCCTTAGCCCAGATGACGAATATTCTTTTGGAAAGAGCTTCCCAAAATTAATATTGTGGTCTGTGATTCTCATATTTGTGATGGGGCTCATTGCTGGTAGTTTTATTCTTGCTGCAGTTCACAATCCTGTTCTTCTCATTGTTATAGTTTTACTCTTTGGAGTAGTTGCTGCAATATTTACTTGGAACACCTGTTATGGAAAGAGAGCTCTTGTTGGCTTTATTTCTCAGTATCCTGATGCTGAACTCAGAACTGCAAAAAATGGGCAATATGTTAAAGTTTCTGGGGTATGTTGCCTAACAAAGTGCACTTTTTGATAGTGGCGACATTATGGTACCTAGTTAACACCCTTGATGGTAAAATATTTTTATATTTACAAGGTATTGAATGAAATGAAATGCAGTTAACTATTTATGTTTTGGATTCACTTAGCAATGATTAGACATGGTTTTGGTGAATTACAAAGTAGGCATACCGCACACTTCCTGTTCAAATGTGATTTTTGGGCAATAATATACTATTAATATTACCCAAACTGCCAGAGCTAATAAATTTTTGTTTTATTTTTTGATATTTTGTTGCACTTCATAAAAATGATGTATGATGTCACTATACACCTCAAACTCTGCAGGTTGTTACGTGTGGCAATGTGCCTCTTGAGTCATCCTTTCGTAAGGTTCCTAGATGCATCTATACATCTACAAGTTTATATGAGTATCGAGGATGGCGTTCAAAACCAGCAAATCCTGGACATCGCCGATTCACATGGGGACTGAGATCATCAGAGGTAATGTATCCACTATCCATTAGGTGATGAAATTCATTTGGTTTTGACTTTTCTCTCTTCATTCCCTGATCACTTTAAGTGCCAATCATTTGCTGCCATCTTGTAGAAAACTATAGTGTTAAAACTTTTTCCTGTTTGGCCATCTCTTTGATTCTAAAAGAAAATCCAGTATATTTGAGACTATTTACAATCCATTCCACAGTATTGAAAGTTGTCACAATGATACATTGTTTGTGGAGACTTTTAAGATGGTTCTGGCATTGAATCAGATGATAGATGACTGATGAACGTGTTTTTCAAACATTCCAATCCTGCGGAGTTAGTAAAACTGCAAGGACTCAAACTGCAAGCGAGAGCATAGGCCATAGAGTAAAATTTTATTAGTAGAACTTAATACATGGTTTTCTTTAACTAGTTTATTTAATGGAAAATTAACTTTTAATTAGCGGAATTAAGTTTCAAAAGCATAGCCATAGCCATACACGAGAGCATAAATTCGGAACTAAGAATAATAAATAAAGGACAATCACAAGAACTCTTTTCCCTCTCTTTTAGCGAGTATCCAACTTTAATGAAGACAAATAAATGATTGGTCAATAGCAAGTTAAGAACAAAAGTGTATGGGGATTTAGAGCAAAGAGTTTTCATAAAATTTCCCTGAAGTATGCCAATAGCAAGTTAAGGAATTCCTGCCATGATTGGATCTTGATTTTCTGGAGACGGCAGTGTTCACTTGCTTTTGACTGTGAGGACGTATTCTAACACATGTATTACAGTAGACATATTTTTTTCTCTACATTTCAAATGTGATTTTGGATCTGTCTTCTTGGTACTCGAATGACGGTCCAATGGCTTGGTTGATAATTACATTTTTTTTTACTGATAAACCAAGCTTTCATTAAAAAAAAAAGTAAGAATACAGGGAATACTAAAATAATTGGCCAGGTTTTTTTAATGGAAAAAAAAGCCCACGAAAAAGACAAGGCAATCTCAAAAATGGTCTCCAATCAAGTAAGATCAAAATCTACAGAAACTATGTACCGTTTCAGTAAAGACCTTGTTTTTAGGAACACTTGGTAAGGCTCAGAACAATTTATTTAGTGAATGTTTCAAGCAAGAAGTTATTTTCATTTGGTCAATTAGAAACAATTTAGCCAATTCTGGATCATGGGAGGTGCTTAAATTGGCAATCTTAAAACGTTTGTCTTCTAACCAAATGAGTTTGTAGATTTCCTATCATAAGGATTCCAGCTGACATGAAAATATAGAATGAAAGTTGAGTTGCCAGGATTTCCTCAGGAATGCTAAAGTCATCAAACTGAGAACTCTGAATGCCAATAGTCTATTGTCAAACTGAGAATTCCAAATGCCAATGGGGTATTCACTCTGTCTATTAAGGGTAAAATTCCAGATTTGAGAGTATATTTGAAAAGTATTCAGGTTTCCTCTCTGGTTTCTCATCTTCATGCCATCTCTTCCAGCAAGAACTTACTAATTGACAGAAGATGTGGCATGCTCTTCTTCCTTTTATGATAAAAACTTGGCTACAATCTCAATGATCTAGAAACTCAAGAGTGGATTTCCCACATGTATATTTTAGCTTTTGTCCTCTTTAATTCTAGAAAAGACCATTGGATTTGAGAGTGATAAAGACTGGACTTATAAATCCCTGTTTTATGACCTTTCTAACCTGAACTTTTTCTTCAAGCCTTTCCTCTACAAAGCCATTTGGAAAAAAAAAGAAAAAAGAATCCTTAAACGGTGAAACTTTTCTTTGTGAGCTCCTGCAAGGTCATTTACACTCGGAACAAGATCCAAGCTAATTTAGAATTGCTATAATATTGTGAATGATAGTATCCTAATTTTGTAGTTCGTTCTATAATTGAAATTTAATATCTATAATATTCATGATAATATCCTAGTTTTGTAAGTCTGTTCTATAAATTGAATTTAATATCTATATTGATAAATTTATTTTGGGCTCATGTTTTTCTTTCATAGACACACGTGGTAGACTTTTACATCTCTGATTTTCAGTCTGGATTGAGAGCGTTGGTTAAGATGGGCTATGGTGCTAGGGTGACACCATATGTTGACGACTCTTTTGTTATTGATGTTAATCCAACAAACAAAAACTTATCTCCAGAATTTGTTCGATGGCTGGGAAAGAGGAATCTTTCAAGCGATGATCGTGTAATGCGATTAAAAGAAGGGTAAACAACTTTTGTTATCTTACAATTCAACATTTCTGATGTTATTCTAACTACGCATGAATCTTATTTAATCCATTTGGTTTGTTACACGATAATTGATTTTCAAAGATGAAACTGACATTCTCCAATGGCCTCAGAGTTCATTAAATTCATGGTTATACCTTGCTTTTTTTCTTACCATCTTATTTCAATAGTTTTTTTTGTTCCCTTCTATAAGGCGCCCCTTGCTGTTTCTATCTTTCATGCTCCTATTTCAACTGACATATTTTATTACCAACAACTGGCTGTCTCAGTTTTGCTTCACATATTTAACATCCCCTGTTATAAGGTTTGTCCCAACGCAGTGGGTCAGTCCAACAATTTTAATAGCTGGCAATAAAACTCAGCACCTCTCTTTGACATTTTCCTCTCTAAATCATAGACATATTGTCTCATTATCTTTTCAACCCATTTACTATAGCTTCTTATTCCACTCTTCTGAAACAAATGCATTATGAACTTGAGACTTGTCTGGGGAGACTAAGTGTTATTTTCATTTCACGTCATTTTCTCAAACCCATAAATTCACGTTTTAAAGATAGCCTGGAGTGACTATTATTGATCAAAACACCAAAACTGGAAAATGTCTTTAACAGGGACAGTGTTCTCTTGAGATAGAATTGTCATTGGCCGGAACATTTATTTATGTTGTGAAAATCATTATCGATGTGGAGATTAGGATAAGTGATTGTTGTTTCACATTTCCCGTTCCTAGCATTCACTAGTAGGAAAATTCAGTTTCATTTATGCGTAGTGATTAGTCTGTTAATGTTAAAATCAAATGCAGGTACATAAAGGAGGGTAGCACAGTGAGTGTGATGGGATACGTTCAGAGAAACGACAACGTGCTTATGATCGTACCCCCGCCAGAACCATTGACCACCGGATGCCAGTGGGGCAAATTCATTTTTCCAGCTAGCCTTGATGGTATCATCCTCAGATGCGAGGACTCGTCAAAAATTGATGTCATTCCTGTGTAGTTATATGTGCATAAGAAACTTGTTGAGGCATTACTGAACGATATATGATGGTCATGGTGCATCCACTGAACAACCAAAGAAGACATAAGGCATTTTTCAGCTCCCCACTTCTCCTTTCTTCGCTTGGCTTGATGTATAGTTTGTATTCATATTCCCTTTTTATCTTTCTAGAGCTTGAAATTACATTGTTGGGTTCGTTTTGTTACGAAGAAGAGAAACTTGAAATCTTGAGCTGACTGGTAGTAGTATTATATGAAGAAATGTAAGTATTTTTGGTGTCAGATAACTTGGCTTTTCCCTTCTATTTCGCAAGTCGTTGTCAACATTTGCTTCTTAGGCTGCACGTATTACCTCAGTCTGTTATTCTCATTGGAAGCATGATGTGTTTGATAGTATACTGCTTTTTTTTTAAAATTAATTTATTTAGTGTATATCAAGTTAGAAACTGTACTCTACAAGCAGGATGTGAGGAATGCTTGGGAGAATATTGAAAGTGCGCAAGTTTAGAGCAGAGTTTTGTTTGTTTGAATCTGTGCAGTTCACACAGTGGAAGGGTGGGTGTTGCTGAATCAACTATGCAGCGGTAAAAGCCAAAGGCGGCGTACAGGAAAATAAATGTTGATGAATTTGGATAATTTGGTTTTGTTGAAAGAGGGATCATCGATTCATTTGTTGAGGGAATTCATTTCTTTCCTTTCCAATCTGCTCTTTATTTATAATTTCCTTTTGGGTTGTAATCAACCTTCTACTATGAAAATTTGGATTTTAAGACGTATTTTAGTTACTCCATTTCTTAGTTTATAGGTTGAAGATTCTAACATGAGCTATCTATGTGAGCTTATGTGTAGGTTAACTTCAAAAATCAGTTTAATATGAGTAAATTTTGGCATGATAAACTGTAGACTATCTTTTTAATAGCGTGTCCAAATCATTTCCATATGCCATGTTTTTTTCTTAGTTCGACAATAATTAGAGATCATATTATCTTGTTCGTCCCGGGTGGCATGGTGTAAATTTTTTTGAGGTTCTAAGTTCAATACCTATGATCAAAAGCACAACGCACGTGTTAGTCAATAGATTAGGAGTTATCTTTCTAACAAAATAAATGGTGGAGTGAAATAGAAACAAAAAGTCCCAATTGTTAAACTAACAAAATAAACGGTAGAGTGAAACAGAAATAAAAAGGAAAAGATGAGAAAAATAAAAGAAAAAAAGCACTATTTCTATGTTGAACTTTTGTCCTTGAAAATAGTGTTAAAGAGTATAAGACATAATGTCACAATATAGCCAACAAAAATACCTTCCAGATGGGCATAAACTTGTTTCCACTCTATTTCTTGTTAAATTAGAAAAAAAGGTCAGCAAAATATAATTAATAATTCTGACGTGTACCTATCTCAAAAAAAAAAAAAAAGAAAAAGAAAAAACTGATGTTCCGAACACTTCATATTCTTTTTTTTTTTTTGAAACACCGGACACTTCATATTCTTAACCTAAAGGAACTCATAGAAGAAAAAGTCAGAGATAAATGAAACGACGTCGGACATGTGAAAGTTGGGGAAGGAGTGATATTTGTACAAAATTGGGGACCGTATGTGAAGTTTTCAGTTGTCCTCAATTATAAATACGAAAATATAATTACTTTATTTGGTTTTCAAAAAAAGAAAACATAATTTACTTTATTTCATGGAATTTGAGGGGAAAAAAGGACGGTACTGAATAACGATGATTATCAATAATTACAAAATTAATTATTTCTAATTCTGTTTAGTTTTTTTAAGTAATTTTTTTTTTGGGAAGGGGACTAAACAAAACCCACCAGTCGATGCAGTTTTTCGCAGGTAGAGGGAGAGCGACGATAGGGAGCGAGGAATTGAGAGCGGAGGCTTGAGATTTCGATTGGTTTGGAAGTTTCAGTTTTCGACACATCATGTCTCATAATCTCTGGATTTCTGCTACTACAGCTGCCGTCGCTGCTTTTCCAACCGGTAAGTTCTGGAAATGGTTTGGTGTTTCAGTTCATTTCTGCGTTAGCTGTTCTAATAGTGTTCAATTGTTATAATCTTCAAGCTTATAAGTCTGAATCCCTTAAATGTCATTGCGTCCTTACAGATCCTAGCCCATTGTTCATTTTCAGTTCGCAATCATGAGATATTTTATCCTCTGCCATTTTTCCTCCCTTTGTGTCCAGCGTAAAACTCGAGTATATACTCTGTACGGTCTATCTATTTTATTTAGATGGGGGAGCATTCTTGTAGCAAATTATTTTGAATCATATGATCTTGTATTCCAGTTCTTTTAGTAATTTAATTTCTAGCTTAATGGTTCAGTTTGGTGGATTTAGCTTCTTTTTTATATTATACCCACTAAGGTTCCATAAAAATAGGTTATGTGCGGATAATATCAGTGTGTCTTTTACCCCTTTCCCGTCGTTTTTTTTTGTCACAAATTCGTTCAATGTGTTATTCACTTTTCTGGGTGAACTTTAGCATAGACATGTTCCTGGAATTCGATCATTTCCTTAATATGAAGTTCAACTTTGTTGTCATATCTTGATTAGTGTATGCTGTTTCCCCAGGATCTCCTCCATTTATCAGATAAAAATGTGTGTTTAAATTTAGTTGATTGTTGCCCCTTGAGAACAGCCAATATAATTGGAATTTAGTTTAATGTTGGTTGAGTATATTCGATTATTTATTATGCAGCTAGATCTCTTCCTCTTTTCTAATCATCTGTTTATTTAGGGCCGCGCCAGTCAATTCTAATTTTGTGAACAAATTCATCAATCCAGCTTTTCAGACAGCTTTGATTTTATTACTAAGCACATTGTTTAGTGTTTTGATTAAAATTGATTTGAAAATTTTGGTTTTCAGGAGAGACTTGATTATTACATTGGGCTGCCGATATTTCTGTTGTTAATTTGTTTGGATTATTTTGAAGAGGCAAGATGAGTTCCAGAATACCATCTCATCAGCTTAGCAACGGCCTCTTCGTATCAGGTAGACCTGAGCAGCCTAAGGAGAAAACTCCAATCATGAGCTCTGTAGCCATGCCCTATACTGGTGGGGATATTAAGAAATCGGGAGAGCTAGGGAAGATGTTTGATATTCCTGTGGATGGCTCCAAGTCCAAAAAGTCAGGACCTATAACTGGTGGCTCCTTGAGGTCTGGATCTTTTGGAGGCGTTGCATCTCATTCGGGACCTATCATGCCTAATCCTACAGCTCGCACCATGTACACCAATTCGGGTTCTTTAACTTCTCAAGGCATTTCTGGTTCAGCTTCATCAAAGAAATCAAATTCTGGACCCCTGAGCAAGCATGGGGAACCTGTAAAGAAGTTGTCTGGTCCACAGTCTGGTGGAGTAACACCTACTGGTCGCCAAAACTCAGGGCCTCTTCCTCCTGTACTACCGGCAACAGGCCTTATCACATCAGGACCCATTTCTTCGGGCCCTCTAAATTCTTCTGGTGCTCCACGGAAGGTTTCTGGTCCTTTAGAATCAATGGGATCCATGAAATTACAGGGTTCTGCAGCTCATAGTCATGCTGTGACTACTCTTACTTATGATGATGATTATTCATTTGCAAAGAACTTCCCAAAGATAGTTTTATGGTCATTAATTCTTCTATTTGTGATGGGCTTTATTGCTGGGGGCTTTATTCTTGGAGCTGTTCATAATGCGATCCTCCTCATTGTCGTTGTGATTCTTTTTTGTGCCGTTTGTACACTTTTCATATGGAATACTTACTGGGGAAGAAGAGCAATTATGGGTTTCATTGCTCGCTATCCAGATTCTGAACTTAGAACTGCGAAGAATGGACAATTTGTAAAGGTCTCTGGGGTAAGTATGTTTCTTGATATTAGTGAAGTGTACTTAGTTTTTCGAAGCCAATGGATGTAGATAGGCTTGATGAGATGAGACCAAGAAGCTTACAAAAAAAATTTCTTCTCAGCTTGGTTTTCCATTTGAAACCATCAGTTTACCCATATGTTTGGCTTTCTTCTTTTATCATCGTATCGATTGTGTCAATATGGTAACCCAAATTTTTTCAGTTAATTTGAGATAATCCACGGGAGATACTAAATAGAAAGGTTTTGGCATAATTCCTGTGTGTTGGATGTTGTTTCCAAGAGATGCTAAGATATGCAATATATTGAGAGAGAACTGATATAAAAAATTTCTCATTTAGATTTGTACACTAAATTTAGCGTAAAACATACTATTTTTCATGACATGTCTACATGTGCGCAAAACAACTTCACTGGACTTGGTCTAGGCAATTATTTTCAAAGTTCACTTAATTTTTGTTTTTTCTATAGAAATTTTCTGTTGTCCTTGTACATCAGGGATGTCTATGCATTCAATTGTTTAGGTTGTCTATGCATTCAATTGTTAGAGATGTCTTATCTATGACATTGCCTAATATGCTGGAGGCTGATCTATGGCCATTTGTATTTTTTTATTCGTAAGAAATTCAATGTTGCTGTTTCTCAAATGGAAAAATAATTGCTTTCTTCATTTTGTTATTGTTATATTTATTTATAAATTGTAAATTGTTTTGGTCATGTTTTAAAGGTGGTCACCTGCGGTAACATGCCCCTTGAGTCTTCCTTCCAAAAAGTTCCAAGATGTGTCTATACGTCCACAAGTTTATATGAGTACCGTGGGTGGAGTTCTAAAGCTGCCAATCCTACACATCGCCGTTTTACTTGGGGGCTCAGATCACTAGAAGTGAGTGACAAAAGACTAAATTTATGGTTATAGTTGATTAGTTAATTTACTGTCTTCCTCTACTCCCTCCCTCTCTCTGTTTTGGTTTTGATTTTTTCCTTTTGTTTTGTGTACGGTGTAGGGGTAGGGGTAGGGATAGGGATAGGGATAGGGATAGGGGGGGGGGGGGGGAGGGAATTATGGATCTTTCTTCTCAACGTATGAGTCTTAATTTTACTTTCTTCCACTAAAAGATATTATTCTCTAAGTCAGTTTACATAGTGATTAGTGAATCAATACCATAAATGCTAGATACGTTCAAAAGTTTCTGTTCTTAAAGTTTATTGAGCACCTACCGTTCCACGTGGGTGTTTCAATTTCAATTTTCTGCAGGTTGAAGTAACCTCAGCTACTTTGTTGCTTGATTTGATGTTCAATTTTGCTATTGAGGCCACTTAAAGCTGGTTTTTTTTTTTGCTGTTATTTACAGAGAAACGTGGTTGACTTCTACATCTCTGATTTCCAATCTGGATTAAGAGCTTTGGTTAAGACTGGTTATGGAGCCAGGGTGACTCCTTATGTTGACGATCAAATTGTTATTGATGTTAATCCAGTAAGTGAAGAATTGTCTCCAGACTTCATTCGGTGGTTAGGAGAAAGAAACCTTTCAAGTGATGGTCGAGTTATGCGATTAAGAGAAGGGTAATGTATCTATCTGGTTGACTCTGAAAAAATTCAGGCCTGCAGACTAGTCTTTACTGTTAGTGATAAAGAATAATATGAGATATTTTTGCCTACAGTTTTTCCTATTCATTACTTGGTGGAATTCGACAAATTGATGAATCCATAACTATAACAAGTGTCAAATATTTAAGTTCTTTAGAGCCTGTAGAGGAATTGCAAATAGGGCCATTAAATTGTTGTAGTTAATTTTTAGAGACATTGCCATGACATGGTTAACTGTCATACAACTTCTGATGATTGCTTCTGCTATTGAGGCTAGCGATCTTTAGTCATCAATGCTTCTATCCTATTCTCCTGCAAATAATTGCCAATTGCATATGATTTTCTTAACTTTCCCTTGGAGAGTTCTTTTTGTTAATTTGGAAATAAATGGTCGTTAGTGATGTGTCTTTTAGGGCCCATGTAAAGTTGATGGTTCAATTAACTGATATTCTCTGATGGATAACGTTAATCATGTGTTGCTATCGTAGTGGTATGGGGAGCTACTCAACCAAAACGTACTAGTTTGAATTAGATTTTCCAACATATAGCCATTTCCGACCTTTAGGCTACACTTAATGCATTGCTCATGTTTGTACATTGTGATTTTATGAGCGCCTGAGTCAGTACAACGTATTGCATCTAGTAAGAACAGTTATCTGCTGGGTCTTACTATTTATTATATGTACAGGTTTATCAAGGAAGGAAGCACTGTTAGTGTCATGGGAGTGGTTCAGAGAAACGAAAATGTACTGATGATTGTCCCTCCGCCGGATCCAATCGCAAGTGGGTGTGAATGGAGTAAGTGTATTTTTCCAGCTAGTATCGAAGGTATTGTTTTGCAATGTGAAGACACGTGGAAGAACGATGTGATACCTGTTTAAATTTGTTTGGACTCTCATAAGAATCTTCTTTCCTCATTTAATATTTTGTCACAACCTTACTTGAACAAGATCTGTTTTATAGGTTGTAGTACTGTGTCCTTGAGTTCTAAAAAATATTTTGCTTTGTTGGTTGTGGTGATGGTAGGTAGGTAGGTAGGTAGGTTAGGACTGATGAATTGACAGAGATTGCGATGGTTTATGATGGATGTGGATGAGGGTGGTGTTGTTTTAGTTTTGGTGTATAGTTTTCCGGAGTTTCTTTTCCATGTTTTTTGTGGAGGGAAATGGCATGAGAAGTCTTCTTGTAATAGGGAATGGGCTTAGTTCTTATGGAGAATTCTAATAGTTTAAGAATATTGGGGACTTCATGTTAAATATAATGGAAGTGTGACCTGTTTTATGTATTGTAATCTTTCGCCCGGCTAACTCAATCGATATGGAATGTGTGTTGAAGTACACCGCTCACATTGACCTTCTAAACTGTTTTTTAATTATATAAACTATCAACTTATTATTATTTTATAAAAATTCATTTAGGATGTGAACATATATATATATTCATTCTCTTTTTTTGTGCAACTCAAAGTTGGTACTGAAATTTGCACTCATCAG
Organism: Cyclanthera cordifolia; assembly: GCA_037832605.1. Lineage (NCBI taxonomy): Eukaryota > Viridiplantae > Streptophyta > Magnoliopsida > Cucurbitales > Cucurbitaceae > Cyclanthera > Cyclanthera cordifolia. Next base: position 6,392,988 of record JBBMEG010000018.1, read on the forward strand.
CAATGAATTGGGCACAGGTAGCACGTATCAATTATGCTATGATCAATTAAAAACTTTCATTGATACTTAGTTATTAGGTTTCTTTATTCAAATGATAATGAAAGTAGGATACACTCATAATGGTGAAGGTTGCTATAGGTTTAGAAATTTTAGAAATATTTTACATGTGAATTCAATTTTAACCGGAAAAGATCAAACATCTCATGATCTAATATATGATGATTTATGTTAAAACAAGGTGAGAGTAAATTTAGTTATATCAATAAACATTTATACATGACATTGAGTGGTAAAAAAATCGAATGAGTCTTATTATATTAGATAGATTTGATTAGATTTGATTTTATTCTTGTAAATATAATAAGGAGAAAATATCTTATTATATTATTTATTTTATTTTTCCCTTCTATCTAGGAATGTTATGTTTCCTATTTAAGAGAACCTTGTGTATTTTAGTTTGATAGAATAATAAGAATAAAACTATTCCCTTATTATTTTCACATGGTATCAGAGCCTAAAAAATTAAAAATACAAGAAAACCCTAACCCTAAACCAGTCAAACCCTAATTTGACCCCAGCCGCCGCATGAACAGTCGCCTGGTCGCCCCCTGTGTTCGCCGTTCGGGATCCGCCTCCGTTCACCGAGACTGCCCGCGCCTGCCCGCGCCTGTTCGTCGTTCCGCCTGCCCACGCCTGTTCGTCCGCGCCTGTTCGTCGTTCCGCCTGCCCGCGCCTGTTCGTCGTTCCCTGTTCGTCGTTCGGAATCGTAGGCGTTCGTCGGGGCTCGTCGGCGCAAGTTCGGCCTCGTCGGGGCTGGTCGGCGCAAGTCCGTCCTCGTCGGGACTCGTCGGCTCAAATCTGTTTTCATCGCTGGAATCTGTTTTCGTCGCTGCAATCTGTTCAGTTCACGATCTGTGTTTGTTGTGATCACGGGTTTGTGGTGGTCGCCGATTCCAGATAGCAGCGGCGACTCTGTTCCGCCTCGTATCTCTGCTTAGTGACGGTTGTCACGTTCCAAATAGTTCATATTTTTTGATATGGCAGAGGATAAAGGGCTGGCTGCCAGAACCTCTAGTCCAACTATACAGATAACAACTATTAGGTTGAACGGTGACAACTTTCTTCGGTGGTCACAAAGTGTTCGTATGTTCATCCGCGGTCAAGGAAAAATGGGATATTTAACAGGAGAAAAAGAAAT